>JAVRXN010000011.1:14506538-14944139 GCA_033556935.1 Timema podura
GAGAAGTACCCTTGGAGTGTAAGGAGGTGTTGTACAAAGCATACTTTGTACCTATTGTCACATATGCAGCAGAAACATGGACAGTGAATGTAAGAGAGACTAGGAAAGTGGAGGCCATGGGAATGAAGTTTGTGAGGAGCAAGTTAGCTGTCACGAGGAGAAACAAGATTAGAAATAAAGTTATCACCGAAAGAGTGGGGTACAGGGAGTACATGAGATAATAGAAGAAGCAAGACTGAGATGGTATGGGCATCATGTTATGAGGATGGAAAAGGATAGAAAAAGAGGGGAAAATACCATAAGGCAGGCCAAGAAAGAGATGGGAGGAGCAGAAAACAGTGTTTAATTGAGTGGAGAAGAATGGAAGAAATTTGAGGAAGAATGCTGGAAGGATAGAGGAAGATGGAGGCATTTTACTAAACTGACCCGGCCACAGGCTGGAAACAGTTGATGACGATGATGATGTGGAGGTTGAGGTTCAAATCTTTCCCCGTCACACTTACTCTAGAAATTACCCTCTTAAATGTTACCCCCTTAGATCAAAACATCAAAAACCTTGTTGAACATGCTGCTAACAAAAATTGAATAAATATGCGCAATCATAAACAGGCGATAATTGGGTACCATGAGGTGAAAAAAAAAAAAAAATTTTGAACCGAAATAATTTGGTTTATTTCTTCAAGTTCCAAATATATTTCTTTTCTGAGAGAGAAGAGATAATTATTACAACATAACATTTAAAATATAATAGTAGTACTTTGATAAAATAACTGAAATTTGATTACTAAAATTTAATTATATACTAATAACATTGCTTTGCTTTTCTCAAGTCATGTAAATAAAGTCACAGACATTTTAACACAGGTTTGTTAATGAGCAGACAAGATAATTAAAAACAATGCAAACAAAATTCCAATCACAATTTTTGATTCAATCCAAACAAGCATACAATTATCCGTACCATAAAAATATATTAAAGATAAAACAAATTAAAGTTAAACATTTACATAAAAAATTATGGACACAGAGAATAGTGCATATACATCATGTATAATATTTACAACAATATTATATATTATATATATATATTTGGTTGATATTTTCTAAAAATGTACCATAGTAATGATTATGAACAAGAACTACACTTGTATAGTATTCTATTTAAAGCACTTACATTCACATGAACAATATTTAAAATACACATTTATAGACGTGATATACTTTCAACAGCATAGTAAAATGATTTTCAAAGAAACCTTTTATGAATAGATGAACCTATATGAAAGGTAATTAAACAATGTGTGTGCGCCGCCAGCTCAGGTTAGAAAAATTACCCTACTAGGAGTGTATATTAATTGAGTTAGAAACTGGTTTTATCATTAATTATTTTAGACAATATATCCCAGAATTAATGAATGAATACTAAGTAAAAATATTCTGGTTTAATTCCTGCGTCCAGGTTTCATTTTTCACCTTCACAATTGTTTTTAGCTGTATTGTATTTATTGGAACAGGAGTAAGGTTAATTTAAATGATTGTTAGCAAGAGTTGACTCAAGAGGTTAAGAAAACCACATGGTTAGGTTAAAGGCTGAGTTTCTACATATTCTGTGCAGTCACACATTGTGGTCACTGTTGTAATAATGACGGGATTAGGGCATATACTGCATGGGTTACATGGAGCATTAGTGATTATTATTACTTAATTGAAATACAATAACTCTGTTCCAATAAGTAAAATTATATCTTCTTCATTGTGAACAAATAGTTTGTTTTTAAATAAATTTAGGGAACTGTACATACTTTTGCAGCAAAAGTAAAGAGCAATACTGTTTAGGAAAAATATTAGTAAATAAAAATGATATAACTGTAAGTTATTATATATTCTAATATATCACTAAATGATGGGATTGAATCCTAACTAACTTCCAGTTTAACAATATCACTAGACAACAATGTGGGAAATTTTCCTATTTTATCGGTAAAAAACTAAAGTCACGTTTATGTGTAACATTGCTGGTATGCCTTTAATTCCATTAAACCATCTATTTGTGCAGAGAATTTCTAAACATAAGCAATTAGCTAGACACTGCACCCCTCTTACCCAAAATGTCTTATTTTCAAACTAACCACATGTTACCCAAAAATTGTTTGCCAAAGAAAGATAAACTGTTAAAATGAGCCAAAGGTATCATTTTCCAAGCATAGAAAAGGGTATGTGCGCACATATTATAAACACAGTAATCAATTAGTTATTTTAACTTTTATACAAGAAAAATGTTAAAATAGATTTATTTTGACCATATTTGGTACTAATGATTACAACCAATGTATAACTTTTAGCACTATCTCTTACTATCTGTTTGGGTCATACACCTATGTACTTATTACGCTAATGATTTAGGGATAATTTAGAATAAGTGTACCTGTATTAGTGTGGATAGTGTGTGGGAAACAATTTAGAGAAGACAACCCTGAATACACCCGACCAGGATCGAGCCTCAATCTCTCTATCATCGCAAGTCTACTCTATTGTGAGAGTGACACATAGCTACCAAAGTGGGTGCAACCTATATTAAGTGAACAAAAAGTTGAACACAAAAAATACATGTCAGCTGTTTCCAAAATTAACCAAATCTTGTTAAGTTTTTGCGCTCAAACCATAATAAGGTGTTGTAATACACATACACTATCAATAATCTGTATGGAACTCTACATAAACAAAACATAACATAAAAACATAACAATTAGAGCTATAACCCAAAAGTGGAACTAAGTTTCCTTTAAGAATAATAAAACAAGGAGTCTAAGTATAAATAATAATCTCACAAGCAGTGAAAGTTGGCAAAGAGCCAAAGTTTAAAGTTGAACATTAATGAAAATATATATTCACTTAAAACTTTGTGATCTATACATTCTTACACAACGTTAAAGTATGAAGCTTTATATAACATGCATCTTGAAGATTCATCGAACTCCAGTGGGTTTATATAGCGGTTTTTCATAAATTGTTTCTCACACTTCCTTTCAACAAATTACGTATATTTCCCCTAAATGCTATCGGCCTCATCTCTAGTTCAATAGTGTTATGGATAAAAAGAAATAAACAGTGAGATAACTTTTCTAAACTGTAAGGAATAAACTCTTTTGTAATAATGCAAGTTTTCATATATGTTTAAAAAAAATTTCTATTCTTCAAGTTTATTATTATTAACATAAACAATTATAATTGTATTATATTTATAAATATTTTATTTACTCCAGAAAGTGTAATTTGATGTATAAATGTGTAAGAAAGTAACTTAGGAGATGTATTAACTGTCATCGTATGGCAATCATATTAAAAATTAATTTATTACAGAACATGCTAGTACACAAGTAGAAACTATCTGCAATTAATTCCTTTACATCTTAAAAACTGATTGGAGGAAATGCACCCCCATTTGTATGGAGGGAGTGTGGGAAATAACTTCAGTATACCTGAACGAGCTTCAAAACTTGATCTGCGTCCCCAGGAATCCAGTCTAACACGAGAGTGACATACAAACACCGACACCAGTAACTTATAGTCAAGATACCAAATGTTTTTTAAAATTTTCAATTATTTGATTTTTTTAAGAGCCATAGTGGTTTAGCTTAATATATAACAGACCAAACTTGACCCCAGACCATTAACTTACCACTTAAATGAATGTTAAGTCACATTATAACAAAGAGAGGTTATCATTAAATTGCAATTTCTATTTTTTTTATAGAAACTAAAGAATTAATGTTTAATAAATAAAAATTGAAAAAAAAAAATCATACTAATGTAGATGTACTTGTGCTTATCATGTTTTGTAGGTTGGGAAAAGAAGTTGATTTGAGCAGGCACTTGGCCATAAAAAACCTTCGGAGGGGGCCCAGTTTCAGATGAAAACTGACTAAACTAGTGATTCTAGGTATGAGAACTAGTGACTTGCATATTTCTCACTTGATGGGTCCTCCCAGAGCATTTCCCCCGGGGGGTGAGGGGGTACCAGGGCGTTTGGAGTGTTTTATATGGAATGGCGCGGGGTCCGGGGGTAAAATATACTAAAGTGAAGCTTTAAAAGATGCTTATCAAGGCAATCTTTGTCTCCTAAGAAGAAAGGACAACATAAGAGAAAAGTTTCAGATCTACCCGAATTTGTTGGTGTTTTTTCGAAGTTAATTAAATCTAATCTGACAGGTTTGATTATATTTTATAGGGTAGCTTTTACAGTATTTTGATTTGAGGGATTGGGTGACGAATTGTTAACCCTTCTTTGACTTACTCTGCATTGAGATGTACACTTGTATTTTTGCGGTAAAATACCCGCAAGTGTATGTTCGGGAGTTATTACCCGATGCGCATTTCCTCCAAGAGATCAGGTTATTTTTATGTTTTTAAGTGCTATAAAACGATCATAGATGTCACATTTTAATGATAAGTGGTAGGAGATTAGTGCCCGGTTGCTGACAAATTCCCCCACTCTTTATAACAAACCTTTGTGGCACCCGTTAATATTCCTATAATTTTAAATCGTCATAGTAAATGAAAAATTAGTTTTAAAATTTTCAAGCCCTAATCCAGAATTTTAAAAAATTGAAGCCTTAAGAGTGGCTGGGGGCACTGTTTGAGTGCTAGCTCCCAACAATGTTTGTCAGATCTTTGATTCCCTTATTTGTTATTAAACTACCTATGATATATGGCCTGTCCCTGTGGGCTCCCCTCCTAGCTATGAATAACGTCATAGCCCCAGACACTCCTCCCAACCCAACATTCCAACACATAGGTAAATATGTTTAATTTTTATTGAGGCCCTTTTTTTGTAAAAATACATTTAATAACATAGGGGCCCCTCGCCCTCCCAGGCTACGTCTTTGGATTTGACCCATCTCTAAATGTAGTACATTATAACATTATTTAGTTTCAGGTTTTTAAATGGATAACCTATGATTATCTTGAAGTTATACTATGGACGTATATGGATGGCAGATGGTTTAAGTGTGTCAACAAATTTTATCTTATAGTTAACAGATATTTAGGCTACTTGGTTTTCTATACTTTGTGATCCACTGATGTGCGAGTTTGAATATTAACTGTGACATATTGTATTGAAGGAATGTGCAGTTTATACCTATACACAAACCCTATCTCATTAAGTTCTTACATCAGCGAGGGAAATTGCTGTAGCCGTTTTCCTGGTTTTAAGGAGCCTTATTTATCCTGTTTTGTGATTATTACATCTTCGAGAAGCTATTGTGTGGCTATACTTCTCTTTCAAGAAAAGAGCCGGCGACAGTAATAACACAAGAGTTATTATCAAAAGACACACAAGCCAAGAGATGCTGTTTAAAAGCTAATAGAAAGATAAATCTATCCAAAAGGACCATTACACAAGTAGCATCCAAATGTGTTTTGGGGTATTTTTTGGAAATAATAATTTTATTGTGTATTCATCCAAGTTTTTTTTATAACAAACTAAGCCGTTGAATGAGTTAACACACCTTATATGTTACAGCAATAATAACTTTAGGGGCGGGGGGTGCAAATGTCACTTTTTCACATTTGGAAAAAGTCAAAACTTAGTTTAACTTTCATTTAATAGAATTTTAGATATATAAAAATAAATCAAATATAGCTAATTTATGTTTCCTAATAAAGGACTTAAATTTTTTAATTAAAATCAATTTTAAGTTATGTTGCACAAGTTTTAGTAAAACGGTGGACCAATTAACTAAATTTAACATTGTATTCTGCACAATATGAACAATTACTGTTGGTGTAAACACTGTACATGAGATGTTGCTTGTAGAGTGAAGGAGCAGCTTAATGTGTTTCAAGCTTGTAAACACTGAATGAAGATGGTGAGTTACATGCAAATATGGTTGTGACAATGAATCAAATCCAAGTTCCTGTGGAGTTATCAATGACACACCTCATTATGATGTGCTCTCCTTAGTGACAAGTAGTTTTTTTTTTTTTTTTAACAATCATCGTGTCTTACTACCCATTCAGGTTATATGCCTGACAAGTAGTTAAGAGATATATTTCTTCAAAAATAATCAGGGGGATATAATGAATGCGCATTCAGCCGTGTAACTTAACCTTTGTGACTTATCATAAAGGTAAGAAATCTACATTACAGTAACTACAAAGAGGGGATTGTTTGAAAAAATGAAAGTGTTCAACAAGCCCCTTGCTGACAAACTTAAAGCTGGGGCAGAATTCCCAATGGCACTTTAGAATGCTCTAGATTAACTTTATGTTATAAACATAAGAAATCTGCAGCGCAGTAATTAGTACATGCAACATATGAGTTTATAAGTTTTTCATTAAGTTCCTCTGTTCACCAACATTTCTTTAGAGCATACCCTCAAGTGCAGCAGTGGTTATGAAACGAAATGTCACCAAATGATTGCAGCTATGTTTACACATGTAACTACATTTCTGACTCTCGTTCCAGACTTTTTCTAAAACGCTATGTCATACACTCTCTGAAAGGTCTGTATCATTTTGATGGAGTACACTCGGACCTTATCTTGTAAGTTGAATCATAGCAGAACCATGCAAGGTAAGAATGCTGCCTTTCAGGGTAAACGAAAAGTGCCTACAAGAAGTCCTGTGTGAGTGCAGATCGCTCGGATTACTTTGATCTGCAATGTTAGAAGTTTGTACGAGTTCGGGCTGCATAAACATTGCCTTGAATAAAAGTGCTAAATAGGAACACATATAATTATTGTAATTTCTTTTATATTAGTTTTGACCTACAATATTTATAACGTGATAGCATTAAGTTATTTAAATATAAATAGAGCAAGTAAAAATGTACTGTGATTTTTACGTTGACTTTAATATCATTTGTTCCTGTTGTATATCCTATATATTAAAAAAGAGGCCACACTTTTTTCTCAAAAACATCATTTATAAAACCCTGCTTGGCCTATAATCATACCCTTAGATAATATGCAACAAATTTAATACCTTTTGAGGACTGCACCTATTCAAAATTTTAGAAAAATAGGTGGACCTAACTCTAATAATAAAAATCCAACCTAAAACCAAAATGAAACACAGTAAAATCTCCCTCAAAAGACACCTCTAAATAACAGATTATTCTTTATAACGGACAGTTTAAATTTACCCGTCAAAATAACATGGGCTCTTCTGGTGAAACAACTTCCCAATAATGAACAATAACACTTCAAGATACACATATTTATGGATATCAATCTCTAAACAGCAAACAAAAATTTAAAAGACCCGACCATATACAGGATCTTTCTGTAGGAATGTGAGGAAAGTTTGGTTGCTCAACTCCAAATGTTGTGCGCACCTTTTTCCTGCATCACGCTCATGAAATTTTGCTAAGAATTTAGTATTTGATGGGTCGATTCTGGACCTATGGAGTGAAACGTCTTATAGAGTGTGTAGAGGAATGTATGCAGGACTTTTACCACCTGGCGTTTTCTTTCTGAGCAGGCCACAAGACTCTTGTCTAGGCGCCATGTTGAGTTTTCTCAAAATTTCAAGGTCGTTCTGTGTATCATGAAATCTGTATAATAGTCCCATTCGGTTTTTACACCTGGCTATGTACTAATTATACTAATGGGTTAGGGATGAGTAAGGTTGAATTTAGAAGAAGTGTACCCACATTTGTGTGGAGGGAGAGATAGTGTGGAAAAATATTCAAGAAAAATCCTCTCCTCGGTACCCCCCCGACATTCATTATCTATTTACGTATATCCTATAAAATATGAATGTTAAATTTCAACTTTATTTTACATTATAATATTAAAAAACACTGGACACAATTGTATCCAGGGCTGAAGAAAAGGCATAATCTTTTAAGAGCCTACATACCCACTTTTAAAGTCAGAATGAAATGTCTGTATTAATAAATGAGACTTTGTAGATCATGATTTAAAAATATTTCTCACCAATTACTAAGACTTAGTTGTTTAAATACATTTAAATCTTAGTTTATATGAACATTAGGAAAGCACAACGATTCAAAGTGATTGTAATTTTCAGGTAAATGCGGTATTTCTTACTCCTTTCTGTGTGCATATATAAGACAAAATAAGCACATAATGTTGTAAAAATTATAGATTTTTACATAAATGAAGTGAAATTAAATTTAGTTTTATAATACAGCTTTATTAAATAACAACGAATCTCACTAATGCCATTGTCTGCCTTTGTATAGTATGTTAGAAAGTCCCATAAACAAACAACACTCGTGACAGCAGCTCTAAAACTTTGGTTATGCTTATGTTAGGAGCGCTTATTTAGGTTCACTTGAAAGGAAATTGAGTTAATTTTTTACACCCACAACGTTCTCCATATCTGTGTTATAAAAATTAGGTTGAATATATTTTTTTTAAGATGGCGGATTTTCTTTACAAAGAAATTTTGATGACTTTTCATACTTAAAAAGGACAGTAAGAAGAGATTTGAAATTTTTAGCTTTCCCAGAATTATTTCCGTGTTCCACACTAACTTCCCTTAGCTATTAATATGAGTCACTCTAAGCTATCTTTTTGTTATAAGAGGTACTAGAACTTTTGAGTCCCACAATGATGCTGGAAGTATTAATATTTTTTCATAAATAAATATAAAGTTACAAGTGTGATTAACTCAAACTAAAATATTCAAAATTGAAAATTGCTTCATAGTCAAATAATGGTGTGCCTAGAAAAGTTGATTATTTGACTGATAAATGTTTGAGAACATTTACATTTTTTGAAAGAAGAATCCAATAAAAAATGATAAGACGAAGATTAACGAGCGCCCAAATCAAACCCAACTAGAGAGAAGATTTGGTTTGTAAGATGAGCAGAGTTCACATTTTATACTGCTATACCGGTTGTAATCTAAGTTCACTCTTTAAGATGTGCAACTTCCTAAAATGTGTCAAATTGTTTTTCCTTTTACCTCTTTTTCTGAATACAATCCCCATCATTTATACTACATTATTATTATTCAGTATATTTACACCGCTTTCTTAGTCATAAGTCATTAGGCAATTAATAATTTACTAACTCTTTGGTGAAAAGAGGATTCTGAAAGATTTTAAGAATACAGTTAAAAGGATTTACACACGAGACTGTCTCGAGATAAATAGAAGGAAACTGGTGTTCAACAAATAATATCATTACTCAGCCTAGTTTAACAAATTTCAAGCAGTAAACATCCACATTGTTATTCTTACAAAACAATACCAGAAACCTGACATATCACAAAATCTAATTGACTCAAAACTGCTGCAAAGGAACTGAAAAGGTTGATTTTTAACTTAATCAAGTCAAGTTTATATACTAAGGAAGTCCTACGGTGATTGAAATTCATGCGTTTAGAAACAATTTTTCCAATAAATTCCACCAGAAAAACTAGAAATGTTAGTTAACAAATTGGGTGCCTCCTCATTGTTAAACAATTATCAAATAAGGACATTATTACATTAACAATGTATTTTAAAATATTTTAAATGGACCCTTGAAACACATTTAATTATGATTAAAGTTAAAACTAAATTTTTTTGTTAAAATATTACAGAGATATATTTATAAAACTCATCAAGGAAAATCTCTATCCCCTTTAGGAGGTATACAATAAATACATTTCCAAAAACAAGAAACTTCAAAACATCATTTACAAACATGGGTTACAAAACTGACAAGATGTAGACATAATTATTTATTTATTCAAACATTTCAGAAAAATACAATAATTATGACCTAAGGGTGGGTCAAAAATCCAAAATGGTGGAGGAAAATTAGTTTTATAAAGCAACCCTCACAAGGGATACAAAAACATACCGAGATACAATATCGGTTATAAGAAGTGACCGGCCGGCCGGTCATCGGTTGTATGGTTTGTAACCATCCAACTAGAATAATCCAGACAGCAAATTTACCAGTACATGCCAGATGCCTAAGAAGATAACAAATGATTTGTTCTAAGATAATCCAAGAACATGATAGAAGGTTATGAAATAGTTTTCACAACACATTAAGATTAAATTACATTGAAAGCAATCTTACATTTTAAAAGTGGCTACATTTTATTTCCTAGTGGTCACACTTTAACAATAAGTGTTTCTTCAACAAATTTATATTATGTTTTAAAGAAAAGACAACAATGACACTTTAAAATGAAAAATGTTAACTTTGATACTAGATCACCTATCTTCAATTAATATTATTTTAAAAATACCATATTGGTCCGAATGCAGTGTGATGTTTATCTCCTAAAAATTTCATTCAGAAAACTGCCCGTATTATATGTGCAGCCCATTTACTTTTTATTTTTCATGTAGAAAACCTTCAAAATTCTAAGGTCACATTATATGCAAGGCTGTATTATATTTGGGCCAATATTGTATATTATTGAAATAAATATTGTGTAATTTTAAAATCAAGTAGTTTAAATTGACCGACTCCATTTTTACCATTTAAAGATAAATGTCAATATTTGTAGAGTAGGAATGAATGAATGTATTAAAATGTGAGAATGAAAGTTGAATAAATTGTTATTCATACAAGAGGACTATTAGGGCTGTACCAAGGGGATGGTATTGCCCTTACACAAACTTTTGAGAGAACACAAACAGACACAAAAACATAGCTTTCACTACCACAGGCAGCTTAATAATACAGAAAGTTTGTGTTTTGTCTAAAGAGGGTCCACTCAAACATTACCCAGCCGAATGGGACGGTTATTTTGCCTAATTTTAACCATGATTCAGCTCAGAATTTTAATACAATAAACTAGAGAAATAGCAATTATTTAGATTTCTTCGGCAATATAATTAAAGGATGCTAGAACACAATCATGTTTCTTGCAAAGTATTAAATGAAACAAAGAATTTAACAAATTATTTAATAGAAGGCAAGTAAGGCTGTGCAAATCTTTGAAATTTCAAATCCAGATTCAAATTTGACCAAGATTCAGATTTGATGTTTCAAATCTTAATATTGTAAATATTCTAATTAGATTCAAAATTTTGAATTTAGATAAATAGGGGGTCTGCAGACACTCGAAAATTCAAGTTCCGAGTCGAGTTCTAGTACATACTCAAACTCAACTTGAAGATTTTTACAAAACTTAAAAAATTGGAGTAATTTGAAATTTTAATTATTTTTCACTAAAAAATTCTGGGTTATGTTAGATATATTCAAATTTAAGATATTATTTCATGCCAAATATAGTCCCTTAATGTTTCCTTTAATCTAGTTTAAAAAATGTGTACAATTATATTAAGTATATTTAAAAATATGAATTTGAGTGATTATATTTTTCGCAAAGAAAATTAATTCTTAAAAATCTAGGTTTGAACTTATGACTTATAAATACAAATAGTGCTTTAGTTTTATTACACTAACTAAAAGAAAACTCTTTATGTTTTCATTCAAACTCGAATTGAACTCAACTCTAAGTGAAAAATGCCTAACCTAACCCATAAGTGTGTAACCCTAATGGGTAGTAAGACATGGTGTAAAAAAAACCAACTATCGTAAGCCTAAATAAACAATTTGACTTGAATTTTTCTAAATAAAATATTTGATACAATTTTTTTTAAAGCATCAGATTTGATTAAAAAAAAAGTATGAGATTTGATTCAGGCAAGATTTGGGATTCAAAAGTGAAAATCTTGGATTCGCGCAGGCTTAGCGGCATTCACAATTGAAGAAAGAAATATGATCAAACAAGTTCAAATTATAAGATTCAAAAGACAATCTGTACTATTATCAAATATTATTGAAGTTTGGAAATACCCCCCCATGCCACCCTATGAAAGATCTGATTTAAAACTGAGAAAATAAGTTCACTATTTTTATATTTTTATTAAACTAGCTCACTGTAAACTTTGTTTTCTATGAAAGAGAGTGAGCTTACATAACTTGTTTCCACTATGGTGTAGCTTATAAAATAGGGCCATAGTGTAATCAGTCAAGGTAAGACAAGGTAAACTGGAAACTCATAAACTGAATCAACGCAAGAGCACTTGCACAAATAATTATTTATATAAATATTACCTGATAATTTGATTTATGAAAGTGAAAATTATCACATGCCAAATGAAAAGGTATTCAGAGATTCAAAATGTCCATACACAAAAGAAAATTTGTTTTTTTTTCTTAAAGAAAATGTCACATTTTTATGACTGTAGCTTTACAAATATAAACATATTTATATAATATATAAAGTACAAGTTTGTTATTACATAATTTATGCTACAATAGAGTTAGAGCTCACACATAAAACTGACAAAGTGTATAACTTGCAGTGGCACGATCTAGATATTTCCAATGTATTCCAGCAAGCACCATGTTAGATTACGATTAAAGTAGAGCTGGGCCGATCAGCTATTTTGCCGATTAGTCCGATGCCGATCATTTGTTGCCGATTAGGCCGATCACCGATGCCGATTATTTTTGTTTTCAATTTTAGTAAGTGTATAAAGTAAAATGACCCTTAAAGCAAAAAAAAAAAGTTACTTTTACTAGTTTTATAATGTCCAATATAGTTTTGTTTTAATAACATTTAAATAGAGAATTTTAAAATGAAAAGGTTGTTTTAATTATTATTTTATATTGTTATTGTTAGGACAAGTGAACCTGTCACTAAACAAAAAACAAATCCCATTAATAAATAGCAAATATACCGGTACATGTTAGATAATTAAAATATGATTTCACATTTATGATTAAATAGGCCTACTGACCCTTTCATTAGACAAAGAAAAATTATAATCAGCAAATTTAAATTTAATTTTAATGATAAAAAATAATCAAGGCACACATATTTTTGCACAAAAGGAGAATAGGCCTACATCTATTTTGTTTTTAGATGAAATAGGATTTTTTACATACAATGTCTATTAAAATATGGCTTCAATATTAAACAATTTTTAACAATCGTAATATTTTTGTGAATTGTGATTTAGATATATCATAACATAGGTTTTTGTGACTCTACAAAGCATTCCATCATAATTTAACTACTAAATATTAATATCGTATAGAAAAAAGTGGTTTCTTAAAAAAAAAGTATAGTAAAAAGGCATCACTATTTTTAAACAGTAATCCGATCTTTTTATTAACAATTTAAATAATCTTAATGAAAAATAACATTGTATTAACTACATTTAAATAAAAACTACCTTTAGAAAATCGAATGAATGGTGAACGGGTCAAAATGAACGGTGAACGGGTCAAAATGAACAGATCATTGAACTGAACCAGATACAATGAATCGTTCATTTAAAAGAACGATTTAGCCCATCTCTACTTCAATATGATAAAATAAATAATAAATAACATAATGTGCAACGAAAGCTATTTTTCGTGTTTTTTTTTAAGAAATACTTTAAAACTTATTTTAATTTACTTTTAACTATTAAATAAAATTTAAATATTAATATATATTAATTAAATTCATATTGAAATATGAGCGAAACAAACTCCCCGCCAGTGGAAAGTTTTTGTACTTGCATTAAAAGAAAAACTGTTTCCATTTAAAACAAAATGTGCTCATGTGCGAGATTATTACGTCCGATGTTTCATTTTTTGGGCATCTATAGCAAATATAAATAAAACAACACCAATCTGCTAATATTTTATTTTATGATTATTAGATTTGTTACTTGTGAGTATCTTTATTTCTAATAACGTGCATAAATTGGAAAAAGACTTATGGTAAATATATTTATTTTGATATATTTTGTTTGGAATGTTGGATGTGCTGTTTATTTCAAACCTAAGTCGCTAAGAACAAGCTAATTATTCAAAGATCACATACGAGAAAGCAGAGATAAATATTATTTTTTTCAGGACATAAAATATTATTTTTTTAGGACTTAAAATATACCCACACATTTTGAATAATCGGCATAAATAATCGGAGATTCAAACACCGATCATCGGAATCGCCGGTTATGCGACAATCGGCCGATGATCGGATTAATAATCGGCATCGGCCCAGCCCTAGATTAAAGTGTTATTGATCTTTGCACCATGTTCCAGTTGGGGAAATAGATCAGGTTAAGAAGGAATGGCCTAACCAGGGTGTCCAGCCAAACCATATTTTAAAATTCCCTGACTTTTCCAGGTTTTCCAGAACTAATTTACAACTTTTCCAGTCCCTATAATATAAACACTATTTTATTAAGATCGCAACTTGATGCAATAATATTTCTAAACACATCCACACTCTGAAATTGTGACACTCTATGAAGGGTTACAGCCTAAAGTGATGGGCTCTTGGGTAGAACGATCTGAGTTAGAATTCAGTGAGATCATATTGAAACATTAAAATATTGCTTTGCACAAATAGAGTTTAAAAATAAAGACGCGAAGTAGAAGGATGGAAAGATGGATAACACACAAAAATTCCATATTGACTTTGAGAATTAAAATTAGTATGTTCAAATGTGTTAAAAGATATTGTGGTATGTATTAAATCGTCGAAAAATGTAATTTTTACTAGTGTAAATAAAATGTTAGTATTTTTTTTAGTGATTATGTGAAAATTCCAGAAATTTAATTAAATTTCCTGACTTTTCCCTGACCAAGCAAATTCCCTGACTTTTCCCTGTTTTCCAGGTCGCTGGACACCCTGCTAACACACTATTGGGGGAAAAAAACGGGTTTTATTTAATCAATATATGAGTTATTTAAATCTTTAGCATAAACATATTCATTTCTAACATTCCTTGATTCTCATTGCACTTGAAACATTGAAATAAATGTTACATAGAAAATAAAATTGAGAACTTAAACAAAAACAATTTAGTTCACTCTAAAAATAAACAAGAAAGGTATAAAAAAAAATCTCATCTTCTGACTAAGCCCAAGGCAATGCAGTTTTAATTTATGCAATTCACATATTTAAAACGCGCCTAAATAATGATACGAGTTCTACATTTCTAAAAACTGTTTTTTTTCCTCTGAAAATTGTTAATGATTTTAAATATTGGATTTCTCTCTTTATTTAAGGTGTCAAAATTGAATTCAGAATAATTTAATGAGTTGTAATACAAATAAAATATAAAAAGTTTTTATGACATAGATAAATGTATTTTCTGGTTTTGCTACAAAACTTTAAAAATCAAATAACCTGATAAATGAATATAACAAGCAATGAATAGAGTTCATCACTTGTGATTTGAAACAGACATCATGTTTGGTTGGACTGGACTAGTTAACAAAATAACAGAAATGGGATATTTAATTAGTAAACTTTTAAAACTAAGTGAAATATCACACTTATCTTTCTCGCAGTTAATACTGAACAAATACACTACATGCATATATGATTCATTTTCATATGAATATTGTATTACTCATGGCTTTAAAAATACTATATTTATACAGCACCAATTACAGGGAAGGAGTTACCATCACTTCCAGCCAAGAAATACATAAAAAACAACATTGAATATAATATCGTCAACAAGAGCATCAGATTGTCACAGTTCCAGCACACTTGTTACACAACTATACAATAGCTTCAAATTTATATTATTGTGCATTATGAGATTAAACTAATTATAATATTTTGGTAGGTACACACGTAAGTTGAATCATCATATTATAATTATGTCAAAGAGACAAAGTAAAAGTACTTACGTACCGCATTTACCCGAATCCAAGACGACACCAGTTTTTCAGTGGTTCTGGATAGATTTTTTAAAAGTGGTATTTATTTTATAAAGAATGAAGAAAATAATAATTATGGTAGACTTAGTTTGTAATGCTAACAAATTGTTTTTTATTTACAAAACAACACCTATGTTGACTTAAAATCTAGTTAGGGTTGCATAATTGCTAGGGAATTTACTTTTTTGTTGCAACTATTGCTTTTGCATAAGAAGATTAACTTTGAAAAAATTTCATAAAAACAATGAGTAGTTAGTTTTTATTATGGCAAATGATAATCGTTAGTGAAAATCCGATTCTCATACATACCCTTCTCCCCCTAAATATGAACATTGGACTCGACCATTAACACTAGCTTCTAAAGCGTGACACTTTCACTTTCACAGTGATATACAGAAAATATAATAATGTAAAGTATTTTAACATGTTACAAAAAATCTAACCGATAAAACACGTCTGCTGTGAACTACCGTAAATGTTGCCCGCCATGACAGCCAAGCATAAAAAATTAGTGATAATTAATCAAGCATCTTTATTCTTATTTTGAAACCGATGATCTAGGAACATCCAATCAAAGATAATAATTTACTTGATAACATTCAAAAGTTAGATATTTTGTGGAGTTTCACGAATTAAAGCTAAAGTTTGGCATCACTAAAATTGTCTAGTAAACTCTACTTATTATAGTAAATAGCCAAGAGCTATATTAATGGTAATTACTTCAGTTAGATATCATATTCTGAAAATTTAAAATGACACCTGGACACGGGAATCGAACCCGGGACCAAACAAGGTAATTTTTCAATTTTCAGAATATGATATCTAACTGAAGTAATTACCATTAATATAGCTCTGCAGATGGCTGCGTTATCTGATGGCTTGTGATATTAAAAAATCACATAATTGTAGCCGACTTTCCGCTAAGTCCATCATAGACTCAGCCTTAAAATATGAGTGAAGAATGACGCTGGGCACGGGATGAATCCTGGATAGCTCAGTGGTTAGAGCATTGGCGTACTAAGCCAAAGGTCCCGGGTTCGATTCCCGTGTCCAGGCGTCATTTTTCAATTTTCAGAATATGATATCTACTTATTATTGATTGTTTAAAATCAATTCGGGTTTTCACATCATGTCTTACTTGACAAGCGCTAGCTATGTAGGCAAAGTTTTAAGACTTAAATATTAACAATTTGATAATTCATTATATGTTTTTAAATCTATTTCGATTATTGTGAATGGCTGAATTTTTAATATTGTAGTGAAGTAAATGGAAAAGTAATCAAAAACAGCACAACGAAATAAAATTCAATTTGATTATGCCATCACTATGCCTAACCCATTCGAGAAGTTAACCATGTTGAATACTTAAGAGTGGTATCAAGATTTTTAGCGTATAGTATTGATTATTGCAATACCAGTAGATACTATGGGTATCCAGGAATCGAGTATTGTATCAGGCCATAACTAGGTAGTTATTTTTAAAGAACCTAAAAAAATAGCCTAAAAATCAGTGAAAATAACCAAATATCCTGTGATCTGTGTTATACCGTTAAAATCCGTGAAAATGGATTAAAATCTGTTTAAAAAAGGCAGCCTTGCACTATTGTATTTATATTAAATAAAGATTTAAAATGTTACCTTTTGATGTAGGCCTAACCCAATCCTTAGTCTGCGATTTTAAGACGACCCCTAGATTTTGAAGCTACACATTAGGGGAAAACCTCGTCTTAGATTCGGATAAATCCGGTAATTTATCTAATGTACTCAACACTTTAGACTTTGGCCTAACTCAGAAAAAAAAAGTTGTTGCTCAAAACAATGCCAAACCTTTTACAAAAATGATAGAAGAATTTTTTATTTTTTCTTGAATAAAAAACCTCTAAGGAAAGAACATGTTTAGACTCAAACCAAATAGAGATATGTCCCCATGCCAGAATCTGTGGTGGTTATTTGGGCCTGCAATAACCCGACACACTCCTAAATGTGACCTATCCCATCGCCATCAAAAAATTATATAATGACCGATTTAAAGAGCGGCCAATTTAAAAATCGATGTAGTTTTATAAAGTGTGCTTTTAGCTGTATCAAGTCAATGTTAGTGTGACTTACAAACAACAAATCAAGGAACACGACTAGAGTCCCACAAGAGAGAAGACAAGAAGATGCTGTTATAAGTAAGGAATGTCTGAAAGTATATAATGATAAAAGCTAAGACATCAAAACCTTGATATTTATAAATCATGCCACCCGCCAAAACCTTATTGACTTGTCAAAATACTTCACATCTCATTACTTAGTACTCTAATAAAATATGTTTAACAATACACAACAATTTGGGTGTGAAGCTTTCAGAAAGCTCCCCTCAATAAATATTTCATACAATCAACAGCACAGGCAGGGACTGGACAGTTTGCATTTTGATGCTTGTTTCGGTTTTAGTTTTGTCTAGACTGCTTTTAGACAATATACCTATTTTGAACAATTATTCTTACTAAACACATTTCAAATAATTATTTCACTTTTCAAATATAATGCCATGTGTAGCAACACACATTTTAATTTTAAAATGCTTGACATAAAAATAAATGCTCTTTAAAGATTTGTTCAAACAATTATCACAAGACTCACACTACATTTTAATCTACCAGTACCTAATTTTTTCCAAACCATATCAAATATTATTTGTATATATCCCTATTTTTTATATATACTAATGCCAAACTAATAACCGCGATAATAATATCGTCAAAACATGTCACAGATAAGACATTTATTTCTGTCATATATCAAATGTATAAGAACATTCTAAATAGAACGTTAGTGTGTTAAAATGTATTGATAATTTAATTATATAACATGGAAAACTTATCCTAGTAAAACTTACAAAATGTTATAAATAAGTGTCCTGCACTTGTTAAAATATTTGCTTATAAATTACATAAAATTATCATTTAATTCACCACTTAGAAGCAGTATGACAAACTTATTTTGTTTTTTATCTGAACACACTTTCTGCCTAATCTACGTTCACAGTTTGTAGTACATACTAACACTACTGTCTTTTGTTACCAATATTTAAAACAATCTGTCACAAAGTATAGGTTTAGTTTTGATATGAGGCACGCAGTCCCCCACCTTACAAATTGGTCCACCTTACATAGCAAAATGAAGCAAGGTTAATTTTGTGATTCGTTGCTTTATTACTAAGGGCACTATAACAATACCCTTATATTCCCCAATAACTAGCTTAACTACATAACTTTGGTTTTTAGACGGTATTCAATAATTTTTTTTCAAAACTTTCCATTAAGAAACTCCATAAAGTCCATAACGATTTTAAACATACAGTATACTTCATTCCCACAACAAATATTAGAATGTCATGTTTAACTGCTCTAACACAACCTCTGCAAATCCCACTAACAATGGGGATATTAAATACACAGTATATAAATAACAATTTACACAATTACCAATAAAATTGAGCATCCAATGCCCAAATATTAGACAAGCTCGCATAAGCTACAAAACAAGAATATATTTCCTCACCACAATCATGATATATTCTACAATCAATCGTTGCAATCTACAATGGTTGAAAGTCAGAATTCAAGTGAATTTTAGGATTCCAATCTTTATAAGACCACCCATTCAATAAACTTCACTTGTAGAACCATCTGGATATTCTAAGAGTATATATTTCTTTCTAAAAATTGCACAGCCCTGTATGAATTTCTCCTTCGTTATCTTCGAGCTCGACACAAGACACCTTTGTATCACACACAGGGTTTTACCACAGTGTGTCCAAAAATACATTTTCCTTGTCAACGTTAGTGACGCAAGCAGGTGAACATCACAGCCAGTCGTGTCACTATGACAACAACCTCACTAAGCGGGAGAGGTATATTGTGTACTACAACAGATGATGGTTACAGTTCAACCAGATGGATTGATTTCCCCTCACTTAGCATCATCTTGATCCATGGGCTCCTCCGAGGGATCGCGGGAATGCTCTGGAGTTCTGCACAAAGAGTAATGTATGATAAACAAATATCAGAAGATGAGCAAGTTAGGTGGTTGAACTTCAGAAAGATTTTGTGGAGCAATCAAATACACACAAACATTTTAAAATACCAACATTCTATTAAATATATAATACAATGGTGTTTTGAGGCCAATGTTGTTCCCTTTGTCAGTGACTTACCGAGATTTGTTCAGAGGTGGGAGGAATAAAAAACATTTAATCATGGCAGCCTTTTCCTCCTCATCTAAACACCAAACTTTACATACATTATTAAATATAAAGTTTATATTTTCTTTTGGGTTCTCAAATTGGTTTTTGTTAGGTTCATGTGGCTGAATAATGGATCAACTTCTGCTTTGAAGTGGGTGAGTAACTAATAGTGTTATCACAGTCCTATAAAAGAATGTTCACACATTGAATCTCTATAAGCACATAGATCTGACCAGAATCTGACACAATCTGTAAATTTAGTCCATTTTAAATAGTAATGAAGAAAGAAAACTGTACCAACCCTATTTTATTAAATGTAAAATTAAGAAGCAGATAACACAACATAGGCGCTTCACATTCACTCCCCAATTCACAGTCATTATAAGAGAGTCCAGCCTCCTTGAACCTTTAGCGCTGAGCATTGAGATTACTTTTTATTGTCTAGAGGAACTTCTCTGTGTATATTTAAATTGGACAGCCCATTCAGTCTGACATTTACCATAGAATTTACGAGGCAAGTTTTGATGTGCCGTAGTGTCAAAAATTACCTCTCAGGCGTACCTGTTTGTTAGTTTTATTTATTAAAGAACAATAAACAGTTAAAGAACAAAGAGCACATGCTCGCCACTCGAGATATACACCGGAACTGGGAACTAACTAAATGTTGCGTGAGACGCTTTGGTGACGTCATCACAGAAGTGGCTTCACAAATCTAAAAATGGAACAGTTACTAAACTCGTGTTTGTTATTATAGGCCTAGTTAAGAGAATGTTTATTTATTACACGCAACACCCCCTCTCAAACACGCGTTAACTTTATTAATGTCTATCACACCAAGTCCTTGTATGCACTGATGATGGCTTGGTCCGAACAGTCCTTTCGTGAGCACATCAGCTACCATCTTGTTTGTTGGAATGTATTTCACATTGATTTCGCCTCGTTCAAAACCTTCACGCACATAGTGATGCCGAATGTCAATGTGTTTGGTACGAGAATGATACACAGGATTATGCATGAGCTTTTCAGCTCCTTGATTGTCACAATAAACAAGAGTTGGTATTGCATTGACACTCTAGAACCCGATTTCTTTTAACAAGTTTCGTAAGTAAACTGTCTCTTTTGCTGCATCTGTAAGAGCCATGTACTCTGCTTCAGTGCTTGAAAGAGCCACGGTGGATTGTTTCCTCGCCTCCCATGTCAGGGCAGAGCCTGCCACTTGAAACGCGTAGCCTGTGTATGATCTTCTGTCATCAAGGGCTCCTCCCCAATCTGCATCCACGTATCCAATCAGTTCAGCACCAGATTTCTTGTAGACTAGTCCATGGTTGCTCGTACCTTTCAGGTATCGCAAGACGCGCTTCGCCGCAACCCAGTGTCCTTTTCCGGGGTTTAGGTTGTACTGGCTCAAAGAGCTCACTGCATACGCAATGTCTGATCGTGTAGATACTGCGAGGTACATCAGAGAGCCGATGAGTTGTTGGTATGGAACTTCGCTCATTTCCTCTGCCTCCTCTTCCGTAGATGGCTCCATGGCCTTGGATAATTTGCTGTTTCCATCTAATGGAGTATTTACCGGTTTGCAGTCTTGCATTCCGAATTTTTTGAGAACATATTCTATGTACGATTTCTGTGACATAGTGACCAACTTTGAATTTTTATCTTGTTTGAATTCAATTCCAAGACAGTAGTGCAGCTTTCCTAAGTCTTTCATTTGGAAGTTTTGAGACAAATCGTCTCTCAATCTTGTGTAGGCTTCTTCACTGTTTGTAGTTATGATCAAATCATCTACATAAACAACCACGATAAGAGTCACACCAACATCATTCATGTAGTACACACACTTGTCACAATCTAATTGTTTGAGTCCAAAAATTTCTAGTCTCTCGTGCAACTTTTTGAACCACTGTCGGCCCGACTGCTTCAGGCCATATTTGGACTTTTCGCGTGAACAAACTAGATGCTCCATTCCAGGGATGATGAAACCGTCCGCCTGTTCCATATAGATTTGTTCGTCAAGATCTCCATTTATGTAGGCCATTACAACATCAAGCTGATACAAAGTAAGGCCTAACTCAGCTGCTAGGGCAGCAACTAGTCTTATTGAGCTAAGTCTCGCAACAGGTGAAAATGTTTCATGTAAATCAATCCCTGGGCGTTGGTTGTAGCCCTTCGCTACCAACCGAGCTTTCCGGCGTTCGACATTACCGTCTGGCCCATACTTTGTTCTGAGTACCCACCGACAACCAATGACAGCTTTATCTTTTGGGCGTGGTTTCAATGTCCAGGCCTCGCTGTGTGTCAGAGCGTTGAACTCGGCTTCCATCGATTTCTGCCACTCAGCTGCATAAGGTCCTCCTAAGGCTTCTTGTACTGATGGATTTGCTGCCTCTTCATACGTCAAGCTCGCACTTTCAGGTTTTGGCGTAACCAAATTAAAATATTTTGCTGGTCGTCCCGGCTTTCCTGTTTTAATCAATTTTGGTCGACCAGGCCCCCTCTTATTCTCAATCACTGTGCAGTCTTTGCTTAAATTTTCTGATTTGAGGTCATTCTCATGGACTTCAATAGGCCTATCAGGATCAATGGGATCACTTTCTTGAACTTCATCTACATGTCCATCAGCATCAGAAATAGGGTTTTTCACACTGTTATCAACATATAAGTAAGAAGGTTCAAAGTTCACACACTTCTTTTGTTCATTCGAAACTTTGACAGTTTCAAAATTTTCCAAAATTTTTACATCTCGACTCCTCAATTTTTTTTTCTTTATGGGTCCCAAATTCAATACGCTTTCGATTCAGTAGAGTAACCCACAAAAATACCTGCTTTGGATCTTGGGTCAAATTTTCCTTTATTTGGGGCCTTATTCAGCATATATGCCTTGCAACCAAACGTCTTGAAATGTCCTATTTTTGGTTTTAGCCCGAACCAAATTTCATAAGGGGTTCGTTCTTCCAGCTGTTTTGATGGACATCTGTTTCTGACGTAAGCAGCTGTGGCAATCGCTTCGGCCCAAACACTTGTTGGTAAGCCAGACTCCAACAGCATACATCTTGCCATCCCCACCAGCGTGAGATTCATGCGTTCAGCTTTGCCGTTCTGTTCTGGAGTTTCTGCTACTGTATGTTCTCTTCTTATTCCTGCATTGCGCATTTCTTCTGTGAACTCTTTTCCGCAGTACTCCAGGCCATTGTCTGTCCGCAAAGTTTTGATTTTCCTTTCGTGACGGTTTTCCGCTAATGCTTTGAATGTTTCAAAAGCCTTTTTTACGTCACTTTTGTGTTTTAGAAAATGAACTTCTACCCAGTTAGATTTATCATCGATAAACGTTGCAAAATAAGAAGCATTACCATGAGATTTCACTCTCATTGGGCCACAAACATCTGAGTGCACTAATTCGAGTAATTTTTCGCTTTCCGACTCAGACCTTTTTCGAAAAGGCGTAGCAACTTGCTTTCCTAAGATACAGGTTTCACATGTTGAAAATGTTTCTGATTTCTTAAAATCCATGCCGCTAACCATGTCTTTCTGAACGAGTTTCCGCAAGTCATATGCATTTAAATGCCCGTATCTTCTGTGCCACTTTTCAAGTTCACTAAGATTGCCTGCCTCATTCACGTTAGCTACATATGTCGAACTCTCACTTTGCATGTAAGGTTTGATCAAATACAAATTTCCACGTTTACGAGCAGTTAACAACACTTCACCATTTTCGACAATTTCAGCATCATTTGAATTAAAACACACGCTTTGCCCTTTTTCAACAGTTTTTGAAATTGAAAATAAATTTGTCTTAAGTGTGGGTACAAAAAGAGTGTTTTCTAACCTCACTTTTACAAATTGGCCCTTTTTATTTGAAACATTCATTACTGCAGTTCCAATGCCTTCAATGTCAGTTGTTCTGTCATCCGCTAACCTAACCTTCTGACTTACGGTTGGCGTGAGTTCCAAAAAACTATTCTTGTCGCGGCACATGTGTGTTGTTGCTCCACTGTCAACACACCACACGTCACCACTTCTCGTCAACTTCGCACAGGGAGCGCTCACTGAAGATGATGTCAATGTCACAATCTCTTCTGCTACTGCATGGGTTTGCTCTGATGCCATCGAAACTTGCTTTTCATTCGCCATTTTTGTCCAGCAATCGGCTGCCTTGTGTCCCGATTTTTTACAATAGTTACACTTATATAACTGCTTCGATGCTTTAAAATTCCTATTTTGATTTTGCACACCACTTTGACCTTGGATTTGAAAAACTTTATTATTTTGGTTTGTAGGTAGACCTACACAGTTTTTATCTGAAAGTTTGTTTTTATTTATACTTCACCCTATGGAAGATTTTACATAGAAAGCGCCCTCACCATTTAAGTCTGCTTTCTTGTCCTGTCTTGCACTGGATTCTTCTAGAAGTTTTACTTTCAAAGACTCTGTGTCCGGTAGTTCATCTCTAGCTTCGATTGCACAACGAAAATTATCGTAGCTATCTGGCACACTGTATAATAACACGATGGTTAATAATTCTTCGGAAATGCGAATATCCATTTCATTGAGTTTATCAACTGTGTTGAGAAAATTCGTGAGATGATCCGCCATGTTTTCTCCCTCTTGCATTTTTGTGAACAAGAGCTTTTTCAAAAGGGTAGCTTTTCTTGCAGGCCCTCTAGACTGGTAAACTAGTTCTAGTTTTTGCCAAACATCTTGCGATGTTTCACAATGTCTTATGTGACAAAGTTCTGTAGGACTCACAGCTAAAATAATATCAGCTTTAGCTTTACGATCGGCTTTGTCCCACGTGGCCGCGTGTCTAGCGTTATCAGCAATTGCTTCCGCGTCAGCACCTACTGCCGCTGTAGGCCTAGGATTGGTTCCATCAACGTATTCCCAGTGGTCGTTCTTAATTAAAATTGCTTCCATTTGTTGTCTCCATGTATCATAGTTGTCCTTTCCCAGCTTTTCTATATGCCGGACATCTTGAATGAATGGATACAGTTACTAAACTCGTGTTTGTTATTATAGGCCTAGTTAAGAGAATGTTTATTTATTACACGCAACACTGTTGAAACTGGAAGGGTGCAGAAAATCTTCAACAAATTGAACACATTTGGGTACAAGTATCTGTAGCATCTGTTGGGGGTATAAACTGAATTGGTAAGAGGAGATATTTCATTTAGTCTTCAGGCTTCAGGCGAAGTTATGCCATTAGCACTGGAATACTTATCGTTAAAACATCATTGTTACTAAATTTACCTAATTTTACAAACTGCGCAACCTCTCTTCTTCAAAAGTAGTTTGTTCTGATGAAAATAAACACCTACAATTTTTAATATGCATTGTTGTTTCAAAAATTTGTCTGAAATTGTGTTCAAGAGGGTATCAATCCATGGTAAGTAAACAGCTTGATGGTTATATTCTTCCTCACTATCGGCTGAAACATCGCACCTTTGAGATTGTCTTCCTACTATCCTTAGCATAGTGGTCCCTAAATCTTCCGCCAGCTTTCTTGCACTATCAAAGAGTTTATTAAAGTTTTCTTCATCATTCCTCTTTAGATTATCAAGATATTATTTACATATTGGCACTGGTAACAGCACATACCAGTTCTACATTGCTAGTTTGTAGTTTCTTGCTGAGGGTAAGAGTGTAGATGAGCTGAGGAGTTTTCCTGGCAACAACAATGATACTGTTAATTCTGTTTGCTGAATGGCAACTCATTAGGATATCAGTTGATGTCATGCCTGCATCAACCTATGTTTTAATTTCTTCTAAAGCTCTGCAACAGGGAGCATCAAGTGAACCATCACTATGACTGAATCTTTTTTTATAGTAAAGGAAATTGATAGAACTAAAGAAAAGGGAAAAAGGAAAAATGTGGGAAGAATCCAATGCACAAAGGTGACATCTTCTTCCTTTCTTCTGTCTTCTATAGTAAAAGTAGTCACACACACATTTTAACACAAATATAATAATATTTCGGTAGTGTTGCCTTTATCAAACACAAAGAAGAGAGTACAAATAACACAAGCAATGGATTACTCCATTTTGAATTTAAAGAAGAAATGTTAGAAACACATTGTGCCAACTGTTTTTGGTAATAAAGATAAATTCCTTGACTATGGTTAGTATTTATAGAGACCTATTAAAAAATAATAATAATAATAATAATAATAATAATAATAATAATAATAATAATAATAATAATAATAATAATAATAATAATAATAATAATAATAATAGTAGTAGTAGTATTAATAATAATAATAATAATAATAATAATAATAATAATAATAATAATAATAGTATTAATAATAATAATAATAATAATAATAATAATAATAATAATAATAATAATAATAATAATAATAATAATAATAATAATAATAATAATAAAATAATAATAATAATAATAAAAATTTTTAAAATTATTATTATTATTTTGAAATATTTTTATTATTATTATCTTTAAATAGGTCTCTATAAATACTAACCATAGCCAAGGAATTTATCTTTACTAGTAAAAACAGTTGGCACAATTTGTTTCTAACATTTCTTCTTTAAATTCAAAATAGAGCAATCCAGTGTTTGTGTTATTTGTACTCTCTTCTTTGTGTTTGATAAAGGTAACAGTGCCGAAATATTACTCTATTTGTGTTAAAATGTGTGTGACTACTTCTACTATAGAAGACAGAAGAAAGGAAGAAGATGTCACCTTTGTACATTGGATTCCTCCCACATTTTTCATCTTTCCCTAGGTGGGCTTTCTTCATCAAATTTACTCTTAGTACTTTATTTTCCCTTTTTCTTTAGTTCTATCAATTTCCTTTACTATAAAATTATTTAGCCATTGGGCCACCTCATTTTTATGACTGAATCTTGCCCATCTGGTTGGGTACAACTGCCGAAACTTTTTCTGTTAATCTCAAGAGTCACACTTGTTTCTCCAGAACAAGTTGACCTTTTGGCGTGTTGAAACAGTGGAACAGTTTTTTTTATAGTTCCAAAGCAATGTCTTGTTGCTGTTAAAACTGCTGCTTCTGAAATACCTAAAGTCCAGCTATCAGAAACCTAATGGACATACAATGCAGTAGGGTGGCTTTTAGATACGTATGCCTGTGTTCCATTCAATCTGACACCCAAAGCAGTGAAATCATAGCCTTGACAATGTAAATATTCAGTTTTAATATTGCATTCATGTTGAACCCACAAAATTGCTACAGCTGAGTCTCTCCTATGAGATTTTCTACAGGCAGAAGCTGTTCAGTTATTTTATTCTTTATTTATTTATTATTTATTTTGCATTGTTGCGTTTGTTGTTGGCTTGACCTAGACCAAAATATATTGCACATATAAACTAACTTACATTGTAATAACATATCGATTGAGAAAAGTAAAGGAAAAGTTAAGGAAGGGCTGGAAACAGTCTTGACCTCAACAATTTAGAGAAAATACGGTAACATACCATTCACCAATACTTTAAATGGATTGAGGTCATTGGGATCATAATAGAGAGCTCAGAGAGGCCTGGAGTTTAGCACTGCTTCAATATGAATGAAGAGTGTGTGTAGCTATTCACCCACCAGTCAGTGAGTTTTTGATGACTTGATACCAGCCTCACAGAGCCCACTAAAGTGTGGATCTGAAGGGGAGTTGAAATGCCAAGCAAGGCCTTGGACAGAAAGTGTATCTGTTACCACCATGTTTTCATTAGGGGATTATTAGAAGCCTCTGTAGTTCTGTAAAATGGCGTTTGGCACCTACAAAGTTTGTGCCACAATAACTATAAATATCTGAACACATACCCCGACAGGAGATAAACCAAAGAAAGACATCAATAAAGGCCATTGTGATGAGGTCTGATATCATCTAAAGGTGCATGACTTTAGTCGTCAAGCACATAAACAAACATAAATAAGTCTTGAGCACCTTAGAATTCCTCAACTAATATGATTTTATCTGGAAGGGTCCTCCATAATCCACCCCAACTCTTAACAAATGGTCTTAATTGCCACAAACGCATAATTGGGAGGTCTCCCGTGAATGGGTGGAGGGCATGTGCCTTAAATCATGTGATTCAACATAAAAATCCCTTTTAGACTTGATTGCTGCAACTTCTAAATCAATGTGAGTTTTGTAATCGACATGCCCTAAACTGGGCTGTTTGTTTATTTTAACATTGTAATGTTGTGAATTGCAAGTGACAGAACAATTACAGCAATATGTTTTGATAAGTGAGTAAATAATAGGACACAAGTGTTGATGGCCAGAATGTCTCGTCAGCATTCCTTTTGGCAATCAGGCCACATTGCTGTATAAATAGTAATATTTTTTGTGCTAACAGGGCTGACAATTCAACATTGATTCGGGGAGGAGAGGGGGGTATTGCCCATTTTGGGGTTTTGGGGGCTACACGGGTTAGGACGCCGGATTGTTGAGTATATGTTCTGAGGGTCTACTGCCGTGCACAAGGTACCGGGGTTCATAAGCGTGTAGGACCACCTAGAGTGTCAGTCAGGTCATTGGTTAAGCATTCTTTACTAAACTTCTTTCTTTCTTTCTTTCTTTCTATCTTCGAGATTAAAATATGATGATGTAAACAAACAACCAAAACACAGCCATCGAATAATACGTCAAACTGATCACTACACACGACTATCAACGAACTATATTTGATGCACAATGAATTAAGAGGTATACATGCTGTTCACAAGAAATGTATATATGATTTTAAGGCTCTGAATATTTTATTATCAATATGTAATGTTGTGTAAACTCACTGTAAGGCTGAGGTTTGTTGCTGCATGGACAGGCCTGCCATGGCTGTCACAGTTTCAGACTCTTCGTGTTCCTTCTGAACAGCATCCATAGCAGAGCACAAGGCGAGGTGGGCTGTACGCTTGATGCAGGGCCAGTGGGACAGCTGGAATACAACAAACATATGTAAATACTAACTTTACTGTCTAGGTTCAAAAAATAATTTCAGTTTTAACTAATTTTGAGCGATTGGGTTCAGGGTATCAAGTTTAAATATTAATTTATTCTTGAATTTACACTAGTGAAGATATATTAAAACAAAATTTTTCAAGATTGTTTTGTCTCTTATGTATTATTAATGAATATTAAATATATATTATGTTTCTTTTAGGTGGACAGAGATTAGGAACCTTTCCAGTCAACTCCTGGAGCAGCATCTCTCTCTTTCTTTCTTAATCTCTTTGGAATAACCTATCTTTCTTTTTTTGTACTTGCCCATTCTATACATTAATTATTTTTAATCTTCATATATCTTCAGTTCGTCTTAGCAAAAGTTTATTTTCTTTGCAGTATTTAAGATTACTTAATGTGATTTTGTAGTTAAAACTTTGCATCTGCTCATATTTTCTGTTATTTACTGATTACATGTTGAAATGCTTTATAAACACACATATTTCTAAGACAGAGCGACGTTTGAATAGGAAACTTCTGTATCATGAGTAATAATAAAGCTATAAGGTTGGATGGAGTTGAGCTGAGAAAAGTACAACATAAAATATCTTGGAAGTGTGAATGAGAGGAAAGGTGGAAGTAGAAAGGATTTAATAAGAAGAGGTCAGCAGGGAGAATTGTTTTATTGGTGTGTAAGAGAACTGCATTGGAGAAGAGAAGTGCCCTTGGAGTGTAAAGTGGTGTTTGTATAGGACATAATTTGTACCCATTGTCACATATGCAGCAGAAACATGGACATTGAATGTAAGAGAGACTAGGAAAGTGGAGGCCATGGGATTGAAGTTTGTGAGGAGCATGTTAGCTGTCACGAGGAGAAACAAGATTAGGAATGAAGAGTAGTACAGGGAGTACATGAGATAGTGGAGGAAGCAAGACTGATATGGTATGGGCAAGTAATGAGGATGGAAAAGGAGAGAAAAAGTGGGGGTAGAGACCAAAAGGGAGACCAAGAAAGAGATGGAAGGAACAGATAGCAGAAAGTGTTCAAGTGAGAGGAAGATGGAGGCATTTTACTAAAATGACCCGGCCACAAGCTGGAAATAGTTCTAGAATCAAATGACAATCATGAATATTGAATCTTTACCGATAAAGGATTTGATACTTCACTTCAGCTGTTCCATTCGGTGGTGTGTTCAAAGTGTAATGTAGCTTTTTAAAGTTTAGCTAATTCTACTAAAATAGTTAAAAAATAAATTTTATATAAGCTATTTCCTGGCCTTATAGGATGCAAATATGAAAATTCAACTAGAAATTGGCTACAAATGTTTGTCCAATGTTTTGTGATTTAAAACTACATGCAATTTTAAATTCTTCCCCACAAATAAGAACTTTACAAAACTAGTTAGTTATCTCATGACCAGTATTTTTAATATTCAGTCTCCCATGTATTTAGCAAAAATGAGATGGGGTGGATCGGAATGGGCGGGGGTCCAGAATAGTCAGCTCAAATAACTGAAGGCAACAGGTCACAAGAAATTTGTCAAATTTGAATTTAGTTCCCTCAATTTTTAGTTAAAATTTTTTTTAGCATCAAGAATTCGTATGTTAAGTTGTATTTTGTAAATGTGGGCCTAATTGCAATAACAAATTGATATAAGTTATAACTAATAAGGTTTAAAGCTTATCTTGCAAGAACATTCTAGATAATGTAAACACGATAATATAAAACCAACCATCAGAGACAATCCTAGCTTACCATTCTCGTCCCCCTTGTAAAGAAATAAGGATATGAACAGGGAGAATTGCAGAATAGGAAAACATGTTTGGCTTATTAATATAGTAGGGCCTCGCTTTAGAGCGTTCTGCTAATACAGCGATTTCCAATTATATACATGTTAATTATGTTCGGCATGCCGCGAATGGCTTTGGCTGCCATTTTATGTCGATAATTGAGTCTTTTTAGAGTAGTGATGGGGACTATCAAATGATTTTAACTAACGATTATTGAATGATGAAACTATCAAATGGTTATTCAATAGTTTTAATTCAATTGTTTTTATTTGATTTTTTCAATAGACCGAATGATCTATTGTGGACTTTATATATGATAGTGTAAAGATATTGTTATAATTTTATATGCAGTCGAAGGATAAGCGGTGTCCTGAAACCTAAACTGTCATAGGAGCGGGGCCCTACTGAACATTAAAAACATAAAACATGGCAAAGCCTTTGGAGATGTTTTAATCTTTTAATTATATTAATCATTCCACTGCATATTTCCTCTCTGGATCACGCAAGATCAGACAACTATCAAAATATCTCCACATGTGCAGTTTAGTGTGTGTGAAGATAAAGATAGTATTATGTGATCTACCAAGACATGTGAGCTTCCGCAAAGGTAAGTTACCTGAATAGCTATAGTTTTTTGTAGAGTGTCAATAGCATTTTGACAGGGTGTTTTCTTCAACTCTTCTTCTTTCAAAGGACTAGGTTCATCTCCCAACAAAGCCCGTACACACTCCTGGGCTGCATCACATATAGAAGGCAGATCATAGCCCCCTTCCAAGGACAAAACAATCTGTTGAAAAACAAAGTCAACAACTTAATTATTGTTATTAGTGTTATTGGAGTTTATAGGCCTGTCGACACAACGAGGTCATTTGGGCCTTTTAATATTAGTTAATCCTACATTAAACAATAGTATAAATTAATATAGAATGTGTTATAAACTAAATTTGGAAGTTAAGTTACTTTTTTGTGTGGCAATTGAAAAGTGAATAAAAAATATTGATGATAACTTTAAAGAGGTCTTTGCCAACTCCTCTGTGTAATTCTAGGAAATACTAAGGGAGGTGGGTACAAAGTATAGTTGTGATCCCCACCTTGAATAAGTGTTTATTATTCCACAAAACAAAAGACAAATGGAGTCAAATGGCTATAAGTTAAACATTGAAAGGAAGATAAAAGGGCAAGGTCTACTCACTTACCAGAGAACTGTAAGCCTCAATGTTCATAATTAAAACACAAAATTATGTAATTTTCAGGGTACATCAGTCCCCTTCTTCAGTGGACGAGAATAAAACACAGACTGGACAATGTGTTTTAATTGTGAACTTTTGAGGCCAACAATATAACACACAGTGTAACATAATATGTTAAGGTTTAGGGATAGTTTTATTTTTAAATATAAATCTTACAATCAAATATAGCAGACACTATGAGCCTTAACTGTTATTGAAGTTTTAAAATTCAAACAATGATAAAATAGTAGTTTGAATCCCAGACAAGTGGGAATATGATGCAAAGTCAGGCAATATTCTAGAGCTTTTTTTAAAAACACACGCATGTGAAAGTTTAGTAAGGAAACATTAATATAATGTTATGAGAAGTCAAATAAAATAAAATATTAAATTAATATAATGTATCTAATTTTATCTTTTTAATGTGTTGAATCTTAACAAGGGTTCTTTAAGCTAAATTTCCATTTTATGACCATCATTTTGTTATGATTTTAAATGTAATTAATTTATTGTTTATCATATATATATATGCATCTATGATTGTTCAAATTTTATATAAACTTCATTAACAGTTTTTTAACTAATTTATTCTACTTCAGTTAAGTGATTTTCCACAACATAGTATTCTAGTGACCAAGCGCTCTTAGATTGTGGCCCCAATTGCTTGAGTGTCTTGGTAAATGTCCAGAAAAAACAACAATATATTAGACTATGCCAAAGTTTAGCAATAGGTCTAGTGAAGACCTAAAAAAAAACATCGAGAACTTCAGTATGGGACTAATAATAATAATAATAATAATAATAAATAATAATAATAATTAATAATAATAATAAATAATAATAATACTATCAACTTCAATCAAAAACTAGCTAAAAGAATTTCAAATGAACAAGTTTGATAGTTAGAATGAGTGAATTTATTTTCATATATTGTCTAAGACGTGTACGCAAGCACAGCACACGCAACGACACGTTACACCTTAAAAATCCTTCATGCATCTCTCTACATTGTAACAAAGAAAAAAAATTGATGCACCACACACACTCAAAATGTTCACCGCCTATCTGAGTCTTGGAAACTCCACCCAAATGCCTGCTCTACCTTCTTAATCTCGTGATATCTTATACAACCAACCAGAGCTCAAGTTGACAAAAACCAAGATTCTTATTTACATTGACTAAGTATGAATGGTCTGTTCTTCCTTTGAGACTAGAGAGAGAGAAGAGACAGAAGAATATAAAGGATTTCTTTGTTAAAGTCCCAGTGAATGACTATTCATGGATAAAGGAAATTATAATATTATAACCAAAAGAGTTTGAACAAAACTCAAAGATTAACGAAAATAAGAAATTATTAATGGCAGATAAATTTAGGATAAATAAATAACCATTAAATTGGTTCCACTATAATGTATAGGGTGATGTGTGTGCAGACAAATAGTAAATAAAGCAAAACCATTCCAATCACTAATAATGAGGGACAAACCTTGCCGTCAGCCAGCTGCAGCAGTTGTTGAGTCATGTGACCAAAACAGGCGGGAGAAACTTTGTAGCCTCCCAGAGGAGGGGGGTGACCTGATGCAGCATCGAAACCAGCCGATACCATCACCACGTCAGGGGCAAACTCCTGGAGAGAAAACCCACACACATCAAAACACACAGAGATTTCGCAAGACATGTTTTTACCAACTTTTACCAAGCACATTAAAATTACTATCAACAAGTATTTAAGGACCAATGTAGCATTTTTGAAGTAATAATACATTCGCAAAATAAAATCTTTTAGTGAAATTGACCATTTTGCCTTTTAAATGTGAATCATGACCAATTTTGTTGTTTACCTTTATCCTGAAATAGCCTGAAAATTAAAGAGCAACAACTATGCTTATACAAAAGAATTTCTCCAATATAAAATTATGTCCTTACACCACCAAAAGATTGTCAGTGAGAGAAGTGTTTGAACTGGCTACTTTAAGAGCCAGGATATCTCCAAAGACAAATATTTAAAGAAGAAGAAAATGACACCATTGTTAAGCTAGATTAGATCTTTTGTCTTCATTTATTTGCTATTCCATCTTATATCATTATCAAGTAGTGTTATTTTTGACTTTGGTGTTTAAGTGTTTTAATAGAATGATGGGCGAATAGAATTTTTAAATGCTTTAAGTTTCATGTATTTTTGAAATAGAACTCAAATATTCAAAAGATGGCTACCATGCTGGGTTTGAGTAGGTAATTACAAGATGAACCTAACAACCAGACCCAGACGATGAATTTACCACGTCATGAAAAGGAGATTCACATTATATACAAGGCTAATCTGGAAAATAGCCAAACAGCCAAGTCACAAACGGCTATGATATCAATAATAGACAGATATATTTATATGTCCATCACGGGCTCTGCCTTGAAATATGAGTAAAGAATGGCTCCGAGCATGGAACAGTTCCTGGATATCATAGAGGTTAGAGCATTGGCACACAAAGCCAAAGGTCCTGGGTTTGATTCTCATGTACAGGTGGTGTCATTTTTCAATTGAATGATTATAAGCGAGCTACAGCTCATGTCTGTAATTATAATCATTCATCCCCCAAGCTTCAGCTTTATTATATACTTTATTTTATAGCGTTGCTTTTTTCCATATGAGTCAAATTGTCCGAAAGTCCAAAATCTTCTAAAATGTATTATTTTGTAACCTGTTTGTACATCATTTATACTATTTTTCTATAATCACCAGTTACATTAAACCATTTAGCATGTCAAAAGAATAGGGTTTTGGTGCCCTCGTTGAAGAGATTTATACTCCCCACTCACTTCACCTCTTTAATGCAGCTAAACGCTGACATACTATACTTCTTGACAATTGTATACACTTGAGAACAAGAGAGTTGTGAACAATTTTCATCCATTTCAGAAATTGTGAATAATCTATTTTGTTTGATTTTTAAATTTACTTGTTACTGCAACAATTTCCACTGTGCTCATTCACTATACCTTCATTATGCAGCTCCAGAATGGGAAACTGTTTAGGGAAAAGCAAAATGGACAGAACCTGATGATATCGTGCAGATATCAAACATGGACATTTTGTTTTATTATTCACACTTTTAATTTAATTTCTTGTTGTTTGCATAATTTTAATGAGAGGGTGGATTGCTTGGAAAAAAATGTTTGGATTGTAAATGTTTAGGAATCGAAAGTGAAGAATCGAGGCTAATATTTAAGAAATAGAATTTGAGAATCTAAATTTAAAAAAAAAAACACGTAATTTTAACATATTTAGAAATAGTCCAAGTGAAAGAGCAGCAAACATGGTAGTTGAGCCATCAGAAAGGAGAAAGAGATTAACAGTCAACAGATAAGAAACAATATGTTTTTAAAATTCTTCACCAAATTAAGGTAATACATTTCAAATTCCTCAGAGTAAAATTTTAATGTATTTCCAATAAAATGTTTTTTCAAATGTAATTCCCAAGTGTAATAAACATAATTTTCAATTTAACTCTATTTTATGCATTTGTATGGACAGCAACTAATATCCTTATCATTTAATTTTACTCACTTTTATCATATTTTAACTTGGCTCTGTTTTAAAAATGTCTAGCGTCCATATTGCTTAACTAATCTAGTTAACTTACTAATGGTTTGAATCTACAATTTAACAAATTCAATTTACTAACATTTTAACTCTTATTTGATCAAAATGTGTACTCTAAAACATAATTCAACTAATTTTATAATTGTATTCATTTTTCAACACACCTTTGGTATATTTCATCAAAATTTTACTGCACATATTATATTGTGTACTATAATTGCCAATTCTTGATAATATTCTGTGATCTTTCATAAATAATTAGCTGCCTAATGTGGAGCAAGATAGATTGGAATGCAATAGTTTGATAGTTATTTTAAAACTTATTCTTTATTACTTTTTGTATTCAAAACTCTCCTAAACTTCTAAAATCCTTTAGAAATAACTGGAATTAATAAAAGTGGAAATTGATAAAAAATAAAGGAAAAGGAAAAATAAACTAATAAGTGTATAAATTTAATGAGGAAAGCCCACGTAGGAAAAGGGGGAAAATGTGGGAAGAATCCAACGCACAAAATAATGTGACATCATCTTCCTTTCTTCTGTCTTCTATAGTAAAAACAAATAAGTAGTGTTTCTTCATTAAATTTATACTTATTAGTTTATTTTTCCATTTCTTTATTTTTTTTATAGTTTCCACTATTATAAAATTATTTAGCCATTGGTCAACCTCAATGTTTAACAATTTATTGAAATGTATAAAGTGTATGTCTTTGGTAGACTAGGCTGTCTTATATTTATACATCCATCATAGACAGCCTTATGCAAACATTTAGATTTTACTGGGGTTCTCATAGATCAGAACATAAAATTTTGTTTAAAAAACTGGATATTATCAGATAAAATTAATAATGTTATGAGAGATAATGTTCCCAACATTTTGATTCAGTAAGTATCCTACAACATGTCAAGTCGTAGGAATGATGAGATGTTAAAAAGGATCTACCTAGCTTAGGAGAAAATTAATCTGTCAGTAAAATGAATTGTATAAAATAAATAAGAGCGAACTAGAACTTTTAATATGTTTCTTAATCTTCTGAAATAACATTTACATGTATTTGACATCCTTCCCAAGAAAAGTGTTTGTTTATAGCTAAAAAAAATATATTTACTCCAAATGCTGCCTTTTTTTCCCCAAATTTCCTACATAGCCAGTTATGATGTAAACCTACCCGGCTTTCATAAATTCTGTGGTATTAAAGAAGTTTGTCATTTCCCACTATGGTTTATTTATGCTAAAATGAAGGTGAAAGATATCAACAAGTTTCTAAAGGATTAAACAACTTAACCGCCTCGGTGGCGTGGTTAGTTAACGCACTAGTTTTGTGATGAGTTAGTGTGCCGAAGATAGGGAGATCGAGGTTTGAATCTCAGTCGGGTGAATTGGGGGTAATTTTTCCTAAATGGTTTTCCACTTTCCCTCCACACAAATATAGGTTCTTTTCACCTAAATTCAACCTTCCCAATTCCTATCCTATTAGCGTAATTAGTACTTAAGTGTATAGCGTATAGTAAGACTTACATTTTTAGTTGTATAGAAAATTGATAAAAAAGTAAAAGTAAAAATAAACTAATGTGTAAATTTAATGAAGAAAGACAAACTAAGGAAAGAGGAAAAATGTGGGAAGAATCCAATGCACAAAGGTAACTTCTTCAGTTTTCTATAGTATTGGTAGTCACACACACATTTAACAACTAATTTTAACACAAATTAGTACTGGCACATTAAGGCAATAGTATTAAAATTAGTGTGTGAGTACTTCTACTATAAAAGACAAAGAAAGTAAGAAGATGTCATATTATTTCGTGCAATGGATTCTTACAATATTTTTTTCTCTTTTCCTAGGTGGGCTTTCTTCATTAAATTTGCACTTACTTGTTTATTTTATTTTTATCAATTTCCATTATTATAAAATTATTTAGTGATTGTGCCACCAAAGAAAATTATTAGAAATACAAATAAACCCTTCCTCAAACCATTTTTGAATAAGTTCACAACAGAAGATAGTTGAGGATTATTTTAAGGGGTTTAAGGATTCAGAACTGTCCTATCCATGGTAAATACAAGTGTGTTGATAGCAGCTAGCAAGGGTTAATAGATATTGAAATATGGCTAACCTTTGCTACAGGCATGACAATAGTCCTGAATGCAGCCAAGTACTCTGCATCCCCCATGGGTGGGGCCAAGCCACCAGACCATGCTACATTGATATTGCGTCCCAGCCCTTCCCCAACACCACACTGGAACAAACAAGTCATGATTAGAGATGTAAAAAAGTTGTCATCTATTCAATCTTTTCTTCTACACACATTATTTAAGCAACTAGTTTTTTTTAATATTTCAAATTTATCTTTCTTATACTAAAATCCAGGGTTTCTTAAACTTTTTACGATTACACAACCCAAGAGATTACCGGTTATGTCCTTACATCTCCTCCGCCAGTAGGTCTAAATAATAATAACAATATTAAGCATCAACATCGGTTATATTAGGCACCAGTACGACTTGAAAAGATGTCAATTTCTTAGATTTTACTTTAGATATGGAGAGCTACTGTAAGAACAGGACATATGAAAGAAAATCATAAAGATTTTATAATCATTTATATAAAAACAGTGAATCACAAATACACATGCTCGCTAGACCCATAGACCCATCTTCCCAAGATTACGTTTTTAGATTTTTCCTCTATATTGCATAAAATATTAATTTCCTATATTATTCTTGGATGGCGGTAAATTGTAAGTTATGAGCTCTTACATGACATTTGAAGCATTCAAACACATTTTTCTCAGAATCAGTGTTAATGCCATGTGGTTCTTTTCCAGGGAGCTCCTCAATGGTACTACCACTCACTCTGGTGGCAGCATGGTCTAGCATACTACTCTCGCAGTAGACTAGACGGAGGGGAGATTGCGGCTCGAATCTTGGTTGGGTCAGTGAGGTTTTTTTTATTCAAAATGGTTTACCATTCTTCCTCAACATAAATGCAGGTACACATCCTATATATATAGCGGTTTTAGTACACAAGCGTAAAACCAAACGGGTAGTAAGATGCGATACTAAGTTTTAAAAATAACCAATTGACCACCAAGAAAGGCTATTTATACCTTCTTAAATAAGTAATAAAATTATCGGCTAAAACTATATTTTTTAGACAAAAATATGACTAAAATAAACTAGGAGTATCTGCAAGAGAGATGTGAGAAAAAGTAGGCTTGATAATCCAATACAAAATGGATGACTTCATAACTTTTCTCCTTCTCCTCCTCATCATCATCAACTGTTTCCAGTCTGTTGCCAGGTCAGGTTAGTAAAATGCCTTCAGCTTTCTCTATCCTTCACCATTCTTCTCCTCTCACTTTAATACTTTGTTATCTGCTTCTCCTTTTATCTACTTATCTAATTTAGCAAAATCGGTCAGTTATAAGTTAAAGAACACGTTTGGATACAATAATTTAAATCATTGGTTCTCAAACTACTTTTAGATTGTACCTCTTAATCATGACTAAAGGTCTAATGTACCCTCACAATATAATTTTCCTAAATGGCAGGACAAATTACGGGTAGACAAAGGAGAAAATTTCCCTCAATCCCCTCAAAAATTCCCAGACAAATTTAATTTCCCACCACGTTTGGTTTTCTTGTCATTTCACTAATTTTACCCTGTTAACTGCTCGCGTACCCCCTGAAAATTGCACATATACCCGTGGGGGTACGCGCACCACAGTTTGGGAACCACTGATTTAGATAGTTTCAAGAAATAAAGAATGAGCTGAGACACCACAAGAATGACAAATTACACATATTTACTTAATTTTTCTTCTTGTTTGATAAATAACCTAGATACTTCAACAATAGATTGTTGTTTCTTAAACTTTCTGTGACATCTCCATTACCTTAAGAGGGAAGGGATCATGAATGTAATCATCTTATGAGTGGTTCTCAAGCGTGTTCTCCTTTTTTTCTGGTGGGATTTCTTTTGGTGTTACTAATGATTAGTTTATCTTTGTGTATGTTCATCACTGTCTATCAACATAGAATATAAAATTAACCAGCAAGGACACAAAAAAATAAAAACATTTACCCTGAATTGACTTATAAACATCTAAGAAAGTTACTTCTGAACTACAGTTTTATTTATTAGTTGAGTTTTCTAACCTCTGTGGGACCTCCTGTTCCCGGGAAGAAGTTGCCATCATCATGGCGGTGTATAGACAAGTATAGAACACGTGGATCATCATAGAACATCTGCTGTGTGCCGTTGCCATGATGAACATCCTGGAATCAATCATAAATATTAGAGATGGGTCGAATCTAATATTACTCGAATCCGAATCTCTAATTCACATTTTATTTTCAAATCTCAAACCTGAATCCTAGCAAATCCTTAGAAATTTTAATTGTTTACAAATAGACCTACATTACACAATATAGGCCTAAACTGTAAATTAAGTTATTTTAATCATGCTTTCAACTTTAATCAACCACAACCACCCCTCGCAAAATACTGGTTAAAATCCGCCAAATTAAACAATCTAGACTCATATTATTGTTTAAAAATCAAATCAATCAAAATTTGAGTGTCTTTTAGTTATTTTTAAAAGTGTTGATAGAATGGGTTGAGTTTCTAAAAAAACATGATAGCTAAACAAACAGATTAGGCCTAGTTACCTTTTGATCAACTTTAATTATCAGTGAGGGATTATAATTTATTTTAATAAGACATAAAAAATAAAAATACAAACATATTAAAAAACAAACTAAAACAACATGCTTAACAACTAAACATACAAAGGAAATAATGAACTCAATAATGCCTAAGTATGTATTATTATTTTCTTTTATATGTATTATCTATCTTCGCGTAGAAAACAAGAAATATATTTGATTCTTGCGATATATCAATTTCTGAGAATACATTCTATTTAAAACACAAAAAAATTTTTTTTCGACTCTTGCAATATGTTCATTATCATTTTATTAGGCAGGACTACGTTTGAATATTTTTACTATTACTTCATAACACATTAAAAAAAAAACCTTAGTTAAATCAATTTAAAAACAAATAATGAATTAGCAAGTTGTTATTTTATTCTTAAAACTTGATAGCACTTATTAAGTGATCAAATTACCTGAATCATTTTAAACAAACAATCGATATACAATACATAGGCTGGTAGGCGTAAACAGTTTTATCTGTGTCTAAATGTTGACACCCAACAAAATATCTAACCTAAGGATTGTATGAAATAAATTGGGGTTCTGTGCATAGTTGTAGATCATTAAAACCAGTTGAGTAAGAATTAACAGTCATGTTCATTTAATCATCACTTTGGCGAGTAAACATATACATCATGGCGAATGACTTTGTATTGTGTGTAATGTGTTCCTATTTCTGTTAAAAAAAAAGCCATAATTTGTTTGATTTAATTTGAGTTTATTTGTAATTCTAGTTTTGATTTTCAGTTTTTAAGAGTTTTAATGTGTTCATTAAAATATTTACAAGATTGTTCATGAGGTTAAAGTTTCAGAAGTGAGCATGCGCTAAAACGGTTGAGTCCAAGTTTCCCATAGAGGTGGGAGGGTAGGGTATTAGGCACGTTAGATTTTCTACACCTAACAATTGTTATTTAAAAAACAATTTATTTTATTCATGCTTATCTCTTTTGTCTGACAAAATAATGATTACGGATTAAGTTGTGCTTTACAAGTAGGCCTAACTTAGTAATTTTTGAATAAAAAATATTATGCTTTGTTTATGAGGTGAAAGATTCAACCATCGAATCAAGTAAAACACCGAATCCTAGAATCTCAACACCGAATCCTAGAATCTCAACACCGAATCCTAGAATCTCGAATACTTGTCAGGATTCGGTAATTTAAAGATTCGAGTGGCCAATCTCTAATAAATATGCATTTCCTGTCTTTGTCCTTTATGTTATTCCTTTTACATGTTCCTATCTAAGTTCTCTATTATTCTTTACAAATTTCCTTTTTCTTCCTTTTCTGTTTTTTGGTTTCCTCTTTTAGGAAGTTGCATTGCATGTTTCACACTCTCTTCTGATGAGTTCCAATCAAATAAAACCTAGGTTGGGGGACTGGGCAGTGGCAATCAATTATCTTCAAGAGGCAGCAACTATCTCTTTGTCCAATGGCAACAATGTATAGTGTGAACTATGTTCTTATTTTCTTTGTAAAAGCCATTAAATGTGTTTGTTCCTTTTATGTGTTTCTATCCACCTCTCCTGTACCTTCTTCCCAATATGATACAAACATTTTAGAGAGATTTTAAGTTTTTTTAAATTGATCAACAAAAGAAGCACCTTGAGAGTGTATGACAAGGCAAGAATACAATGTTAAAAACTTCTTGTAGTTAAGAAAGTTTTCAAAGACAAGTTTTATTTTTAAACTGCTTGCCATGATTGACATAATAAAATCATTGATAAGAAAATTCAGTTATATCTGTCAGAATGTAAATGCCTGTATCTAGACAATCTTTCTTTTGCTTATTTGAAAGCACGAGATGATGAAATTAAAGAGTGGAAAATATCTTAAGAAAAATTCTCATTAGCCTACTAAATAAGGAAATGGAGTCCCTGAAAAACAACATTTATCAGGACTGCTCCAAGAATCTTCAGAAAATTCAACTGGATGACTTGCTGTTGTTAGGTATAGTAGGTACACCAAATGGATGTAACTTCAAAAGTGCAAGGAAAGAGTTGGAAGCCCTGTGTAAAGCGTTATTGGAGACACTTGAATAATAATAGAACCTCCTATTGTAAAAAAATATGCAACTATGTTTCAGCAGCAAGTATTTAACAAGCACTTCAGTTTCAAACAAAATTTTAGAGTAGCAAATTCAAGAGTCACTAAGAACACAAATAACCGGGGTTAGTGAAAATGGTGATAATTAACTATGATGTAAGAGATTCTCTATTAAAACCTAAAAAATAATTGTTTGGACACATATTTTTTCAAAAACCTAAGGTCTATGGAAGTCAATCCGAACTTGATAATTTGTGATAATTCTGTAATAAAGGAAGCAGTCACAAATGAAAACTTGTTTCTTCACATTCCTGCCATCCTTTATGTCCTGGAGAGAGTTACATGAACCTTTGTCTTGAAACAGTGCGAGTCAGTTGGATCACTGAAAGGCAGCCACCTACATTACCGCAACATTAAGTACCTATGACACAATTTTCATGAAGTTTTCATCTCTTGGAATGGCCCACCTGTCCACAAAGCTTCATGCCTTCTAAAGGGATCCTTAGACAGGCATTTCATTGGAGAAAAGAACCACTTTTAACAGGTTTTCTTCTAGTTCATGCAGGAGGGCCAATAACAAACTTCATGAGAAAATGGGAAGGCTGCCATTTTTAGGAGACAACTACATTTTGTAATTAAATGTTTGATTAAAAGTAAGTTTAAATTTGTATTTTACAAACTATGTAGTAAAAATCCTTATCCCTCCAGCCTCCATAAAATGTGTTGTTTTATTTTTTTATCTATAGTCTTTGGGGGAATTTTGTATGAAAATGTTATGTTCTGAGGAAATATTGGGTTCCTAAACATATTCTGCATCCTTGCCATACTTTAGTTAAAATATCAACTTACCCAGTCTAGAATTAGAATCTTGCGAACATCCAGTCTTTGCTGAAGCAGTCTGGTTGCTATGGCGACAGAGTTGAAAAAACAGAAGCCCATTGCTTGTGATGTTTCTGCATGGTGACCTGGAGGACGAACTATCGCAAAACCATTCTTTATGTCACCAGTTGCCGCTGCAAACAAATACAATATTATCCTTAAGGTCACTTGGATACAGTGTTGCGGAACAGGTATCAGGATTGTTTCGAAATGGTCCAGACACAAAAAACAAGTGCTCCTTATATCCCATCCAAAATGGAGATATGATACAAAGTTAATACAACATTTAGTAGTGTGAACATTTTCGAAAAAAAGGAACACAAGAAGAGATATAGTCTGAATGAGGGATGGAATGTCTACCTATATCTTGTGTTCCTTTTTGTTGTGTTTCTGCAGTCATTTTGAGTGACCATTCAAAGTCACTTGATGTCATCCTCGTTAAGATTTTGAACCCTGCCCCGTTTTACAATTCCAGATGTCCAAAAGATTTAGCTCAGCATTGATAACATCTACAAATAATGGCTTTTGGTTTTTTCCTGCCCCTTTGATGCCACATTAAAACAAAGCATAAATTCTGGCAGCCCTTGACTTCAAGTCAGATACTGGGTCTGGACACGCTACAACATAGGAACAGTATTCATGCTGTACATATTCTGTTCCAATACAAAGTTTTGGGTGGAGGGATGGAAAGATTTGAAATTAGTATGCACAACAGGAACAACAGTGTTGAAAGAGATTATGGTAGCCATTAATTGGAAGAACAATGTTATTTTGACTATTGTAAATAAAGCATACTTTTTTAGTGAATATGTCAAATTCAGAAATTTTATAAAATTTCCTGACATTTCCCTATTTGCCAGGTCGCTGGAATATCCTGTTGTCTTGCAATTTTTCTGGTAAAGTGAAGGCTTTGGTCTTATATTTCATTTATTTTTACAGAAAGAGAATGTGGATGGATACTAACCATTAACAGACATAAATACTATGTTTATGTTCTTCTCAAATATGTTGTTCATTCAATCAACCATTGCAACTTTTTTTTGCATAAACAATCACTTTAGTTATTTAGAAGCTATTAAGTAAATAGGCTTAGAAATGAACACTGAAAAAACTATGTATATGACAGCACAGAGAACACAGATTGAGGACGATAATTTAAATATTATGTGAATAACATATCATTTAATATGATTAATGAGTTTAAATAATTAGGAACAGTTTTAGCTAAAAATAATGATATTAGATTGAAAATTAGGAAAATAATTGTCAGGAAATAAATGCTATTACTTGTCAGTAAGTTGATAACATCTCACCTGCTGTCAAGGAATGTAAAACTCAGACTTTACAAAACAATAGTTTAACCGCTTGCTTTCTATGAGAGTGAAACATGGTCCCTTACCTTACATAAAGAAAACAAATTTAGTTGTTCTAAAAGAAGGTGCTTAGGAAGATATTTGGTCCAAAAAGGGATTAAGCTACTGGGGAGTGGAGGAGGTTACATAATGAGTTACATACCCTGTACTCATCACAAGACATTGTTAGGATAATAAAGTTTCATAGGTTATGGTGGGCAGGACATGTAGAGTGAATGGGAGAATTAGAACCTTGTTCAGGGTTGACTGGCAAACCCAATGGGAGGAGACCATTGGGTGGACCAAGACGTAGATGGGAGGATAATATTAGAATGGATCTAAAAGAGGCAGGGTGTAATGAGGTAGAATGGATGGATATAGATCAAGATAGGGATAGGGGGGGCCGCGTCTTGGGGGGGGGGGGGGAAAGGCGGGTTAGGCAAAGGAGGGAATTGCCCTTGCCTCACATTCGGGCTACATTTCACAAACATAGTATACAGAGAATTAACAGCAATAATTATTCGCTTAGTGATAGGATTACATTCCAAATTCCTGAAAACTAGAGATGGGTCGAATCCACTATATCTCGAATCCGAATCTACATTTTATTTTCGAATCTCGAATATAAAATCCAGTCTTTAAGTTAATTTAAAAAGTGTTGATAAAATGAGTTAAGTTTCTAAAAAAAAATTGAAATAAACAAACAGATCAGGCCTAGTTACCTTTTGATCAACTTTAATCATCTTGAGGTATTATAATTTATTTTTATAAGAAAGCTCAAATAAAAATACAAACAGATTTTAAAAAAAGGTTAAAACAACATGCTTAACAATTAAACATACATTGGAAATAGTGAACTCAATAATGACTTAGGTATGTATATATGATTATATTATTATTATTATTATTATTATTATCTTTTATATATATTATCTATCTTTGCATAGAAAACAAGAAATATATCTGATTCTTGCAATGTATCGATTTCTGAGAATACATTCTATTTAAAACATGAACATATTTTCGACTCTTATAATATGTTCATTCCTATTTTATTAGGCAAGTCTGGGTTTTAATATCTTTACAATTACTTCAATAACATATTTGAAAAAAAAAAATTATTATATTCATTATTATTATTATATTATTATTATTATTATTAGCACCGCGTCTTACTACCCGTTCGGGTTATACGCACTTACGCTAATGTGTAATGGTAGGGTGATTGTGAGATGAAATGGAGGACCTACAGTTTAACGTGGGATCCGAACCACGGTGGAGGCCTGGCATTCCTCACATTCACAAGTTGTGATTAATACACATCTTGTCAGAGGTGAAGGAAGGGTTTGGTAATCAGATAAATCTGTGCCGGGATCGGGGTTTGAACCCCGGACCCCCAGCACAGAAGTCCGACACCTTACCCCAAAAAAAAAAAAAAAAAAAACTCTTCGTTAAAATCAATTTAAAAACAAATTATGAATTAGCACGTAGTTATTTGATTCTTAAAACTCGATAGCACTTATTAAGTGAGCAGATTACCTGAATCGATTCCAAACAAATAATTGATGTACAATACGTAGGCCGGTATGCGTAAATAAAGTTTTATCAGTGTCTAACTGTTGACAGTCTTTATTTTTCATGAGACCCAACAAAATATCTAACTTAAGGATTGTATGAAATAAATTGAGGTCCTATGCATAGTTGTAGATAATTAAAACCAGTTGGGTTGTAAGAATTAACAGTCATGTTCATTTAATCATCACTCTGGCCGCTGGCGAGTAAACATATACATCATGGCGGCTGACTGTGTATTGTGTGTAATGTGTTATTATTTATGTTAAAAAAAAAGTACTTTGTTTGATTTATTTCGAGTTTATTTGTAATTTTAGTTTTGGTTTTTAAGAGTTTTAATGTGTTCATTAAAATATTTACAAGATTGTTCATGAGGTGAAAGTTTCAGAAGTAAGCATGCGCTGAAACGGTTGAGTCCAAGTTTCCCATAGGGTTGGAAGGGTAGGGTATTAGGCACGTTAAATTTTCTACACCTAACAATTTTTTTTTTTAAAAAAAAGAAGATTTTATTCATGTTTAGCTCTTTTGTCTGACAAAATAATGATCACGGATTAAGTTGTGCTTTTCAAGTAGGCCTAATTTAGTATTTTTTGAATTCAAAAATCAAAATATTATGCTTTGTTTATGAAGTGAAAGATTCGACCATCGAATCCAATAAAACACCGAATCCTCGAATACTTGTGAGGATTCGGTGGATTCAAGGATTCGAACATTCGAGTGGCCCATCTCTACTGAAAACCCTAACTTCATGTAATTTAAGATTTACGTTAGTTGAAAGATGTGCTGCAGTACGGTAGAATACGCCACCATTATGCCACTGCTGTTAGTCCACATAAAACTAACAGTGCAATGGTGCAAAGAGGAATTTACTTTGGTTAACTTAATTGGATTGATTGATTGCATTTAATAAAGTACAGCCAGTTAATGGGTTGATCAATATTCCATAAAACAAGAGAAATTATTAAGTAACATAAGTACCAAGTACATATCAATATATTATATCGGCTTAGTGCTAAAATTGAAAAACTGCCGTAGTCATATTTTTCAACCCCAGACATCACATTTTCTTAAAACGACCTTGGGATAGGGTGTAATGAGATGGAATGGATAGAACTAGCTCAAGATAGAGATGGGGTGTAATGGGGTGGACTAGTTAAAGATAAGGATAGATGGCGTACTACTGTAAGTGCGAATATTAACTTTTGAGTTCATAATGCTATGGAGTAAGTAATAAACAAACACAGGAAGTAATAAAGAAATGCTAGATAAGCTAATAGTATAAATGTTAATGTACTTATTTCTTTTATCACTTTCATTACACACAATATTTGACCTTTATGAAAATATTCTTTTTTGTAAATAAAGAAAGATAGAAATTATACACAGAGAAAAAGTAGGATATAGATATTTGAAAACTAAATTCTCTTTTCAGTGATTGTTGAAAATACTCAACTGTTTACCTTTGAATGCCAGATCCACGACACACCCGACAGCCATGCGAGCAGCGGGTGCTGTGTGGAGCTCATTCCATGTCGTGTCAGAATCAACTCCGATACCTCCACAAGGCAGCCTCACAAAACTCTTGATAGGCAGCTGAGAGAGCTTGCTCATATCAAGCTTTTGGCGGTTGAGTGGATTTGTTCCTGATCACAGAGAGAAAATAATTTCCCTGTATTTATTATTTGTAATGGCACAAAGCTAGTTTGGTGTTACCATATTGACCCAAAAATAGCCTTTATAAAACCTCAGCCTAACATCACACCCGTAGATAATAAGTAACAAATGTTGTACCTTTGAGGACTGGATGTAGTTATATTGATACATAATGAAATAATTTATAATTTCCACAAGAGATGGTGTTCTCTACTGCTTAGCTTCAAAAAGTTATTTAAAAATAGATGGACCTTGATTTTAATGATAAAAATTTAAATCTAGGCCAAAAATGCTGACAGAATTAAATAGTCAAACCTTCTATAGATGCGACAACTTTTATAACATGTTTTTAGAGACTTTTGGTTGCTGTTTGTTGGCTACCGTTATTATATTGTGATAAGAAATTAGTATATTTGTTTAACAAGTTTGGAATAGTATAGATATTTGTTATGATACTTCGCTTTTTAAAATATAACTAAATAAATGTTTTTATCTTTTAATTTATTTATTTTTTGTTAAGAAAATATGACCATTAAGTTCCAAATTTATTTTACAAACTAATTTAATATGAAATAACAATGTAAAAAATTGTATTTCTGGCTGAACGAAAGAGGTAACCATTCAGTGGCCCCACTTACCTTGCAGGGTTGGAATTAAGTTGCTATTTTAATAAATAATATATATATCAAGATTAAAAAACCATCTCTCAGCCAATGATTAAGACATAGTTATAATAAAAAAGTATTTAAATCTTAGTTATATGACATGTGAATAATATGAACACTAGGAAAGCTAAGGAACTGGGGTTTATTTGATTACTTTCAAAGTGAAATAGTTTTAGACATAAATATTTATTTTCCTTTCAAAGGGATCTGATCATATTAGGGTGTGGTCTATATTCAGGGATGGCTTATTTTTGGATCGATACGGTATTTAATAAAACTATTATAAACTTACACCGCTGTTACTTCAACAATTCAGTTTAACTTGACTTGAAATGAACTAAAGTTGAATTTACTTTTAATTAATTTCACAAACACTGCCAATTTGATTTATTTTTTTCATTCTTTTGGGTTACAAGCATATATATTACTTCCTACACTAATAGAGTAGAGATGAGAAAGCTATGTACCTGCATTTGCACGGAGGTAGATTGGGAAACCATCAGGGAAAATCTACCCTCAGTACAACTAGCAGATTCAAATGTTGTGCTTACCAAAAAGGAGAGCATGTGCCTCACTGTGGCATGTTTGTATTTCCTCAAAGGTGGCCTTGCGAGATCTTACACGATCACATCTCTGTACCAGCCCTGTCTCCACCAATCTGGCCCACACGCTCTGGAGTCTCCCTCCGTGTTCTGGATGACTGCTGTTGTCGCCACAGATACAAGCGTGCTTCAACATTAGACTGTCAAATGCCAGCCCTGTTGTGGCCACGCCTCGAGGCATCCCTCCCCTACTACAATGGTTGATAACTGGGGCTGGTACTGGTATGGGGCCATCTGTGGGTCCCAGGGCTACTAACGGACTGGACAGGGCCCGTGAAAGTGGGCGTGCCACGTGTGACGAGCGTGGTCCAAACGCAGAGCCTAGAGTAACAAGGTCTGGTGTTCAGTCCCACCATAAGGCGTTTTGTTAAAACATGTGACACATACAAACATATCTAAATATTAAATAGATAAATGTTGACATCAAATAATATAAATGAAATATTAAAATATGTGATTCTAGTCGAGTAATAGAATTTTATAAATAGAATGTTTTATACATGCACAAGTGGGGTCTTTAGCACCTTGAAAAAAAACCCCACACACGCAGCATGCATGCACACACACATATGTATTTGAACACACTGGGAATCAATCCAGACTTTCAGATGTGATGTGGATGGTCGTTGTCCAAAGTAAGATGATTTAACAATCATGACCAAGCTAAAGATGACGCCTGCTCTGCACAGTTCTCTGTCGCAGTGTATTAAAAACAATAACTGAACTAATCCTTTCTTTGTTTTTGATGTGTAATTTGTCTGTTGTCTAAATTATATTGCTCTTGTTGAAAGAGCTAAATATTCCAGATATTATCGTTTATGTTTAGTGGTATTTTATAACTGGATCCTGCCTCTTTTGCCATATTTTTTTTGTTATAAATTGCCAGGGTGTCATTTTGTCTTTTAACATCCTTTATTAAATATTTTTGTTGTAACACAACAAGGTAGGGATGAGAAGAGCTTATTTGAGGAAATGCACATAAATTATGAACCTTCTTTTCTAAATGTTGTGTCTTTTTCAAAATTTGATGTCCAATTGAATTATTTTAGCTTATGTATTAATTAAGCTAATGATTTTAAGGATAAGGAAAATTATATATATTTATATGAAGTGTACCTGAATTTGTTGTAAAACTAATGTTTTGGAAACAAATTGGGCCTTTGAATATAAAAAAATTTGAGATGGCTTGATTCCACTATTTCTCTAATTTGGGTCTTAAATATGAATTTTCATAATGTATAAAAATCTCAAATTCAAAATGAATCTTAGTAAGCATGATAAACCTAAGTGTTTTGCTTTCTCACGATGATTTTTATTCTTAAATTCTGCATCTGTTCCCATTATGTGATGTTATGTTCTGATTAGGCTTGTCCTATAATTACGTTGGGTCAAACAACTTGTAGAGTATACATCTTAATAACTCTAGATATATATTTAAAATAAAAATAAATAGTGAAAAATATATCAAATTGTTTAAATCTCAAATCTTAATTTTTTATATCCTCTAAGGACAAAGGAATTCTAAATTCCCTGCCTAGTAAACACATTAAAATGGGTCCATAGCTATTCTCAAGGACTCAGATGAATTTAGGATCGGCTCTAAAATAGAAATAAGAATAATTCTGACATTTTGTGGCTATGTATTTTTTTTTTCCTTTGTATCATGTCTTACCACCCATCTAAGCTGTATGAATTTAAAATATGCTGGTAAAGTTGGTGAAGGTGGTATTTAAGGAAATATACCACCCTCCATATACCTAGCTAGGATTTGAATACCGATCTCCCTGAAGATGGCAAACCAAACTAGCCTGAGCCTAATATTTAGTCCAAGTACCATCAACAAAATCCCCAACACACAGTGCCCCCATTACTCAAACAACACTAATGATTACAGCTGTTGAATACCGAGCAACTAAGTTGAGACATTCAATGAGCCTTGTGTTTCACAATCAATATTAATTTGATAAATTGTTATAACACTCAGAAAGTAAAGACTCACCCTCTCCAACTTGCAGCGTGTGCCTCATCATAAGGTCCCTCTGTTGCTGTAAGAACTGTTCTCTGTCCCGCTGTTGCTTTGAGATTTCACTCTCCTCGGTCCTTCTCTCTGTCCAGATCTATCACCTGAAACAAATGACACATGTTATATATATTTGTCGGAATCTATCACTCGAAACCTCCGTCCCACCAATACAATATTACAATATAAATGTCAAATCTACTATTGTGGAAAGTTGTGACAACTTGTCAATTAGATAATGTCCATCTTAATTGTTTTGAATTTTACTTATTCATAACTATTACAGCCTGTAAGAAAATGCATCAATAGTCAATGTTTAGAGTAGGGATTATTACTTATTAGTTATTCTGTCTTACAACAGTCCAATCATTTTGTCAGTGAACTTAGACCACCAATGTGCCCTGTTCCTTTGCCTCCTCCATAAGCTCCCAGAATTTTCTTCTTTCCTTCAAGTTTGAATCCTCCTCCTTACTAAGCTCCTCTTTCCCTCAACCTTCCTTCTATGAGGTTGTGCAGAATACAGTTTATCCTAAGGATGTGTTTAATATAGTTTGCTTTGTACCAAAGAATCACATAAAAATGGATCTCTTCTCACCCATACTTCTTAGGAATTCTTCGTTTGACACCCTGTCTGTCCACCTGATCTTCTCAAGTCTTCTCCAGCCCTACATTTCCAAGCTCTCCTAGTATTTCTATTAAAACCTTCTAAGAGCCCAAGTTTCTGCTCCATACAGCTCCAAATGTAGCATTTCATCAGTTTATTCCTTAGTTCCAAACTTAACTTGCCGGTCAGCATTAGCCTCTTCTTGTTGTAAGCTTCCTTGGTAATGGTGATCCTTGACCTAATCTCCTTGGTGCAGTAGGCATCTGTTGTCAGACAACCTACCAGGTACTCTAACTGGTCTATGTTTTCCAACTCATTTCCAATTTTGATTTTCAGCGGCTCTTTATTTTTTGAAATCACTATCTTTTTTGACTTCTCGATGTTGATCTCCATGCCATATCATTTCCCAACTCCACAACCCAGTATTTCATTCCCTGCAACTCTTCTTTACTTGTGGCCAGCAATGCTAGATCATGTAAATATTTTATTGTGTTCGTCACACGTCCTATCCTGAAATTGCCACATCCCTCCAGGGCTTCCATGACCAGCCATTCTACATTAAAGTTGAACATACAGGGTGACCAAGATCATCCCTGTCTAACTCCTCTTCATGTCTCTATGCTGTTGGTCTCTCCATCATTCAGCCTCACTTTCACTCGTTGTCCCAAGTACAGGTCTGTTTTCAGCCTTCTGTCCCTCTAAGGGCCCGTCTTATGACTGCTGGATAAATATTCCTATAGGGAGGTTAAAGTTAGCGACCAGATAAAGGTTATCAGCCACTTTAATATTTTATATGTATTATGAACTGAATTTATCTGCCGGGTAGCTGTGTGTAGGATACATATATTTTTACGCAGAAAATGCAAGGTTATTACTGTTTTCACTGGTGTGTGCATGCGTATAGACCCTGCTGCTACCGCTACAACCTGACGAGTGGCTACAACGCTAAACATTTCGTCACCCGAGAATGCATGTATTAAATCTCCAAAAAAGTTACATTTGAGATATTTGGTGATTACTTCTATTTAGAATGCACATGGTTCACCTGCGGTGAAAATGAAACTGCTTTAGGCACTGTGCAAAGTGCAGACAATATTGTAATTGACGACAGGAGTGTGCAAGACAGCCACACTTTTAAGTTCTTGCTTGTTAAATTCAGGAGGCCTCATGTTTACCGCGATCAAATACTCGAAAAACCTAAAACGTAGTTTGATGAGTTTAGTGATGAGCTCTTCACGCGTGCCAAGTTTTCGATAAACTGAAGATTGTCAGAAAGACCGGCCTGTTATTCCGTTCCTACATATTTTATTTTTCCTGATATACTATTACTAGCTTTACAACAATTATTATATTAAATACTTTAAATCACTTTTGGTGGTGCACTTTAATTATAATATTATATTCTACCTTTCTTGTAAATTAGTGAATAGATAAATCTCAAGTTATAATTGGTGTCCACCTTGTCCGACAATAATTCAGCTCTGTCATTAATACATCTACCTTCTGTGTTAATAGTCCCGGGTTCGATTCCCAACATGCTATATATTAATCTTTGGTGAATTGTCAGCCTAGGAACAGGATGTTGAGAAATTTATAGTACTGTATTAATTTATTTTATAAGTCATGTGCTGATATAAGTGTGTTCAGAAAGTGCACATTAAATATCCTCAATAAAAAAGGAATTAAAAAAGTTTAAAGAGATGTAGTGCATTATATCAGACAAACCACCTCTTATATTACTTCCATTATTAAATCACTATTATAATGTCCAGCCTCTGTTCAAACACAATAGTCAATCAGTGACCGAACGGAATGACGGACCGGTCTATCTAACAATCTTCAGTTTATCTAAAACCGGGCGTACGTGAAGAGCTCGTAATTTAACACATCAAACTGTGAAAAGTATTGGTGTTAGAAGAATGAGTCTTATATTAAAATAAAATTCAGTTCATGATGATCATTTTGTACACTTATACTACCCATCTATCTCAATTAGAAAAAAACTTTTACACAGAGTGAAAATATGTCTGCACTAAAAACCTCATTATAGTTATTTAATTAGAAAACAATTTTTTCAAAACAAACCAATTGGAATGTGGGAATTTTAATAATATCCTCATGTCTTTTTTAAGGTTTTTATAACACATTCTAAACAAAATTACTGTGATTATCCAAGTAGTTTACTAGAAACTGTGAGTTATGTTTTAGGATTTTTGAGTATTTGATCGCAGTAAACACGATGCCGCTCAGATTTTGCCTGCAAGAACTTATGAAGTCATCACGAATCGCGCCACCAATACTGGAGCACATAGACTGCCTATATAATTGCTTGAGAAGATAAAAACTAGAGCTGTCATCTAGTAACATTGGTTGTATACACATGGTTAAACTTCAATGCTCTTTTACACAAAAGTGAAACCTTGGACAGAGAACACTTGCATTCTTGGGTGACGATTTGTTATATAATAGCAGCTAAAGGAGTGCAAGGAAACAAATGGAGTCAAGTGGGCGTAGAAGCTAGGTTGTCTTGCAAGTACTAATTTCGGTGTCTGTCAAAATGTGGTCAATAATTTGGTACAACGTCTACAAAATTTAATTTATTGTACTCGCATTTAAATAATTTGTTCTAATATAACTATAACTCTACAAATAGTTTGTCAGTTTTTTATAAAAGTGTGAATTAAATGTTCTAACTTTATATACGTCTATAATTAGAGCCTGAGCATGTGCCTACTAAGCACACGAACCAAAATTTTAACCTAAAAACAGATTCTGATAGGCGAAACCTCATGAAAAAACAATACCTCACTATGGCAAAGCTCATTTTAACTTTCAGATAAAAAGTTATCTGGTATTTAAACATCCCGATAAAAATGTGATGGATAAATACATTTTATATGGAAGATAAATGTTATCTGGCTATCATAAGATGCACTTTTAACTTATTGACCAGATAAAAATATTTATCAGCCAAATTAATATTTATCCAGGAGTTTAAGTTGATGCCAATCTTCTGGAGTATTTCCATCAATAGTGAAAGATACATATTTCTGGTAACTGGTATAGGCCTTACCCTTTTATTATGTTTAAAATTTTTATTGAATCCAGCAAGCTGACCTATTTTTCCATTAATTACTACTTATGATCACTAGAAAGTGTGAAGACATGTTTGTACATACCTCAGCAGACTCATCTGCTTCTGATGCTTCTTCTAATTGTATTCCACCGTTTGATTCCTGCTGCCCGCCCGTGTCAGCACAGTTTGGCGAATTTGCTGAAATATATTACAAAACATGAAGCAGTCAGTTTAAATCCCTAAATATCATACATCATATATAAAAATCTAAAATATTTGCTAACATAACTAGAAATGATTTCTTAAATCTGAATTAAGACTTTTTACCATTGACAAATGATATCTTGCTTGTCATGACTATTACAACATGAACAATGAGAACACTTTTTATGTAAATTAATTATACTAATGCTTTTTAACAATTTTTATCACATTGTTATTCTACCAACTAAACACATATAATTCCTTTTACTAATATGTAAATAGCTCTGTACTACTGATAATATTGTGCATAAAATCAGTTGTATCACAAAAAAAATACTGAAATAAATATCTTCAGCTTCTAAATGTTAGTTTATTATATTCGAGGATTTGAGAAAATATCGGATTCAAGACTCAAATCCTTAAAAAAAAAGATTTTCTTCCATTGAAATTTGTTTTAAAACCCTATTCGTGGTTCAGAGCCATTAATAATTATAGGATGAACTTAAGAACCTGGGCCAGACCAGTATTTAACATTTAACTGAATGTATGAATGTGTTAATGGATTACAAGAATTTTTAAACATTTAGTTAACATTTCTATTTTTTTTATCCATTATATTTCTATTTCTTCTGAAGTTCATAATTTTTTCCTAGATTTGGATGTGAATTAATATTCAGGATTTGAAAGTTAAATAAAGATATGTACTCGTAAAATAGTGGATTCGACCCAACTCTACAAAGAACACAATCCTACAGGTGAATTAAACACAAACACCAATATTTTTTTAAATAATAGGATTTTTTATGCAAAATCTTGTGGTTTCCCTGCTTGGACAGTTTAGACCTTTCTAAAAAATTATTGTTGTTTACTTTTAATTTTGACTCTGAAGAAAATGTTTTGTATAACGTGTAACCTCAAATTATTTAAAGACATTTGACCTTCAGATACATAATAAACTCATAACAAATGTTTATTTGTAATTTATGTAAGTAGCATTTATTATTTTATTATTATTATTTAATTACAGACATGGCAACTTCACAGCAGTTTAAGTAGGTCAGGAACTAAATAATACATTTAACTTCCCTACATAGAGTTTTGATTTGAATTGTGGCTTCCGCAAATAGTTAAAAAATAAATTTTAAGTAAGCAGATTCTAGTACTCAGAACAAAACATTGTTTGAAAACCTAAGGCCCAATCTATCAGTGATTTAAAATTAGTCATAAATAGCAACATCACCTCAGTTCATTTAGTCGTAATACAAATTATGTAGACTGTAAACAGGATAATAGAGACTAATGCCTTTATCCATGGGATCACTGGTATGATGTTAGTTATTGTAATAAAAACCAAAATTTTGCCTAGTAAATGTTTAAAATACAAATAAAGCAACTTTAAACATTGTGACATAACTATTCTAATCAAAGTGCTAAGTTATTCAAACATCCAACACTTAAGCTCGGTCAGTAGCGTATCTTCCTAATGTCCCAGGTCCCAGGTTTGATTCCCAGAATGGCCGAAAATATATCATTGATAAAAATATGGGTTTAACCTTTCACATTGATAAATTGACGGTCAGGGACTGGAAGTTGTGCCTGTCCTAGTTTAAGTTGGATTATAAGGCATATGAAGCTAGGACAGGCCTAGCAAGCCGTATATGGAAAATTTATGGCTTGAATAAAAAACTGACCCAGGCCACAGGCTGGAAATAGTAATGGATGTAAAGTAAATTTATTCAAACGTATTTTAGTTCAAGCACATCATTTATAGATCTAGTTTTCAATATAATCAATAAGTTTCGACAAGTTTCATATGTAGATTATTTTAAACTATGAAAGCCAATGAATATTTGTGAACCGGAGTACCGACTCCCTGAGAAAGAGTCAGATCAAAGTTAAACACTCTGGTGCAACTGCATTTAGAAGAGAACAAAATTTATCTTTGCCTGAGAGCCCATGAACTGCAAGGACTTAAAGATTCAACCTGTTTGCTTTCTGAAATACACCAATTTACAATATTCTGTTAATAACAAAAATTTCAAAATTATGGCGATGACAAATTGTGAACAGTTGGTCTTAAAACGTTTCAATACCATTATTGGTACCTAAACTCTGAGTTAGCAATGCTTGTTATTTTCTATGAGCAACTGTCTCCTGAGCTTAAAATGTGCAAAATGACATAAGGCCCTGAAACATAGACATGGACAAAGAGAGATTTAAATATATTCCAGGCTGCAGAGATGAGTTTTCTATGAAGTAGTGAAAATGTTTAGGGGTCTGCCAGGTCCACATTTTCAATCAGAAGCAAAGTCAATTCAAATAATATAAAATATTCTCGAATCTAGGTTCGAATTTAAAAAAATAAATGCAAACACTAAATGGAAATAACAGCAGAAAATTAAAAAAATAATCATAAATGTGTGTTTTAATTATTTTTTTCTGTCCAAGCTTCGGAATTGTCAAATCCAAAATTTCACTTTCGAATCGAAGTCGAAGCAAACACATATACAAAGCCAAGTCAAAGTTTTTGAAGTTAGAAGCTTTGCACACGTTTAAAAATTTTACAATGGAAGATTGGATAAGGAACGAGAAAATTAGGGACGCCTAGCTTAAAGGTTATACCATTAGAAGAGAAGCTGAAGAGGAAAAGTTTTCAGTGGTTAGGGCATGTGTTTAGAAGGGAGGAGGAAAGAAAGCTTAAGAAAGTATTACAAAGTATGTATAAGGGTAGAAGACCTATTGAAAGACCATGGACAAGATGGATGTACCAGGAGTAGAAGGACATGGAGTTATAGGAGTGGACTGGAGAGGAGGGGGTGGGGGGGTGGACGTGGCAGAGGAGAAGATTGGAGAGATGAAGGAATGTAAGAGCAGAGAGAATGGAGACTGTGCTAGAGAAGATGGAGAGATTGACAGAATGTAAGAGCAAGAGGACTCGAGACACGTGGTGGGAGAAGATTGAGAGATGGATAGAATGGAATGGTTGTGAAAGATAATCCAGAGATTGAAACGTCCATTGATGATGATGAATCTCAAACAGAAGAAGCTCACATTAATAAAGTCACTTCCGCTCGTTGTAACCTGGCCAGAAAAAAAGTCATTCAAGAAAGCTGCAGATTTAGTAAAAAAAAACTTTCCCATGTGTAAATGATTACTATGAATGTGATTTTGCTATAAATCAAACGTTTGATGAGATCACAAAGGCTGAGGTGCCAAAACAGTAACTATTACAAGTTGTTGAGAAACATAGATGTTCAAGGTTAAACAATCCATTTTATAATTTTGTATTATTAAAAATATTGTGTTTGGTTTGTAATAAATTTTTCACCAATTCAACAATTACTTTTTTATTTTTTAATGGATTTCAAATAAAAAAATTACTTTAAGGACTTTCCAAGGGTACACTACACTACAGTAATTTTGTCAAAGGCCCCCATTACTTTCACGCTAAAACTACCAAATAGTTTTCCAATCACGGGGCTCAGGGGACTTCTAAATATTATTTATTTAAGTTGAAATTTTACCAGTAACGTGAATTTATTGTAGTAAATCATATAAACAGGGATACCATATTTGTGAAAGCAATAAAGAGGGCATGTTGAAAATCTTGTTTTTTTTTTTAAGTAATGTGAGAGGAAATAATTAGTTATATGACCATAAAATAAGTACAAAGAGCACTCAAAACAAACACACCTCTTTGAATAATAGTTCCCAACAATGTGTTTTAGTTACATAATGACTGAGGCATCAATACAAATACTTCCCATCCATCATAACAGTTCCCTAAACCAAAATAATTAGTGACGATTATGGGTGTGCGAGATCAAATTTTGTGTTCGACACAAATTGGAACAAGACCTACAATCGAATGAGATCGGGAACAAGAATTTTAGAACCCCTTACTTCGGATGAGAACTGGATGTAAAGCCACATTATTTTTAAGTTTGCTAGTGTTTCCTTAAAATAATGACATATTTAATTTGTTAAGTGAATACATAGGCCCTAATAGATGAAATTTAAATATATATATCAGGGCTGAGCAGATGCCAATAGCCGTTCTGATTTATCAGCCAAGGATGATTGGTTTATATCATGCCGATATTTTATGCTGTCAATTCAAAATCTATTGATTTATTTTGAATTTTCAAATCATGAAAATATAATTCATAGTTCAAACAAAAATATTTAAATACAGTCTCTTGCATGTACACACAAATTATTTAATCCTGCGTTAGCTATTTTATTTTATAATAAACAGCAAAACCAACATTCTAAACAAAATAAACCATTCAATACATCATATTATGGCTATAAGTAACGTAGTTCTAATTGAATACAAGTTGTATACCAACCTAATATGATGAAATATTACCTACCTCTATCAGTACGAGCCAAGGCCCGCGCATGAGCACAGATTTTGCTTTCTATTTAAATAATTTTAGTTTTGGATTTGAGATATTTATATTTTATATACCCCTGTTTTTTCCATTGGCTGAATTAACTAAACTATATTTTAATGACGTAGCCGTAACTTATTCACACAGCAAAAACAACAAATATGTCCAAGATAATGTATCATTATTGTGCTATTGCTTACTCAAGGGGCTAGCTGCACATAACCGTGTTCATTAACCATGTGTTTTTATTTTCTTCGCGGTGCGTGATGTCGGCTGCAAGCCAATTAATGAGTGCTCCAGGATCCGCTCAATCGATCACTCACTGAGCGCTCCCCAAGATCAGTTATTGGAGTGCATTCAAGCGTAATGTCGAAGTAACAATTTACCGCTGTTGTAAATATTTGTTTAGTTATTTTGTCATTTAAATGAGAGTTAATGTAGATCACTTAAATGTGAATTAATAATATAACAAACAGCAAAGACAAAACTTTCCACCACCTGGGAATAATTTTATTTGTACTTCAATAAAAAATACCTAGAAATGCCTTTCATGGCATTTTTCTGTTTTGGTAAACCTGGTAATGATGCCATGCCTAATTCTTTTGTCCGCTTAATTTCGAAACTATTTATGTGATCTAACTTGGCAATGTTCATTTATCCCGTTATTAATAGTTATAATATATGTGTAGTTTTTGTATTGTTTTATCATATCCATGTTTTAATTCCACAATACTCAGGGTTCTTACAAACAAATGAAACATAAATTTAAGACCACTTTTTAAGGACTATGGGTGGTATGCTAGAAAGTATATTGAATACTTAGTGGAGCGATAGTGTGGTCCCAAGCACACTATCGCTCCACCTTTAAACCTATGAGACGTAAGCAAACCTACGCTAGTGTCTACAAAGCATTCACTTTGTCTATTTCTTGCATACGGCCCTAAAACTGCTACTTCTTGTACTTCCAAAAGCTAAACACATCAATAAAAAAATTATAAACCCTACAAAATTTTAAATAGATGGAAAGGAACAACTTTTCACTTAAATTTAATAAACCCAGATAGGACTATAAAAATAGTAATCTAACTTTGATTGTCACTTTCTTCACTCTCATTGTTTATTGGTTAGTCAGTCATTCTAGATTCAGTATATATTGTAGTAGGCTAGAAAGGAATTTAAGCACTAAGGTGGATGGGAGATGAACTAATAGCTATTGTCAGGCATTTTAGTTTAAAATTGTAATTGTAAGTAATTAAAATGTTAATAGGCAGTCAAAATCTTTAAAGAATTATTACAAATGATGGTTTTAAAGCCACTTGTAAAAAAAAATAGCGAATGCACATGAATTGGGATTTTTAAATATAGGAAATTAAAGAAAATAGAATTGTATTTCATCGACAGTAGCACTAATACGTTTGTGAGAGAAGTTAACACCGGTTCCCTTTGCCCCCATAGAGATCCCAACCCTTGGGCGTGACTATCTCTGAGCTGATGATGCAATAAAAAATAAAACAAAAGAAGCAGAAAGAGCAGCTGAGAGTAAAGTAAACAGCAGACAGCAGCTAACCTTAATCAAAGAGGATGAGCTAGATATTTCACACCCCAGTGCATCTTAAATCATGGCCTTAACAGCCCTTCTTCACAACATTCAAAAAAAATATCTGAACCTGAAATTCCAGGTTTTTTTCAAGGCTCAGAGCAATTTAAGGACTTTTCCAGGCTTGAACAGAAACACATTAAATTCCAGGTCTTTCAAGGACCGTATGAACCCTGAATAACTATTCAATTATGTCTCAAAATTGGGTTAAATTTTTATTTGTGGGATAATATATAGGTGGTCTTCATTTAAAAACAAACTAGGTGTATTCTCCTTTAGTGTACAATATTAAATTTGTGCTTTTTCTTTATTTATTTTTTGGTATTGGTATTTTAATTAATTTGTAATTATGTACATCCTTGTTTATTATGGAGTGCAGTAGGCCTAGCAATAAAAGTAAATATATCTAATCAACTTTAATGTTTAAAACTTTATTTCAACCTTTATTCAACAAACCTACTAATATCATGAAAAGTATAAAAGTGGCAAAATCAGAAAATTCTTGTTTTTGAGTATTGTTAATCTACACTTTTGTTGTAAAAAACCCAACTAAATGGGCAATGGTTACCGGCAATATCTGCAAAAGGGCTTACCGGCCCAGCCCTTTTATATATATACAATTAACTAAATCTATGTTTCATAAATTAAATAATTATTTTTTTAACTATATATAAAAAAATAAAAAATTGAGCAAATAATTTTTAGTAATTTTGCTATAACTTAGGCTATTTTAATTATAAGCATTTATGAAACATAGATTAAATCTAAATTTACATCTAGAATAGGTGACATACATATTTACATTTAATTTACATATAATGAAGAAAACATGGAAAGTTAAATTTAAAAAATAAATTAAATATCACATTTAAAAATGCTAAAACTTTTCAATATCCTAGTGGCATTTTCTTTTTAAATGCACAACTAGATTTTTACAATTGATCGATTGCGTTCTTGAGAGTGACTAGATAAAAATAAGTCATGCAAAAAAAACTTGTTCTGGAAGAAGAGAATAAGTAAATACCTGTTTGAGCAAATTATGAGCCTGTTGTTGGTCGAGAGCTTGTTTTTCCTCCAAGTATTCTTCATAGTGGGTAGGTACCATGGCCAGTGCCCCAGTTAGCATAGGATGTCCCAGGGGCAAAGGGGCTGATTGAGTGCGCCCCAAAGGCCGATGACCCTGCTTGTTCAAGCGAGCATGGGCCACCTAAACATTTCATAGCGTTGTATAGTTATTTCAAGATACATATATGCAAGATGACATTATTTCAAGATATGTATAGCTAGTTTACCTTACTGTGTTCTGTTATGGGGGCCCCATGATACATATTTGGTAAAATGTTGCCAGGCCTTGCTTGCTCCAAGGATGCCATCTGTTTGTGAATGTAGCCGGGAGAGTTGGGGTTACTGTACTCACCATCAATTTGGCTACAAAAATAACAAGAATAAGCCTGTGTAGAAATCTGGAAATTTCAATTACCATTTTATAATAATTAGACTAATATACAATTTTATTATGTGCTCAAAGCTTTATAGTTAATTTAGAGTTAAAAAAGCTGAGATTCAAATATGAATTTAAAATGTAAATGTTATATTTGTTCAAGATTAAACAAAAATAAATTATAGTTAAGACAGCGGACCACTTGTTTTAAGTTAAAAATTAAAAGTGTGGTAGGGTGTATAATAAAGCAAGATAAAAACCATGAACATTTGACAAAATGACAATTATAATATAATAGTACACTTCTATTCCTTGTACATGTTTAAAATTATGTGATATCAAATTTAAAATGTCTTTGGAGAAAACCATCAGGTTAGATATTAACCTTCATCCTTAAAACATTTATAAAAACCATTTATACAATATTTAGATTGATATAAATAATCATAAATAACATTGGATAAAAATAATAAAAACCATGGAACGAAATTGGCAAGGGCAAGTGTAATTAAATTTGAAAGTATTGAGTAATGGAATTATTCAGTATACATAAGTGGTTTACAAATTAATAACTTATTGAAAATCAAATTTAAACGGTGATACAAAGTCTTAACATGTATTGGGTTCCCTTCCTAATATTTGAATAATTATAAACAGTGTAAAAAGTTGACATAGGCCATGCCTTATTTTGTAGCCTTGTAAAAAGTACCTATACTTTTCAAGGGTTTGCCAGTCAAAAAAGTTTTTTTTTACCAAAATTATTTTTAAAATGTAAGAGCAAAAGATGTAATTTTTGTAATTTTTCCAGTTATTATAAAACAATTTTTACCATGATTTTTTTTAATTTGAGAATTTTTAACAAGATCACTTTGAAATGGAATAGATCCAGCATATTTCCTTCTAGCTTTGCACCAGTTTTTACATAGTTTATATTTATGAGATTTTAAAATTCCTGTTGAACATTAGTCTTAATATTTGGCAAAGAGATGATTTTTTTAAACCCGATGGACCATGGTGAAAATTAAAAGCTTAGTAAATAAATACAATAGATTCTTAGCAACATCAACAATATCCAATCTGTTACAATAAGTAAGGCCACAATAAGGTTTTATTAAGATTAATTTTTGAGGAAAAAGTGTGGTCCGTTTTCAGGTCAATACGGAAACATAAATATAAATTTCAAATATGACAAGTAAACACGAATTTATTTTGGTTGGTAAATAAAAGGTTATTATAAAATTCATACTAATTTACCTAACACAACCAAAATAAATGGTGAAGCTCATAATAAAGTGATGTTACCTGGCAAGGTGGGGTAGAACGGCAGAGTACCAGAGAGCATCTGTCCTGTGAGTGGCACCCCCAGCCGTGCGGTGTAAGCTGCTCGCAATTCTGCTTCAGACACTGGTGCCAGCTTAACACTCTCAGACTGTAACAGACCAATGAAAGATGAGCCCCTAAAACAATTGAATCAAAAAGGAGGCAATATCCATTATGCAAGTATATGTGCCTCAGCAAGGTTGCAGTGATGAAGAGAAAATGAATTTCCTCTAAGAACTATATATAGAACAACATCCAAGAAGATAACCTCATGATAATAGGTGACTGTAATCCTCAGAATGACGTGGAACGATAAGGGTTGAGAAAACGAATGGGCCTTTTGGATATGGAAAGAGAGTTTTGCATCAGGAACAAACTTAGTGTAAAGAACAGCTGGCTCTAAAAACAAGAGAACCATAAAGTCATAAGGTACAGCTGGGATGGTAGATTTAAGTCTGTAATAAGACTATATAATAACTGATGTAGGCTGTAGGGAGAGAGTACAGGATGTTTAAAATTATCCCAAGTGAGAGCCTGAGCAGTGGTAAAGTGGTAAGAGTAGAAGATAGGAAAAGGATGCAATGCATGAGTTCTAAGATATAATTAAAAATATTTTACCAACCAGCGAAAAACTCTCTCTCTCTCTCTCTCTATATATATATATATATATATATATATATATATATATATATATATATATATATATATAAAAAAGCTATACTGATCCCATTCTTGTGTACAGTTTAAAGACATATACAGTAAATACTTGTCCTAAGCTGCAAGCATGTTAAATAAAATATTTGATAAGCACCCTGTAGAGGACAGGAAGAGATAGAGTAAGTAACAAGGATGTTAGAGAGTAGTTAACAACAACAACAACAACAACAACAACAACAACAACAACAACAGTAACAGTAACAGTAACAGTAACAGTAACAGTAACAGTAACAGTAACAATAATAATAATAATAATAATAATAATAATAATAATAATAATAATAATAATAATAATAATAATAATAATAATAATAATAGTAATAATAATAATAATAATAATAATAATAATGATGATGATGATGATAATGATGATAATGATAATAATGATGATAATGATGATAATGATAATAATGATAATAATGATGATAATGATGATAATGATAATAATAATAACGATAATGATAATAATAATGATAATAATAATAATGATAATGATAATAATAATAATAATGATAATAAATAATAATAATAATAATAATAATAATAATAATAATAATATAATAATAATAGTAATAATAATAATAGTAATAATAATAATAATAGTAGTAATAATAATAATAATAATAATAATAATAATGATAATGATGATAATGATGATAATGATTATAATGATGATAATAATGATAATGATAATAATAATAATGATTATAATAATGATAATGATAATAATAATAATAATAATAATAATAATGATAATAATGATAATAATAATAATAATAATAATGATAATAATGATAATAATAATAATAATAATAATAATGATAATAATGATAATAATAATAATAAGAAGAAGAAGAATATTTAGCACCGCGTCTTACTACTCGTTCGGGTTATAGGCTTAAGTACTAATTACGCTAATGGATTAGGAATGGGGAGGGTTGAATTTAGAGGAAGTTGTTGTCCCTCACTGTTGAGTCAGCCCCTTGTCTCTTTCCTCCGCAATTGCACAGGCCGCGCCATCCAACCTCTCTACTGCCTGGACCGCTCCACAGTCCATGTCTTCGAAGACGTCCGTGACGAGTGCACCTCTATACACAGCACCAAAGAGAACTCTGCCTCTATTGGCTCGCGTGATGGGCACTATCCCTCCAATTTTGCATGCACCAATGGGAAGCCCCTGTTTCTCCCATTGGACAAGGCCAGGCAGCAGTGGAGGGTATTTAACACGGTGATTCCTTGGTCTCGAGACCAGTCAGCCAGTCAGACTCGGTCATTTAGCCTCGGCAAATCAGTGGTGGCCCACCTTGGGGAACCACACTTATTCGAGAGAGCTCATTAAATTGTTATATGTTAAGAAAGAGCAATTTGTTTAACCCTCTCTCCCTCTCCACCATCACCATACCTCCCACCCCGACTCTCACGTTGCCGGGACTTCCTCATGTTCCACCGCGACTCACGTTGCCGGAACATTCTTTCGTTCCACCGCGACTCACGTTGCCGGAACATCCTTCCGTTCCACCGCGACTCACGTTGCCGGAACATCCTTCCGTTCCACCGCGACTCACGTTGCCGGAACATCCTTCCGTTCCACCGCGACTCACGTTGCCGGAACATCCTTCCGTTCCACCGCGACTCACGTTGCCGGAACATCCTTCCGTTCCACCGCGACTCACGTTGCCGGAACATCCTTATGTTCCACCACGACTAATGTTGCCGGAACACACTCGCCTACCTTCTTCCTACCCACGCGTGTCTGACCACGACGTCACCGCCGTCGGGACATCAACTACATAATCCAGTTACCCTCAAGCCGAAGGGATGGATAACAGTTCTGGCACCTAAACGTGGGGCGACTCAAGACAGGACGGATGTCCAACGGACCAACGACACGACCCCAGAACACCACACAACACTTCCGGGAGTGAACAAAACCCGGTGGCGCCCAAACAACCTCAGCAGAGAAGACAAGACAACCTCGCCGGAGAAGACAAGATGGTTATGACTAGAAGTCAAAAGTGTACCAACCCATCGTGTACCCCAGGAGGGGACCGACACTACGTGAACTGCACATCCTGCCAAAAGCCCTATCATCACCTATGCATTGGGTGGGAAGACGAGCCACGTGACAACAACGAACCAGCCTACCGTTGCACTACCTGCGTTGAGTCACCAGTGGAAATACGTTATTGCCCAGGGTTAACCTGTACTGGAGAAGATGGCCGAGAGATTACCTGCGAGGACTGTCGACAGTACTACCACTACCAGTGCCTGGGTTGGAAAGATGAACCTAGAGACCTCAGGGGCCTCTTCTTCCGATGTCCGCCGTGCCAACGGTCCACCTCATCAACCGCCAGTGCACCACCATACCGGCCACACCCGACTACCACCTATCAACGCCCGTGTTCAAGCCCTTACCACCTACCAACTCTACCAGACTTTCACGGTCGAGGGCATGAAGACCCTACTACCTTCACTCAACGCTGTGAACTCCAGCTCAGAACCGCGCAAATAGACCCACTAGAATGGGTACCTACCATCCAACGGCAACTCAAGGACACTGCCGCCCAGTGGTGGAAACTTTACGGGGAATATATTACGACTTGGGAAGAATTCAAACAACGACTAATGCAACATTTTGCCAGTACAACCACCATAGCCTCCCTCCACGCGGAGCTATACGGGAAGGAACAAACACAGACCGAGCCTGTCGAGATATTCCTACGTCACAAGATACGGCTGTATCAACGCTTGGCCCCCACCATCCCCTCAACGGAGATAATCCCGGTGTTAATCGAATTAGTACGACCAGGACTAAGACCTTTTCTTCGAGCCCCACACCCTCAAGAGTTAGAAGAACTTATCACTAGGGCTGTATCCGTGGAACGAGATCTGGAAAAAATTCCTGCAACAACGACGACACGCCCCATCAAGTACCCAACAACCACATCTGAACCGCGATCTCCAAGATGTTACCACTGTCCAGGGTACCATTTCCACCGTGACTGCCCAGTGCTAATCCAACGCCACCAAGAGGAAGAAAGACTGAGAAACAACCAAGCCAGAAGACAACAGACCCCCACATCTGTGAGGCAGGAACCGGGGCCACCTCAAGTGATAAACAGCGTCAATCCTTCTACATCCCAACCTCTCCCCAGAGTTCTGTGTGAAACTCCTCATGGTCCTCTACTAGCCCTATTAGATACCGGAGCTACCGCTAATTTCCTACAATATCAACACCTTACCCCTACAAACCTGAAGCATTTGATTCCCTTCCCCAAACCCATCCACCTAGCCAAGGTTGGAAGTGATCTCGCCATCCAAGGCAAGATAACTTTACCACTTACTATGCAAACACTAGAAGTCGACGTCACATTCCTGGTGTCCGATGAGATCCGAGAACCACTGATTTTGGGACAACCATGGTTTACGGAACAGAAGGCAATCCTGGATTACGAGAACAGCCGAGTACAATTTGGTAACCATGAACGCCATACGCTGTACTGGACTCCAAGACTTAATAGAGATCCCCCTACGGTTTCTCAAGACAAAGTCAGGCAACATACCTTCATAGAACATCAAGAACAACTCCTCGGTCTACTGGACCAACACCGAGACAACACTCAGCGACCTCTACGTAAAAGACGCAGCATCCACCATCAAAGTCGACGCAAAGACAACGAGAACCCCAGCCAAGGAGCCACCCAAAGAGAAGAACGGGCGCGAGTCAATCAAGCAAATTACCCACAACGGTACATCCACCCTCCATCACGGCACGCCAAACCCTTCCAGAACGGCGATCTAGTGCTAGTTCGAACCCACCCCCTCTTTAATGCTAATGAAGCCAACTACGCCGGATCTACCCCCAAATGGGAAGGACCTTACCCGGTGAATAAACAAAGAGGAGGGATATACTTGGTTACCTACCCAAATGGTAAAGCAAGAAAGAAACATAGGGGACAACTACGTTCTGCACCCCTGGTGAGAACATCAGAGAACGACAGCTACAAGTACGATCCACAACAGAGGACCCCGAAACCACTACCTCTGAGGACACAAAAGGGCCAGACCCTCCCCTATCAAGCAGTACAGATGGAGTATTCAACTTCGACGACTTCCGATCCCGCCAAAACATGGTGAGATCAAACAATACAGTGCGTGGTTACACCAACCCTGTGCGTGACGTAAACAACACAGTGCGTGGCTACTCGAACCCAGTGCGTGACCCAGACCTCACAGTGCGTGGTCACAAAAACCAAGTGCGGGAAACAAACAATACAGTGCGTGGTTACGCCAACCCTGTGCGTGACGTAAACAACACAGTGCGTGGCTACTCGAACCCAGTGCGTGATCCAAACCTCACAGTGCGTGGTCACAAAAACCAAGTGCGGGAAACAAACAGTACAGTGCGTGGTTACGCCAACCCTGTGCGTGACGTAAACAACACAGTGCGTGGCTACTCGAACCCAGTGCGTGATCCAAACCTCACAGTGCGTGGTCACAAAAACAAAGTGCGGGAAACAAACAGTACAGTGCGTGGTTACGCCAACCCTGTGCGTGACGTAAACAACACAGTGCGTGGCTACTCGAACCCAGTGCGTGATCCAAACCTCACAGTGCGTGGTCACAAAAACAAAGTGCGGGAAACAAACAGTACAGTGCGTGGTTACGCCAACCCTGTGCGTGACGTAACCAACACAATGCGGGACTACCATAACACCGTGCGCGATGCCAACACCACAGTGCGTGGTTACACCGACCCAATGCGTGATACCAACATCACGGTGCGTGGTAACACAACCCAGTGCGTGACGCAAACATCACAGTGCGAGGTTAAACAACCCTAGTGCGTGATGAAAACCACACCATGCGTGATTACACCCACTCAGTAAAACACTGTCAAAGTGTGGCCCTAGAAAGGGCCGAGTATGGGTTGTATATTGGTGGCCCTAGAAAGGGCCGATTATGGGTGGTATATTGTTAGCCCTAGAGAGAGTCGAGTATGGTCACTTTCTTTCGTGTAAGTTTTGTTGTGTATTGGTGGCCCTGAAAAGGGCCGTTTTCTGTCACGTATTTGTTGGCCCTAGAAAGGGCCGTATTGTATTTTTTTCTATATGTCATATATTAACGTTTATTTTATTTATCTGTGATTACTAGGATAAGTTTTGTATAATATAATGTAATACTTTTGTAAACGAGGAGTCACCCGTGTGCAAGTGCGCAAGCCAGTGTGGGGGATTGTTGTCCCTCACTGTTGAGTCAGCCCCTTGTCTCTTTCCTCCGCACTTGCACAGGCCGCGCCATCCAACCTCTCTACTGCCTGGACCGCTCCACAGTCCATGTCTTCGAAGACGTCCGTGACGAGTGCACCTCTATACACAGCACCAAAGAGAACTCTGCCTCTATTGGCTCGCGTGATGGGCACTATCCCTCCAATTTTGCATGCACCAATGGGAAGCCCCTGTTTCTCCCATTGGACAAGGCCAGGCAGCAGTGGAGGGTATTTAACACGGTGATTCCTTGGTCTCGAGACCAGTCAGCCAGTCAGACTCGGTCATTTAGCCTCGGCAAATCAGTGGTGGCCCACCTTGGGGAACCACACTTATTCGAGAGAGCTCATTAAATTGTTATATGTTAAGAAAGAGCAATTTGTTTAACCCTCTCTCCCTCTCCACCATCACCATACCTCCCACCGCGACTCTCACGTTGCCGGGACTTCCTCATGTTCCACCGCGACTCACGTTGCCGGAACATTCTTTCGTTCCACCGCGACTCACGTTGCCGGAACATCCTTCCGTTCCACCGCGACTCACGTTGCCGGAACATCCTTCCGTTCCACCGCGACTCACGTTGCCGGAACATCCTTCCGTTCCACCGCGACTCACGTTGCCGGAACATCCTTATGTTCCACCGCGACTAATGTTGCCGGAACACACTCGCCTACCTTCTTCCTACCCACGCGTGTCTGACCACGACGTCACCGCCGTCGGGACATCAACTACATAATACAGTTACCCTCAAGCCGAAGGGATGGATAACAAAGTGAACCCACATTTGCGTGGAGGGAGAGTGGAAAACCGTTTAGGAAAAACCACCCCAGTTCACCCGACCAAGATTCGAACCTCGATCTCCCCGTCCTCGGCGGTCGAGCTCAACACGACTAGCGCATTAGCCAACTACGCCACCGAGGCGGGTAGAGAGTAGTTAGGAATGAAGGAATCAATGGAGGAAAGGTTAAGATCACCAGGACTAAGATGGCACGGCCATGTGAAAAGAATGAAAAACACAACACCACGTGTATACATGGAAAGAGAGGTAGGGGGGCAGGAGACCAGAATGAGGTGGGCGGACCAGATAAAGGAGGATGTAGAAAAGGAGAGCTGGAGAAGAGTGAAGGAAGGAAAAATGTTTCTGGACAGCCAGCATTGGAGAGAGACATACATATCTCATTTCATATAAACACCTTTAGTCCAACACCACATTCTTTCAGTTCTACATTAGGCAGTGACACAAAAAATTAACAATATTGATCAATGGTGTAAGTTTTCTTGTTCAATGTCCTATATTTAGTAATATTTAACATCTCATATGTCTTAACCTAAATATTCTAATCTTCATATACATTTTCTTTCTCCATACAGTTTATAAAAACAATGAAGATCTTTTACTGTCCTTTATTTTCAATTATTAGTCCTTTCCTGCTGATGGCATTGAAATGTTGAAATTGAAATAATCATCCAGTAGATTTACAACTGCTGGATCACAAGTCACAGGGGAGTCTATGTAATATAAGACTTTGGACATTATGCGAATATTTAAATTGATACTTAGTAAATTTTTTTTCACAAAAATTTCTCTCTAATTTCAAAAACTTTTCATTTCTTATCACTGCATAAATTGTAAACTTCTGAGACTTATTTATATTTTAAATAATCTTTTACAAAAATCTTTCTTAAAACTACAAAATTATATTGTGTATTACTTGATACTATGAAATAATTTAATGTGTGTCAACTCTAATGACAAATTTTATTATTCCATTTGGGCTTCACCCGTATGAGATAGTAAATTAATTATGTATAATGAATTATTTAATTTTTGTTATCAATTACAGTGTAGCTTGTAAATTTTTCTATTGCTTTTATGTTCAATTTATCAATGTTTAAAACCTCTCAAAATTCATTAAACTTTTTTTTTTAAACTAGTTTCATTTTATTTTAGCTGTTCAATATAATATATTCTAGGGTGAAGTTTGAATATTTAAAAAAAATGTTACTGTTCGATAAACATTCTGTACTTTGCATAACTATGTAGATTTAAAAGGTATTAAATATAATTTACAAAATGCTATATTTCAAACATAATTAGTGTATATCTTCTTGAAAATGATTATCAAAAAATGTAATTTTATTATTACAGATTATTTTAGGCAAACATTAATTCTTGATGGAAATAGCAGCATAAAATAAGAAAAATCAAACAAATATGTGTGCATTAACTTTAAATATATTTTTGGCAATCCAAAATTTTACTTACGAACCAAAGTGAACAAGTATTTAAAGATAAGTCTAAGTTTTCGAAGCTTTACCCACCTCTAATACATTCATTCTACAATGTGTTAGTTATTTAATTATAGTATTGCTATGACAATATCGAGTCACATCTTTGTAAAACCTAATACTAATAAATTTAACTTTTTTTATTTTTCAAGTCTTATATAATATCTTAAATTAGCTTAAATATTCTGTTTGACACCCCATTAATCTCTACTCCCTGTATGGAGCTGCACACTAATAAATGGTTGACCTTGGCAAGCTACTTCTTCTCCTCCCTTATTTAATTTTTTACTGTGGTGTAAATATTGTCTTAAGAGTTTTATTAATGTCCTCTATTCTAATAATATCTTACTATCTATTTTAAGTTATATGCTTTTGTACTAATTATGCTAATGGTTTTAGGGTTTTGGAAGGTTTATATTTAGATAAAGTGTACCCATATTTGCATGGAGGGAGAATGGACAACCATTTTGGTAAAACCACCCTCAGTACACCTTACCAAGATTCGAAACCTTGATCTCCCAGTCATCGGCAGTCTAATCTACAGCAAGAGTAGCGCGTTAAGCCATGCGGCCTCCAAAGCTGGTTAGACTAAGTTAATAGTTTACAAAAGGAATCCATGTTTTGAAAATTGAAGCTCAGACAATGGGAACGCACCCACCAGTGGGTAACCAAATCCAGTCTATATCCTGGTTACTTACTTAATCTATGGCATTAGGAACTCGAAAGTTCATTACCGCACTTACAAAAGTATGCCACCTATCTTGAGATAATTCTATCCAGTCTATCTCATTACACCCTATCTCTCTCAGGTCTATACAAATGTTATACTCCCATCTGCGCCTGGGTCTTCCCAGTTGTCTCTTTCCATTGGGTTTGCCACTCAATACCATGAACGCGGTTCTAGATACTCCCATTCACTCTACATGACCTGCCCACTGTAGCCTGCGGGATTTTATTACTCTAACAATGTCTGGTGATGAGTATAGGGTATGCAGCTCATCATTATATAGCCTCCTCCACTCCCCACAATCTTCAGCCATTTTTGGACCAAATATCTTCCTAAGCACCTTGTTTTCAAACACCCTAAATTTCTTTTTATCATTTAAGGTAAGAGGCCATATTTCACAGCCACAGAGAACAACCGGTAAAATTATGACTGTGTATTTTGAGTTTTAGATTTCTTGACAACAGGCGAGATGCCAACAACTTACTGACCAAGCAATAACGAGCATTTCCCAACTATTTATATTATAATTTCCAATCTAATATTGTTATTACTACCTAGTTAAAATTGTTCCTAAATATTTGAATTCATTAACCCTATCAAGTGGGGAAAGTGCATCTCCTTGTTTCAACCCATTATTTATTTCAAAAGCATCTGATAAGTGATATCCAATCCATACCCTGTCATGTATTGATCAAACATACCTCAATTAGCTTGACCAGTTTTTTTGGGTATTCCAAACTCAACTAAAACTATATAATTTTTTTCCTTTTAACTGAATCATAAGATTTTTTATAATCTATGTATAATTGATGTACCGTCATGTTGAATTCCAACTTTGTATCTAATATTTGCCGCATAGTAAAAATTTGATCCGTTGTTGATCTATTTCGTCAAAATCCACAATGATGATCCCCAATCATTTCCTCTGTATATGGCGTCAATCTCATTAAAATTATGTTGGATAAAATTTTGTAACATGTTGGTAGCAGTGAGATACATATATAGTTATTACACTCTGTTTTACCTCCCTTTTTGAAAATGGATATTATTAGACTTTCCTTTCATTCTTGTGGTAATACATCAGGTTTGCACATGGAATTTAATGTTTATGAATTTCTATTACTAAAATTTCGTCCCCTCCTTTAATTAACTCTGATGGTATTGAATCTATACCTGGAGCTTTATGATTCTTTAACTTCTTTGACTTCACTAATACTTGGCACTGGGACTAATGGCTCAGCAGTATGGATTTCGATAGCCTCACCTAAATCGGATCCTTTGTGAACATTCAGAATTTGATCGAAGAAGTAGTTCCATCTACTTGAAACATCGCACATATTACCAGCAGATTACCTCTCTTATTTCTAACTAAATTGACTGTAGCCTGATAACTTTTCCTGTCTGTTAATACCTAAATAAAGTTCCCTGATTTTCTTATGTTCGCTATTTTGTTATATTTCGCTAACTTTACCCTTTAAATACTCTCTCTTTTTGTTTCTAAATGTGGCACTGGCCTTCTATTTTGCAATGATAAATGTGTTTTAAACTCAATTCACCAGGACTTTCTAACGAATGTAATTTTGCTTCCCTGCTTTTTTCTATTAATTTTGAACATTCGATGTCAAACCATGGCTTCTTACTCTTTTTACAGAGACATACACTACACTTCATTGCATCTCTAATATTATTCCTGACACTTTCCCACTGTTTCTCTGGATGAGTGTTTTCCTCCCTTTCCTGTGAGCATTCTAGGAAAGCAAACCTATTTGAAATTTCAATTTGATATGTATTCCTATACTATCCATCTGACAGTTTCTCTACATTGTATATATTTAGCTTGCCCATCTGATTTCCCTTTTTTGTTACTGACAGACGCATCCTAAGTTTCGCTACCACCAAGTAGTCTAAATGGCAGTTCTGGTTAGCAGCCAACAAAATTACTTTGCTTTTTTATTAATAATTTTAACTTATTTTGTTTTTTATATAGCCTTTGGTGATCTGGTGGTCTAGGGGTAAGGTGTCATACTTTTGTACTGGGGGTCCGGGGTTCAATCCTTGGTCTCGGCATAGATTTATCTGATTACTCAACCCTTCCTTCACCTCTGACAAGACGTGTATTAATCACAACTTGTGAATGTGAGGAATGCCAGGCCTCCACCGTGGTTCGGATTCCACGTTAAACTGTAGGTCCTCCATTTAATCTCACAATCACCCTACCATTGCACATTAGCGTAAGTGCGTATAACCTGAATGGGTAGTAATATGCGGTGCCAATAATAACAATAATAATAATAATAATAATAATAATAATAATAATAATAATAATATAATAATAATAATAATAATAATAGTAATAATAGTAATAATAGTAATAATAGTAATAATAATAATAATAATAATAATAATAATAATAATAATAAATAATAATAATAATAATAATAATATTAATAATAATAATATTAATAATAATATTAATAATAATAATAATATAAATAATAATATAAATAATAATAAAAATAATAATAATAAATAATAATAAAATTAATAATAATAATAATGTGCCTTTAGTAGAGATTAGCTAGCATTCATTGGCGACATAATTCATAGCGATTTTTTTTCCATAGGGTTGTTGTAGTTCCGACACCTTAGCTCAGTCAGTAGTGTGTTTGTCTACTGAGCTAAGGGTCCTGGGTTCGATTCCTAGTATGGCCGAAAAATTTATCATTGGTGAAATATGTGATGAATTAACGGCTGGGGACTGGATGTTGTGCCTGTCCTAATCTTAAGTTGGATTATAGGACATATGAAGCTATGACAGGCCTAGCAAGTCAGTAGTAGAAAATATATGGCTTGAATAAAAAACTGACTCAGGACACAGGCTGTAAACAATAATGGATGAAAAGTAAAGGAGTGATGTAAATGCCTTCCTCATAGTTTAAGTCCTGACTGCAGATCTATGCTAAGTCCGCCCTCTTGGAAAAATCAAGTGGTACCTTTCTCAGGTTTTTTGCAATTATCTCGAAAATCATTTATCTTAGGTAGGTAAAATATGTAGAGGAATAAAATAATGAGAATAAAATTTCTTACAAGATAGTTACTTTGGTTTTCCATAAAGGCTTATAAAGAAAAATCCTACCCAGTGATTTCCTGCGATGTGTCATGTATCATACGCTTAAACTACTGATTTGTTTTCAGTTTTTCCTAAAAAATCTTCTGACTACAACCATTGATAAGCCCATTTCCCCACCATGTTTTACCCAATTATTGTGAAAGGAGTTAACTTCTGTTTGGGGATGTTTGGAGCCCCTTCAGAGAACAACTTGTCTCCAACCCTCCCTTTGTGCTCAGTTTTATAGATTCAGAGGTGGTAAGTGATTGGTCGCAGAAAAAATTGATGTCGCCTGCAATATACTTATAAATAAATTCAACAGTCCATTCAGTAGTATTAATATGGCAACTTCTTATCTGGGAATATTGCAAGTTTTTGTTACTCTCCTAATTTTTCAAATATGAAATAACTGCCTTTTTTTTTTTTAACATGTAACTATAAAAGTTATCATTTTTAAAAAACCAGCACTTCAAAACCCTCTGTTTGAAAGATAATTCATTGATAAGTACTTACTGTTGAGGAGTGTGCTGGAGGTCTTCCCAAGGAAATGTTTGGCATGGAGGGACTACTGTAGAGAGACAAGTCATTCATGCTGCCCTGCTGACTGCTGCCAGCTAACTGACCATATGTGGAGTCTTCCCCCTCCTGTGTTAACATACACACACTTCCTTAATATCTCACCTGCGCAAACCGAAACAATATAAAACTATCATATTCAATTATATTACTGGAGGGACAATGAATATTTCAGACAGAAACATAGTGTATTTGTTCAAGGCCTGTAAAATGTATTTATTGGACTTTAAATATTAGATGGTTACAAATTAAAGTAGCCGAGGTTCCACTATTTTATTTATTTCCTGCATTTTCTATATTTTCCCTTTTTGAGAATATTATACAGGAATGAACTGCAATTTTTCATAAAATTCATCGGTGTGAATTGAATTCTTATCAATGGTGTTTAAAAAAGTATGATTAGGCTTTGATGGGGTAATAAAGTTGTTTGTATGCCGATATTTCAGAAAAGGTGTATTAAGGGCAATAAGCTTGTGTGTGTGTGTGTGTGTGTGTGTGTGTGTGTGTGCGCGCGCGTGCGCAGGGGGTTTGTAGGAGGGGGGAGATTTGAATACAAGGGTTCAACTAGAAAATTTTACTTTGCTTTCAGCCAATAAAAGTTTTTGTATGTATATATAACCTACACAATATATATCAAAATTTAACTTTTTGAGTGTATGTGGCTATGTTCAGCAGGGGCAGGGGAGAAGATTGATTTGTTAAAAATCAACGGTCAAGACCAATAATCAATCAAGAAAGTATTGTCTATAATTACTGCAAGGAACAAGCATTTGAATGAAGATTTAAAAAAAAAATATGTTCTCAAAATAGCAATAACAATAAAACAAATAAAACACAAAATAATAATAATGTTGGTATCTACCAATATGTTGAACAAAGTGTACACTCAAAATTAAGAATGTGCAGCTACGGAAGTACATAGCTGACACTGGGAATAGTTTACACTTAGGACGGCCGCCTAGCTTACGATTACATCCCTGGTCTTGAGAGAATTTCTTTTGTAATGTCCATGTAAATTCCAGTTAAGGATGAACGGCCGGTTCATGACCCGGAGTTCATGCAGGGACAAAATAATTGACTAACAGGACAGTTGTGTCCGTTACTTCATCAGAGGATGTAGTCAAACTTAAGACCTCTGCATGGTTGAAGATTAGAGTAGAGATATGGTATAATGTATCAAGTGTCATATTTTGTATATAATTGTATATTTACTATTCCATGCTATTAAACTAGTTAGTTATAGATTAGAAAACATCTCTTTATTATAAAAATGTGTGCATGTGCTCCCATCCTCTATTAAATGGAAACAGGCATAACAATAATTTTGGAAAAAAATAAATAAAAATTAAAGTTTGATAACTGTCTGGTACTCGTTATTTGTTGAGTACTTAAAAATTTTGTGATGTATGTATTACTTTTAACACAAATAATTATACTTTATGGCAAATCGATTAAATTATTTTTGTTAAGATCAGAAAATGGAATGTATGTATATTTTTAACCATTCTTCTCCATCAATAGCTCACCAGTCTAAAATAAGTTAGAAATGCTCTTGACTTTTTGAGTCAGCTCAGTAAGTGAATTAGATTATTGAAACAAAGACATGAACGCACAATGGCAGAGTATATAGAGGTTTTCTCACCAAAAAATGTTTTATAGACACCTCAATTTTTTAGTATCTTGCTCAGAAGAAGTGTTATAGACAAAACAAGAAGAGGCTAGAAAAAAACCTAGAAAAACAACCTGAAACTGTGTACTGTACTTTTTATCTGATCTCTATTTGGCGCCAATTTTTGACAGTTGGGGTTCATTTTAACGTTTAATTTGTTTAGAATTTATTAATGAGTTTATTTTTAACTCCATCAAAACAGATATTTTATCTAACTATATTATTTGCTTTATCTACTCCTTTATGGTAGCGCACCTGTGAGTGAAGCAGGATGAAAAATAATAATTTGTATCATATTTTTAAAACCTGTTATGTAAAAAAAGAACTTGATCTATAGCCATTTAAATGGTGGGATAGTATTGACAGTGAAATGACAACTTAATAACTCTTAGAGCTAAATAATGTGTATGACCACATTCATTGTTAACATATTGGTTCAAATTTCTTTTAAATATTAAGAAATAACTCAAATTGTAAATTAAAGTATTTATATACTATGGTCAAGGTAAAGGATAATAATAATAATATTGTGAAAATTTACCATTAATTAACAACTTACCCATATTTGTAATGTGCATTTGGATTCATTTATTGGTAGTCAAGACGATGGATCAAACAGTGAGATTATTTAGCTATCACAGGTAGGATGATGGATTGCAGAGTTGCATTAATAACTGTATTTTTAACATTTTAAGTAAGTTTTATTTATAAATATAATTTTGTACATGAAATATTAATTGCAGCTTACCAGCACCTAGTTAATAATTTTATTTTATAGATGATGAATTTTTGCTTTTATTTTTTATCTGCAGTTATCTAAAATATGAAAATTGAGAAGCTCCAGATCAAAGTTATTGTAGTTGGGGAATAAACATACATAAAGTGGTAGCCGATATAAAATAATATACAATGTAACATGGTAAAACATGTGGTATTTTTGGTGTCTGGCGAGACTGGGAGGTATAAATAATGATAAAAAAAAAGTGAATTTATAAAAAAAACTCTGGGTGCAATATAGATGGAATGTGACATTTTATATGGTTGAACAACATAATGTTAAAACTAACTCATGAAGATTCTCAGACAAGCAAATCTTTCAAGAATGTTCAGATATCCGCAGCTTGGATCATCATAGAAGTGGAACATGAGTCTTAGTATACAATGTTTGGTGTCAACACCTGAGTTTAAATTAGTTACATAGTTTTATTAAAAAATAATTTGTGATTAGAATTTGTGGACTAAAATAATACTTTTTAATTATTTCCAATGTAGGGAATATTCACAATATGTGTGTTTCACATGGATTAGTTATAAATTAGGAGTAATAGTTGGCGCACTTACCAGTGAAATATTTAAGTTGAAATTATTTTTAAATTTAATATTCACTAAAACACAAGTTATATAAAAAATAATTCCTATGAAATAACGTGTGTGTATTTTCAAATAGATCTTCCCTATAAAAACATAGATAATTTGACTAGATGGATAGAAGAATTAATAATGTGTTTTAGGCCTTTCTAGAATATTATATTATTATGACATTCAATGATTAAAAAAGATCTTTGGGTAGCGAGAATATGAGTTCATTTAAGGTTGAGATTTAGAAATCTCCTGAGCTTGGGGATATATGTGATTCACCAGTTCCCACATTCTTAACTGGAAACTCTTGAGGATTTAGCTGTGGAAGGATTTAAGTACCTATGTGGTGTAGCATTAATTAAAATCCAGATTTTGCTTAATCCTTTTGCTGAGTATTGAATTTTTACTTCTTATCTTCAGAAATGATAATTTTAGGTCAAAAATTCAAAATTTGAAAATTTGCATGATGATTACGATTATGATTAAATAATCTGATTTTCAACTAGTAATGCATTTTAAATATAAATTTAGCACCACGTTTTCTATAAATCGCATAATAATAGATATTTTATATTGATAAATTTTTAAACGTCACATATTATATCTGTCACATTTTATCCAATTGCAATGTTACTCTCCTATTAGAACCATTCTTTATTTTACTTTCAACCCACAACAGTGTTAAACTAATTTATAAATAAGGATTTTACAGGCCTACTATGAGCCAAATGTAATAAAAAGAAAATTTTTTTAAATAAGGTTACATCAACACAATTTGAACAATTTTCTGCTACATTGGTGCTTTACTCAGAGTAGTGTAGTCAATAAAATCATATATTTGTTTTGGGCACGATTTCAAAATAGGAAATAGGTCAAGAAAAATATAATAATTGGCAATCCATTAATCCATCAACAATGTTTTCCACCATATAAATACTGCACGTGTAATACAAGTAATTAAACACGGAAGTAAACAAGTGCTACTACTGTTATGATTTAGCAGCCGGTAACTGACCGTTATCGAAATTAGGAACCAGATGTCAGAGGCGAACGTGCATGCTAGTATTAAAAATTCAGCGTCCTAGCACTCTTGTGGCGATTTCCGAATGATGCAGCAAGGGTCGATAAAGTTTAAATGTCGTGGGGTAAAGTCGATTTCCGCAGTCAACGGCTATAATGCTGAGATCGGATATATCCGATTAACGCAGAAAAATGGTTAAACCCTATCTAAGCCCCCTATCTAAAATATGAAACTTGAGAAGCTCCGGATCATAGTTATTATAGTTGGGTATTAAACATACATAAAGTGATAGCCATACAAAATATTAGATAATGTATCATAATATACAACGTGAGCATGGTAAAACATGGGTTGTTTTCAGTGTCTGGCAAGACTGGCAGCTAATAAATAATGATTTAAAAAAAAGTAGTATCTATAAACCTCTGGGTGCAATAAAGATGGAATGTGACATTTTATATGGTTGAACAACATAATGTTAAAACTAACTCATGAAGATTCTCAGACAAGCAAATCTTTCAAGAATGTTCAGATATCCGCAGCTTGGATCATCATAGAAGTGGAACATGAGTCTTAGTATACAATGTTTGGTGTCAACACCTGAGTTTAAATTAGTTACATAGTTTAATTAAAAAATAATTTGTGATTAGAATTTGTGGACTAAAATAATACTTTTTAATTATTTCCAATGTAGGGAATATTCACAATATGTGTGTTTAACATGGATTAGTTTTAAATTAGAAGTAATAGTTGGCGCACTTACCAGTGAAATATTTAGGTTGAAATTATTTTTGAGTTTAATATACACTAAAACACAAGTTATATAAAAAAATAATTCCTATGAAATAACATGTGTGTTTATTTTCAAATAGATCCTCCCTATGAAAACATAGATAATTTGACTAAATGGATGGAAGAATTAACCATGTGTTTTAGGGCCTTTAATGCCACACCTATTTCATAATTCACAAACTTTTAACTCCTTTTAACCATGTTTTTGCTGAATTTATCTATTTCCAGTGGTTTCAAAATTTTCAACAAGGAATTACAATTTTATTGACACTTTTTGAGAATATTATAAATGAATGAAATTAAATTATGTGTACTCATTTTATTGGTGTTTAGAAAAGGATAGTTACGTTTTGATGGGGTGGAGTGTGATTGTGTGGGTGGGTGGGTGGGGGAATGGGGGAGGAGAAGTCCTCTAAGAAGGGGTTCAAAAATTTCATAGAGGTTTGCAAACCCTTCCTTTTCTACACCCTTGGCAATAAGAGTAGTGGCTGGACGTTTTGTTTTAAGGCTTTTGAAATTGCAATAGAGAGTGGTAATAAATAGGTATATACAATATAGAACAATTTAATTTTTTTAGTATTTGTGGCTATGTTCAGAGGGTTACCAGTCAACACCATTAACCAATCAAGAAAGTGGTGTTTATTTTTTCTGAGGGGGACAAGCATTTAGGTGTAGACATCTTTAAGCTCATATTCTCCAGAGAGAAAAAACATTAAAACTAATACAGACATGATTTAAAAATAATTATTTTGGAAAAAAAAAGTTTGATGATTGTATGGGATAGGTTATTTGTTGAACCCTTATAAGTCTTTTGATATATTTATTACTTTTAACACAAATATATATACTCTATGGTGAATCGATTAAATTATTTTTGTTAAGATCAAAAATGGAATTTATGTATATTTTTAACCATTCTTCTCCATCAATAGCTTACCAGTCTAAAATAAGTTAGAAATGCTCTTGGCTTTTTGAGTCAGCTCAGTAAGTGACTAAGATTATTGAAGCAAAGACATGGACAAACAATGAATGAGTATTTATAAAGGTTTTATCGACATTAAAAGGAATAAATAATGTTAAATGACAACTAATTTTATTAATATCTTGATCTAAACAGGTGTAATAGATAAAACAAGAAGTGGCTAGCACACAACATTTGAAAAATTACATGAAACTGTGTATTGGACTTTTTTATATGCCCTCATTTTAAGGTCAAGCTTTAGTCGAGTTCATTTTAACATTAATTTGCTTACAATTTATTAATGAGTTTATTTTAAGCTCGATCAACACATAAACATATTCGTAAAAATCCGGTAATTTTTTTAAACTATATTATTTGATTATATAATCCTTTACAATAGAACACTTAAGAGTGTGGCAAGATGAAAGATAACAATTTTTAACAAGGTATTAAGGTTAAAGCTTATTATGAAGTCATGCAAATGTTGAGACAATAATTGGAATAGGGAAGTGACAACCTGATAGCTCTTACAACTATTTAATGTGTATGACCATATAAAATTGTTATTAGTTTAAATTTCTTAACAATATTTTGAAATAATTTAAATGGTAGATTTAAGTATTTATTTACAATCGTCATGATAAAGTGGAATAATAATATTGTGAAATGTTACCATTATTCTATTTATTAAACCACATTTGTAATATGCAACTGGATCCATTTAAAGGTATTCAAGATAATGGATCGAAGAGTGAGATTATTTAGCTATCACAGGTTGGATGATGGATCGCAGAGTTGCATTAATAACTGTAATTTTTGAATTTTAAGTAAGGTTTATTTATAGATATAATTTAAGACATAAAATATTAATTGCAGTTTACCAGCACCTAGTTAATCATATTATTTTTTAGCTGATGATCTTTGACTCTCATCTCTTATCTGCAGTTATCTAAAATACGAAACTTGAGAAGCTCCAGATCATAGTTATTGTATTTGGGTAATAAACATACATAAAGTGGTAGCCATACAAAATAATTGATAATGTATCATAATATACAACGTAGCTTGGGAAAACATGGGTTGTTTTCAGTGTCTTGCAAGACTGGGAGGTAATAAATAATGGTTTTAAAAAAAGTAGTATCTATAAACCTCTGGGTGCAATAAAGATGGAATGTGACATTTTATATGGTTGAACAACATAATGTTAAAACTAACTCATGAAGATTCTCAGACAAGCAAATCTTTCAAGAATGTTCAGATATCCGCAGCTTGGATCATCATAGAAGTGGAACATGAGTCTTAGTATGCAATGTTTGGCGTCAACACCCGAGTTTAAATTATTTACATAGTTTTATTAAAAAATAATTTGCGATTAGAATTTGTGGACTAAAATAATACTTTTTAATTATTTCCAATGTAAGGAATATTCACAATATGTGTGTTTAGCATGGATTAGTTTTAAATTAGGAGTAATAGTTGGCGCACTTACAAGTGAAATATTTAGGTTGAAATTATTTTTGAGTTTAATATACAATAAAACACAAGTTATATAAAAAATAATTCCTATGAAATAACATGTGTGTGTATTTTCAAATAGATCCTCCATATAAAAACATATAATTTGACTTGATGGATAGAAGAATTAATCAGATATTTTAGGGCCTTATAGAATGTTATATTATTATGACATTAAATGATTAAAAAAGATCTTTGGGTAGCGAGAATATGAGTTCATTTAAGGTTGAGATTTAGAAATCTCCTGAGCTTGGGGATATATGTGATCCACCAGTTCCCACATTCTTAACTGGAAACTCTTGAGGATTTAGCTGTGGAAGGATTTAAGTACCTATGTGGTGTAGCATTAATTAAAATCCAGATTTAGCTTAATCCTTTTGCTGAGTATTGAATTTTTACTTCTTATCTTCAGAAATGATAATTATAGGTCAAAAATTCAAAATTTGAAAATTTGCATGATGATTATGATTATTATAATCTGATTTTCAACTAGTAATGCATTTTAAATATAAATTTAGCACCACGTTTTCTATAAATCGCATAATAATAGATATTTTATATCGATAAATTTTTATACGTCACATATTATATCTGTCACATTTTATCCAATTGCAATGTTACTCTCCATTAGAACCATTCTTTATTTTACTTTCAACCCACAACAGTGTTAAACTAATTTATAAATAAGGATTTTACAGGCCTACTATGAGCCAAATGTAATAAAAAGAAAATTTTTAAAATAAGGTTACATCAACACAATTTGAACAATTTTCTGCTACATTGGTGCTTTTCTCAGTGTAGTGTAGTCAATAAAATCATATATTTGTTTTGGGCACGATTTCAAAATAGGAAAAGGTCAAGAAAAATATAATAATTGGCAATCCATTAATCCCTCAACAATGTTTTCCACCATATAAATACTGCACGTGTAATACAAGTAATTAAACGCGGAAGTAAACAAGTGCTACTACTGTTATGATTTAGCAGCCGGTAACTGACCGTTATCGAAATTAGGAACCAGATGTCAGAGGCGCACGTGCATGCTAGTATTAATAATTCAGCGTCCTAGCACTCTTGTGGCGATTTCTGAATGATGCAGCAAGGGTAGATAAAGTTTAAATGTCGTGGGGTAAAGTCGATTTCTGCAGTCAACGGCTATAATGCTGAGATCGGATATATTCGATTAATGCAGAAAAAGGGTTAAACCCTATCTAAGCCCCCTATCTAAAATATGAGACTTGAGAAGCTCCAGATCATAGTTATTGTACAGTAAAACCTTGGATTGCGAGTAACTTGGTCTGCAAGTGTTTTGTAACACGAGCAAAAATTTTCAATAAATTTTAACTTGATAAACGATCAATGTCTTGCAATACGAGTAGTACTAAGTCTACGTCGACGATTTGTAAAGTATTAAAGAAGAAAGACAAAATATGGGGGCTAGATGCAGCAAAAGGAGTCACTAGAGTACCAAAGCAACGGCCACGTGTTCTCGAAGATGTAGAAAAGTTGCTTCTCGTATGGTTAAACGAGAAGCAACTAGCAGGTGATACTGTGACCGAGAGCTTTATTTGCGTGAAGGTAAAGACCTTGTACGCTGACCTCATAAGTAAACTGCCAGGTACGTCAACAGAAAATGAAGAAGGCTTCAAGGCGAGCAGGGAATGGTTTGATAACTTTAAGAGAAGAATGGTATCCATAGTGTTTTGAGGCACGTAGTGGCTGCGAGTTCGGACGCTAAGGCAGCTGAGGCGTTTGTTGCCAAGTTCTAGAAGCTCATGGCTTCCGAGTGCTATCTGCCACAGCAAGTTTTTTTACTGAAATGAGACAGGGCTATTTTGGAAAAAGATGCCAAAGAGGACCTACATTACAGCAGAAGAGAGTGCAATGCCTGGTCACAAGCCCATGAAAGACCATCTCACCCTCTTGTGTGCTAATACAAGCGATGATTTCAAAGTTAAGCCCTTTCTCGTGTATCATTCCGAGAATCCACGAGCCTTCAAGAAATGCAAGGTGCAGAAGAGACAGTTAAACGTTATTTAGAGGTCCAACAGAAAGGCTTGTGTCACTTGTTTCTTGTTGAGTGGATCAACGAGGTATTCAGTCCTACAGTGAAGAAATCCCTTTTAGAACAGAGTTTGTCTCTCAAAGTCTTGCTGGTTATGGATAATGCTCCTGCTCATCCTCCAGGCCTTAAGGACGACTAACTGGAGGAATTAAAGTTCATTAATGTCAAATTCCTTCCTTCTAACACCACTCCATTACTCCAGCCCATGGATCAGCAGGTAATTTTGAACTTTAAACAGCTTTACACCAAAGCACTATTTCAGCGATGCTTCGAGGTGACCGAAGGAGCAACGCCTTTTCCCTCGAGAGTTTTGAAAAAAGCATTTTCACATCGTAAACTTCCTCAAGATCATTAATAAACCCTTGGATGGGTCACCAATAAAACCCTCAATTCTGCTTGGAGAAAACTGTGGTCTGATTGCGTCAAGGTGTTTTCTCATGAACAGGAGCCACCAGTGGTGAGCAACTGCAACAAGTTATGGAGATCTCATCTGAGGAGAGGAGAAAAATATGAAGGAATCCCTCACTTCAAATGAGATTAGAAAGATGTGTAAAATGTGGGAAACGGTGAAAAATTGTGTAGAAAAGCACCGCCTGAATAAGGCTGTAGCAGTGCAAGCGATGAATCTGTTTAACGACAATGCAATGTTACACTTCATGAAATCCTCAAAAGCAAGTGTCATTGGATGGGTTCCTTGTTAAAGTCGCACAAAAAGAAAATATTCCAGTGAGCCAACATATAGCAGTGATTCCGTTAGTGACAGTGAAAGTCATCCTAAACAATAACCACCTCCTCCTCTCATCTCTCACGTCTACCTCAAACCAGCCACCATTAAATTTATTTAATAAATTTGTTTTACAGTACAGTTACATTTAAATAACGAAAATAAAAAATGTAATTTTTTGTTTATTAATCATTTTTAGAATAAATATTTTTGGGTTGTGGAATGAATAATCTGAGTTTCTATTATTTCTTATGGGGGAGATTCGCTTTGATATAAGAGTGCTTTGTATTACGAACACGCTTACGAAACGAATTATGCTCGCAATCGAAGGTTTTACTGTATTTGGGTAATTAAACATACATAAAGTGGTAGCCATACAAAATAATAGATAATGTATCATAATATACAACGTAGCATGGTAAAACATGGGTTGTTTTCAGTGTCTGGCAAGACTGGGAGCTAATAAATAATGATTTAAAAAATAGTTGTTCTATAAACCTCTGGGTGCAATAGAGATGGAATGTGACATTTTATATGGTTGAACAAAATAATGTTAAAACTAACTCATGAAGATTCTCAGACAAGCAAATCTTTCAAGAATGTTCAGATATCCGCAGCTTGGATCATCATAGAAGTGGAACATGAGTCTTAGTATACAATGTTTGGTGTCAACACCCTGAGTTTAAATTTGTTACATAGTTTTAGTTAAAAAATAATTTGTGATTAGAATTTGTGGAATAATATTAATACTTTTTAATTATTATAAGTAGGGAATATTCACAATATGTGTGTTTAACATGGATTAGTTTTAAATTAGGAGTAATAGTTGGCGCACTTACCAGTGAAATATTTAGGTTGAAATTATTTTTGAGTTTAATATACACTAAAACACAAGTTATATAAAAAATAATTCCTATGAAATAACATGTGTGTGTATTTTCAAATAGATCCTCCATATAAAAACATATAATTTGACTTGATGGATAAAGAATTAATCAGATATTTTAGGGCCTTATAGAATGTTATATTATTATGACATTCAATGATTAAAAAAGATCTTTGGGTAGCGAGAATATGAGTTCATTAATGGTTGAGGTTAGAAATGTCCTGAGCTTGGGGATATATGTGATTCACCAGTTCCCACATTCTTAACTGGAAACTGTTGAGGATTTAGCTGTAGAAGGATTTAAGTACCTATGTGGTGTAGGCATTAATTAAAATCCAGATTTTGCTTAATCCTTTTGCTGAGTATTGAATTTTTACTTCTTATCTTCAGAAATGATAATTATAGGTCAAAAATTCAAAATTTGAAAATTTGCATGATGATTATGATTATATTAATAATCTGATTTTCTACTAGTAATGCATTTTAAATATAAATTTAGCACCACGTTTTCTATAAATCGCATAATAATAGATATTTTATATTGATAAATTTTTATACGTCACATATTATATCTGTCACATTTTATCCAATTGCAATGTTACTCTCCTATTAGAACCATTCTTTATTTTACTTTCAACCCACAACAGTGTTAAACTAATTTATAAATAAGGATTTTACAGGCCTACTATGAGCCAAATGTAATAAAAAGAAAATTTTTGAAAATAAGGTTACATCAACACAATTTGAACAATTTTCTGCTACATTGGTGCTTTTCTCAGTGTAGTGTAGTCAATAAAATCATATATTTGTTTTGGGCATGATTTCAAAATAGGAAATAGGTCAAGAAAAATATAATAATTGGCAATCCATTAATCCCTCAACAATGTTTTCCACCATATAAATACTGCACGTGTAATACAAGTAATTAAACACGGAAGTAAACAAGTGCTACTACTGTTATGATTTAGCAGCCGGTAACTGACCGTTATCGAAATTAGGAACCAGATGTCAGAGGCGCAACGTGCATGCTAGTATTAAAAATTCAGCGTCCTAGCAAATCTTGTGGCGATTTCCGAATGATGCAGCAAGGGTAGATAAAGTTTAAATGTCGTGGGGTAAAGTCGATTTCCGCAGTCAATGGCTATAATGCTGAATCGGATATATCGATTAACGCAGAAAAAGGGTTAAACCCAATCTAAGCCCCCTATCTAAAATATGAGACTTGAGAAGCTCCAGATCATAGTTATTATATTTGGGTATTAAACATACATAAAGTGGTAGCCATACAAAATATAGATAATGTATCATAATATACAACGTAGCATGGTAAAACATGGGTTGTTTTCAGTGTCTGGCAAGACTGGCAGCTAATAAATAATGATTTAAAAAAAAGTAGTATCTATAAACCTCTGGGTGCAATAAAGATGGAATGTGACATTTTATATGGTTGAACAACATAATGTTAAAACTAACTCATGAAGATTCTCAGACAAGCAAATCTTTCAAGAATGTTCAGATATCCGCAGCTTGGATCATCATAGAAGTGGAACATGAGTCTTAGTATACAATGTTTGGTGTCAACACCTGAGTTTAAATTAGTTACATAGTTTTATTAAAAAATAATTTGTGATTAGAATTTGTGGACTAAAATAATACTTTTTAATTATTTCCAATGTAGGGAATATTCACAATATGTGTGTTTAACATGGATTAGTTTTAAATTAGGAGTAATAGTTGGTGCACTCACCAGTGAAATATTTACGTTGAAATTATTTTTGAGTTTAATATACACTAAAACACAAGTTATATAAAAAATAATTCCTATGAAATAACATGTGTGTTTATTTTCAAATAGATCCTCCCTATGAAAACATAGATAATTTGACTAGATGGATAGAAGAATTAACCATGTGTTTTAGGGCCTTTAATGCCACACCTATTTCATAATTCACAAACTTTTAACTCCTTTTAACAATGTTTTTGTTGAATTTATTTATTTCCAGTGGTTTCAAAATTTTCAACAAAGAATTACAATTTTATTGACACTTTTTGAGAATATTATAAATGAATGAAATTAAATTATGTGTACTCATTTTATTGGTGTTTAGAAAAGGATAGTTACGTTTTGATGGGGCGGAGTGTGATTGTGTGTGTGTGTGTGGGTGTGGGGGCAGGGGGGAGGAGAAGTCCTCTAAGAAGGGGTTCAAAAATTTCATAGAGGTTTGCAAACCCTTCCTTTTCTACAACCTTGGCAATAAGAGTAGTGGCTGGACGTTTCGTTTTAAGGCTTTTGAAATTGCAATATAGAGTGGTATTAAATTGGTATATACAATATAGAACAATTTAATTATTTTAGTATTTGTTGCTATGTTCAGAGGGTTACCAGTCAACACCATTAACCAATCAAGAAAGTGGTGTTTATAATTTCTGAGGGGGACAAGCATTTAAATGTAGACATCTTTCAGTTTATATTCTCCAGAGAGCAAAAACATTAAAACTAATACAGACATGATGTAAAAATAATTATTTTGGAAAAAAAAAAGTTTGATGATTGTATGTGATATGTAATTTGTTGAACGCTTATAAATCTTATGATATATTTATTATTTTTAACACAAATATATATACTCTATGGTGAATCGATTTAATTATTTTTGTTAAGATCAAAAATGGAATTGATGTATATTTTTAACCATTCTTCTCCATCAATAGCTTACCAGTCTAAAATAAGTTAGAAATGCTCTTGGCTTTTTGAGTCAGCTCACTAAGTGACTAAGATTATTGAAGCAAAGACAAGGACAAACAATGAATGAGTATTTATAAAGATTTTATCGACATTAAAAGGAATAAAAAATGTTAATGACACCTAATTTTATCAATATTTTGCTCTAAACAGGTGTAATAGATAAAACAAGAAGTGGCTAGCACACAACATTTGAAAAATTACATGAAACTTTGTATTGGACTTTTTTATCTGCCCTCATTTTAAGGTCAAGCTTTTACAGTTGAGTTCATTTTAACATTTAATATGTTTAGAATTTATTAATGAGTTGATTTTAAACTCGGTCACCACATAAACATATTTTTACAAAGCCTATAATTTTTTTAACTATAATATTTGCTTTATATAGTCCTTTACAGTAGTACACTTAAGAGTGTGGCAGGTTGAAAAATAATAATTTTTATCAAGTTATTAAAAATAACTAAGGAAAGTTAAAGCTTATTATGAAGTCATGCAAATGGTGGGACAATTGTAATAGGGAAGTGACAACCTTATAGCTCTTACAACTAATTAATGTGTATGACCATCTACAATTGTTATTAGTTTAAATTTCTTAACAATATTTTGAAATAATTAAAATGGTAGATTTAAGTATTTATTTACAATCGTCATGGTAAAGTGGAATAATAATATTGTGAAATGTTACCATTATTCTATTAATTCAACCATATTTGTAATATGCATCTGGATTCATTTAATGGTATTCAAGACAATGGATCGAAGAATGAGCTTATTTAGCTATCACAGGTAGGATGATGATGGAACGCAGAGTTGCATTAATAACTGTATTTTTGCATTTTAAGTAAGGTTTGTTTATAGATATAATTTAGGACATAGAATATTAATTGCATCTTATCAGTACCTAGTTAATCATATTATTTTATAGCCGATGATTTTTGACACTCATCTCTTATCTGCAGTTATCTAAAATATGAAACATGAGAAGCTCCAGATCATAGTTATTGTAGTTGGGTATTAAACATACATAAAGTGGTAGCCATATAAAATAATAGATGATGTATCATAATATATAATGTAGCATGGTAAAACATGGGTTGTTTTCAGTGTCTGGCAAGACTGGGAGGTAATAAATTATGATTTAGGAAAAAGTAATATAGATGGCAATTTTCTTAAAAGTCACACTTTAAATGGTTGAACAACATAATGTTAAAACTAACTCATGAAGATTCTCAGACAAGCAAATCTTTCAAGAATGTTCAGATATCCGCAGCTTGGATCATCATAGAAGTGGAACATGAGTCTTAGTATACAATGTTTGGTGTCAACACCTGAGTTTAAATTAGTTACATAGTTTTATTAAAAAAAAATTTTGTGATTAAAATTTGTGGACTAAAATAATACTTTTTAATTATTTCCAATGTAAGGAATTTTCACAATATGTGTGTTTCACATGGATCAGTTTTAAATTAGGAGTAATAGTTGGCGCACTTACCAGTGAAATATTTACGTTGAAATTATTTTTGAGTTTAATATACACTAAAACACCAGTTATGTAAAAAATAATTCCTATGAAATAACAAAAAATCATTTTGATTTTTCTATCATTTTAATCCACATCTTCTGTTCCTTAATAATAATGAAGAAATAAAGTTTAATTAAAATTATTTGATATCTAAATTTTAAATTTAATTTTAGATTATTTTAATTTTTTATTTTAATCAAAACTAAGGTTTATTTAAAGATATTATTTATACATTTCGATATTATTTTGTTGCATTGGATTTAGTTTTATACAAGAAAATCAATTTGGAGTATATAGGATTATAAATAGTAATTACAGGAATTTTAGTTTATATCCTACATTAGATATTTTTGGGCCATTATTGCTTACCTTTCAGCAAGATTTATTATATTGCTTACTTCATGAATAAATATTTAAGCCTACACATAATAAATGAGTTTTTCAAAAAAAACCTTTATAATGAATGATTTCATTTTTTTTCTTTACTACAATAAAAATTTATAAAGTTATTATGCCTATTTACTTACATTGGTTGATAATTATTTTCATTCACATGACATATTATGAAAATCTATAGTAATATTATATTTTAATGAACTCAGAAAAATTTTAACCATACACATGGAAACTATTTAAATCAGTATGAAGATTAGCTACACACGTTTTTCCATGCAGCTCGTATGTAAACAGGGGTTGCACTTTGTACATTGAGAATGTGACCATTAGCCATTGAAAACGTACTAAATTCCTAGTTCCAATAACAATTATTTAAAGTTGATTTTTGTTGATGAACTTATATAAAATAGTTTCCAGTGATATATGAAACTACTACATTATCTATCAGGTAAAGCGAGATCTCGAGCAAATCTAAAGAGGTAACCTTATCGGTTTTAGCACTTTTAACGGTAGTAGGCAGAGCCGATTTGATCGGGACATGGCCATGTTAGCGATAATAGGTGGTGCCGATAAGATCGACTCGTGGCACTAAAACGGTTAAGATTGTCAGCATTTATTTCTGGTCTTTGTGTCATATCAGGGACAATTATTACTTTTTACCCATTATTGTGCTGATTTTATTTATTTCCTGTGTTTTAATGATTTTAAAAAAGGAATTACAATTTTATTGACACTTTTTGTGAATATTATAAATGAATGAAATTAAATGGTGTGTATTCATATTATTGGTATTTAGAAATGATAATTACGTTTTGATGGGGTAGGAAAATATCCCCGTATCCCGATTCTTCAGGAAGGATGGATTAGAGGAAGTAAGCTTAAGAGAGAGAGATGGAGTGTTTGTGTGTTGGTGGGGGCAGGGGAGAGGAGAAGTCCTCTAAGAAGGGGTTCAAAAATTTCATAGAGGTTTGCAAACCCTTCCTTTTCTACAACCTTGGCAATAAGAGTAGTGGCTGGACGTTTCGTTTTAAGGCTTTTGAAATTGCAATATAGAGTGGTAATAAATAGGTATATACAATATAGAACAATTTAATTATTTTAGTATTTGTTGCTATGTTCAGAGGGTTACCAGTCAACACCATTAACCAATCAAGAAAATGGTGTTTATAATTTCTGAGGGGGACAAGCATTTAAATGTAGACATCTTTCAGTTTATATTCTCCAGAGAGCAAAAACATTAAAACTAATACAGACATGATGTAAAAATAATTATTTTGGAAAAAAAAAGTTTGATGATTGTATGGGATAGGTTATTTGTTGAACCCTTTTAAGTCTTGATATATCTATTACTTTTAACACAAATATATATACTCTATGGTGAATCGATTAAATTATTTTTGTTAAGATCAAAAATGGAATTTATGTATATTTTTAACCATTCTTCTCCATCAATAGCTTACCAGTCTAAAATAAGTTAGAAATGCTCTTGGCTTTTTGAGTCACCTCAGTAAGTGATTAAGATTATTGAAGCAAAGACATGGACAAACAATGAATAAATATTTATAAAGGTTTTCTCGACATTAAAAAGAATAAAAAATATTAATGACACCTAATTTTATCAATATATTTCTCTAAAGAGGTGTAATAGATAAAACAAGAAGTGGCTAGCACACAACATTTGAAAAAATACATGAAACTGTGTATTGGACTTTTTTATGTTTTATGTGCCCTCATTTTAAGATCAAGCATTTAAAGTTTAGTTCATTTTAACTTTTAATTTGCTTGGAATTTATTTTAAACCCGATCACCACATAAACATACTCTTACATATTCAATATTTTTTTTAACTATATTATTTGCTTTATTATAGTCCTTTACAGTAGCACACAAGAGTGTTGCAGGTTGAAAAATAATAATTTTTATCAAGATATTAAAAATTATTAAGGAAAGTTAAAGCTTATTATAAGTCATGCAAATGGTGGGACAATAATTGTAATAGGGAAGTGACAACCTGATAGCTCTTACAACTAATTAATGTGTATGAGGTGACCTGGTGGCCTAGGGGTAAGGTGTCAGACTTCTGTGCTGGGGGTCCGGGGTTCAATCCTCGGCCCCGGCACAGATTTATCTGATTGCCAAACCCCTCCTTCACCTCTGACAAGATGTGTATTAATCACAACTTGTGAATGTGAGGAATGCCAGGCCTCCACCGTGGTTCGGATTCCACGTTAAACTGTAGGTCCTCCATTTCATCTCACAATCACCCTACCATTACACATTAGCGTAAGTGCGTATAACCCGAACGGGTAGTAAGACGCGGTGCTAATAATAATAATAATAATAATAATGTGTATGACCATCTATAATTGTTATTAGTTTAAATTTCTTAACAATATTTTGAAATATTTAAAATGGTAAATTTAAGTATTTATTTACAATCGTCATGGTAAAGTGGAATAATAATATTGTGAAATGTTACTATTATTCTATTAATTCAACCATATTTGTAATATGCATCTGGATTCATTTAATGGTATTCAAGACAATGGATCGAAGAGTGAGATGATTTAGCTATCACAGGTTGGATGATGGATCGCAGAGTTGCATTAATAACTGTATTGTTTGCATTTTAAGTAAGGTTTATTTATAGATATAATTTAGGACATAAAATATTAATTGCATCTTATCAGCACCTAGTTAATCATATTATTTTATAGCCGATGATTTTTGACACTCATCTCTTATCTGCAGTTATCTAAAATTTGAAATTTGAGAAGCTCCAGATCATAGTTATTGTAGTTGTGTAGTAAACATACATAAAGTGGTAGCCATACAAAATAGATGATGCATCATAATATACAATGTAGCATGGGAAAACATGGTTTTTTTTTTCGGTGTCTGGCAACACTGGGAGGTAATAAATAATGATTTAAAAAAAAAAGTTAAACATAATGCCATAACTCATGAAGATTCTCAGACAAGCAAATCTTTCAAGAATGTTCAGATATCCGCAGCTTGGATCATCATAGAAGTGGAACATGAGTCTTAGTATACAATATTTGGTGTCAACACCCGAGTTTAAATTTGTTACATAGTTTTAATAAAAAATAATTTGTGATTAGAATTTGTGGAATAAATTAATACTTTTTAATTATTAATAAAGTAGGGAATATTCACAATGTGTGTGTTTCACATGGATTAGTTTTAAATTAGGAGGAATAGTTGGACCACTTATCAGTGAAATATCTAGGTTGAAATGATTTTTGAGTTTAATATACACTAAAACACAAGTTATAAAAAATATACCTATGAAATAACATGAGTGTTTATTTTCTAATAGATCCTCTCTATAAAACCATAGATAATTTAACTAGATGGATATAAGAGTTAATCATGTTTTTTAGGGCTTTATAGAATATTATACAGTTGTGATGTTCAATGAATAAAAAAGATCTTTTGGTAGAGAGAATATGAGTTCATTAATGTTGAGGTTAAGAAATGTCCTGAGCTTTGAGATATATGTGATTCACCAGTTCCCACATTATTCACTGGAAACTGTTGAGGATTTAGCTGTAGAAGAATTTAAGTAGCTATGTGGTGTAGCATTGATTAAAATCCAGATTTTGCTTAACCCTTTTGCTGCGTATTTAATTTTTACTTCTTATCTTCAGAAATGTTAATTATAGGTCACAAATTCCAAAATCAGAAAATTTGCATGATGATCATGATTATGATTAAATAATGTGATTTTCAACTAGTAATGCATTTTAAATATGAAATTTATCACCACGTTTTCTATAAATCTCATAATAATATATATTTTATATTGAGAACATTTTATGCGTCACATATTATAAATGTCACATTTTATCTAAAAGCAATGTTATTCTGCTATCAGAACAGTTATTTATTTTACTTGTAATCCACAATAGTGTCAAACTAATTAATAAATAAGGATTTTACAGGCCTAATATGGGCCAAATGTAAAAAGAGAAAATTTTTGAAAATCAGTTTAAATCAACACAACTTGAACAATTTTCTGCTACATTGGTGCTTTTCTCAGTGTAGTGTAGTCAATGAAATCATATATTTGTTTTGGGCATGATTTCAAAATAGGAAATAGGTCAAGAAAAATATAATAATTGGCAATCCATTAATCCCTCAACAATGTTTTCCACCACATAAATACTGCACGTGTAATACAAGTAATTAAACGCGGAAGTAAACAAGTGCTGCTACTGTTATGATTTAGCAGCTGGTAACTGACCGTTATCGAAATTAAGAACCAGATGTCAGAGGCGCACGTGCATGCTAGTATTAAAAATTCAGCGTCCTAGCACTTTTGTGGCGATTTCCGACTGTTGCAGCAACGGTAGATAAAGTTTACATGTCGTGGGGTAAAGTCGATTTCCGCAGTCAATGGTTATAATGCTGAGATCGGATATATCCGATTAACGCAGAAAAAGGGTTAAACCCTATCTAAACCTCCTAACTAAAATATGAAACTTGAGAAGCTCCAGATCATAGTTATTGTAGTTGGGTATTAAACATACATAAAGTGATAGCCATACAAAATAATAGATGATGTATCATAATATACAACGTAGCATGGGAAAACATGGGTTGTTTTCAGTGTCTGGCAAGACTGGGAGCTAATAAATAATGATTTAAAAAAAAGTAGTATCTATAAACCTCTGGGTGCAATAAAGATGGAATGTGACAATTTATATGGTTGAACAACATAATGTTAAAACTAACTCATGAAGATTCTCAGACAAGCAAATCTTTCAAGAATGTTCAGATATCCGCAGCTTGGATCATCATAGAAGTGGAACATGAGTCTTAGTATACAATATTTGGTCTCAACACCCGAGTTTAAAATAGTTACATATTTTTATTAAAAAATAACTTGTGATTAGAATTTGTGGGCTAAATTAATAATTTTCAACTATCTCTATTGGATTAGTTTTAAATTCGGATGGATGGTCAGCGCACTTACCAGTAAAATAATAAGTAACAGTAAAGTACTATGTCAATATTATTTTTGAGTTTAATATTCACTAAAACACAAGTTATATAAAAAACCAATTTCTATGAAACTAAATATATTTGTATTTTCAAAGAGATCCTTCATATAAAAACAAAGTTTTTGACTATATGGATAGAAGAATTAATCAGGTGTTTTAGAGCTTTATAGAATATATTATTGTGGCATTCAATGGGTAAAAAATATCTTTTGGTAGGAAGATTATTAGTTCATCTAAGCTTGTGGTTAGGAACTGGCCTAGATTTGGAGAGATAATGATTCACCAGTTCCCACATTCCTAGCTTAAACTGTTGAGGATTTAGTTGTGGAAAGATTTTAGTACCTAGATGGTGTATCACTGATTTAAAATTGTCAGCATTTATTTCTGGTATGTATCATGTCAGGGACCATTTATTCTTTTTATCAATGTTTTGTTGTAATACCAATGTAGTGAGCTTTGCACTAGATTCATTCAAGTTGGTAGAATCATACATGGTGGCCTGTTTTAGGTTAACTTATTCCAGATATGTTGCCGGAGAACGAATTTGTTGATTTATGTGTATAGTCTATATTATGGTGGTAGATAAGTATTTAAATATCCATCATTAAACATTTTGCAGCTCTTAAAATAACTTAATATTTTACCAGTTTCCCATCCTGTTCCTGCAGGAAATGGTTAATTAACTTTAAACCCAGGATTTTGTTACCAAACATAAATATTATGCCGACCTCTTTAACTTATAAAATCCACTATATAGGATAGCTATAAAATAAACAAATTTAACTGCCACCAAGTTGTTTGTTTTCATGTAAAGGAATTTTGGCTGCATTAGAAACATCACTCACCTCTTGTATAGGTGTGTTCCTGCCACCTGTGGGTGAAGCTCTTGTGTTGGTAGAACTGGGAGGTGAGTTGGGACCAGAGTCAGGGTTGCTACCAGTAGCATCTAATAACAAAAACGGTCAATAGTTCATGACAGTTTTTACTCCTTTGATTCATTTCTAAGGTCAGCTAAGACGCTCAAGTTTCTGACATCAAAACTTTTTTGACTTAAGTGGACCTCCTGAACTACTTGTATCTTCCCCAAATATGAATTATGTTGAGACCAATGAAGTTAGGAGATGAACAGAAGAAAATGATCACTAGTATGTTTCACTTACAACCAGAGACAAACAACTAACTCATGATCATGAGAAGAAAACTCTTATTTAGAAAAGAACGCATTTAAACATTGCTGAACTATGCATAGTATTAATCGTAATATGTATATCTAGGAGACACACCGTTAACTTCCAGATCGGCAGTTAAATACCGCTGGGCTGAGGTGTATGTGTTGAGCCCCACTCTTTTAAGTGCATGCGATTGTTCAGTTACAATTAATATGAGCCAGGGCATATTAAATATTTTGAATAAACAAAATAATTCCTACCAAAATTTAATAATAATAATAATATGTATTGAACAATTAATTTTACAAACTGCATAACACTTAAGTAGAATTTAATATATATTTTGTAAACGCGATGCAAAGAAAAATATTATAAATGATTAGTAAAAATTAACATGTTTGTTACCATCACACATGCTAGACAATGGTTTATGTTTTAAGTGCATGCCATATAAAAATAAATGGTACGGAGCACCGCACAGACTTTCTCTCTCTTTCTATAAACTCGTAAGATTTCTGAACAGAATAATGTACATTGTATCATCACCACTCCACATAAGAACACGCATAAAATAATATACAATGATATAGAATCAATGAGAAAAGAGGCGCATCTTTGTCCACCTTAGAACTTATCAAACAGTTTAATGTCTTCCACAAGGGTCAACACTTAGTATTAAAATTTCAATTCTGGTTAAAGTTTTAACATTTTATAAGGTGTTGCAGATCTTCAAGTTATCGCATTGATATTTAATTATTCATTTATACATTTTGACCAATAAAAAATGTAAATATTGACTATTGAGTCTAAAATGGAGATAGATCATTGCTATGCAAACATTTCTCCTAAGAGATTTAAAGAAAAATAACATACTTTTTTAGATACTTATATTTAATTACTCTATGGCATTGGAGAATTATTGCGTTAAGACTTAAGTAGTATATGTTTACAACTAAAGTTCACAAAATTGTATTAATATATTTGCAAATATCTCAGAAACTGTTGCTTTTATAAAAATATATGTCAAATAAAAGTTTTTTATTTCTAATAGTCCTACAATTTTGCAATGATAAGTTGTTTAGTTTCTCCAATAGTTGTGGAGATACGGAAATTAACGCTTCTGTAAAGTACCCTAAAAATAATTTTCATAGGAAAATGAAAATAGCCAGTTTATTTATAATCTTAATCAACGCCTAGATACGAATTTTAATCAAAATCGTTTGAGCAGATTTTGAGAAAACCAAATTTTTCCCTTTTCGCCCTTCAGTAAACTACCCTTAATTTTAAGTTTTTATAGGCACACAGACAGACGGCATTGCAAAGACTATTTTTTAGGGTTCGGGGGGTCATGAGACGTCGAAATCCATCAACATTTCAGGTTAGTTTTTTTACGATCGCAATACTTAAGCTTTAATGTCCAAAAAGCTAAAAATATATATATAATTGCGTATAGAATGAAAATTATTGATTTTATAAAAATATGTTTCGGATAAAATATCTGTATTATAAATATATATACATATTTGTAATGCTAAGTAATTTCATATCTCAAATAGTTTCGGAGCTATTTAAAAAAATGTTAATTGACGCATCAGACCGGAGCCCTTAAATCCATTTTGCCGAAATATTGAGGGTAGCCATTTTGTTTGTAATATTTATTAATGTTCATAAATGAAATTTAATCAAAATCGTTAGAGCCGATTTTGAGAAAATCGACTTTTTCTCTTTTTGCCCTTCAGTAAACTACCCTTAATTTTAAGTTTTTATAGACACACAGACAGACGGCATTGCAAAGACTATTTTTTAGGGTTCGGGGGGTCATGAGACGTCGAAATCCATCAACATTTCAGGTTAGTTTTTTTACGATCGCAATACTTAAGCTTTAATGTCCAAAAAGCTAAAAATATATATATAATTGCGTATAGAATGAAAATTATTGATTTTATAAAAATATGTTTCGAATAAAATATTTTTATTATAAGTATATATACATATTTGTAATGCTAAGTAATTTCATATCTCAAATAGTTTCGGAGCTATTATAAAAAATGTTAATTTACGCATCAGACCGGAGCCCTTAAAGCGATTTTGCCGAAATACTGAGAGTAGCCATTTTGTTTGGAATATTTATTAATGTTCATAAATGAAATTTAATCAAAATCGTTAGAGCCGATTTTGAGAAAATCAACTTTTTCTCTTTTTTCCCTTCAGTAAACTACCCTTAATTTTAGGGGTAGATATCCAATTCCAAAAACCCCTCGGGGCAACCCTATGAAAACCCTAGATATCAAGTTTCAGCTCAATCTGTAAAATAGTTTAGGCTCTAGTTGGAGGTACAGACGTACAGACAGACAGACAGACAGACAGACAGACAGACAGACAGACAGACAGACAGACGGAAATTCAAAAACCACTTTTTCGGATTCAGGAAGTCATGAAACGTCAAAATTCATCAAAATCTCGAGTTCGATTTTTTTGACGATCACAATACTTTCTCTACCTGTAAGATAGAGAGAAAGTAAAAATCACAACTTCCATTGAAGACAAGTGCTTGAAATCATAAAATTCTTGAAAACAAATTTGATCAATTATTATAATAAGAAAATGAGAAATAATTATGATTATTATTATAAGAAAATTAAACATAATCATATCATTGAAAAAATTAAAAGGAAAAAAAGGTTTTATAAGTATATATATATAAACATCCTATGTTGTTGATACTTCCCTTACAGGGGCAACATTACCAATTATTTCGACTTTTTTTTTACACAATAAATGGATAGACATGATTGATGGACTTTATTTTGGCTTTAATTTAGGTGCAATATCCAGGTTAATTTGACTTTAATATTTGGCACTGTAGTTCTTTAAACAGTCATTTAAATTAATATCTGAAAGGGAAAAGCTATATAGGAAATTTTGTGTAGTCTTATTAGGTTCCAGAAATTTGTCTGTACAGCAAGCCTTGAGGACTAAGTAGTTTTGTAGTTCCGAAAATCTCTGATTCCAGTTCTTCAACATTCGTTTCGTACATTTTATTAATATAGTTGACAATGATAATACAACCCACGATATTAAATGGACCTTCCAAAAAAATTTTATGGGTGACTCAATTTTACTAAATTGGTCAGATCTTTGATTGAATACATCACCTAACTTTTCCCTGTGTCCACCATTAATTTGCAATGAAAACAACTGTTTCTTTCAATTCTTGACATGTTTGGAAAATGTATCAATACATTCATGTCTATTTATTATTTTCAAAAGGAACTAAATAGGGGTGTACGCAGTACACTTTTTTTTTGGATAGAATCAAAGTCGAGTCAAATATGGGAAATCTATTTAATTTTGAGTAAAAATATTATGTTGACAGTGAGTATATTTATCTAGCATCAAATTAAATATTGCATTTATTTTTTCTTAGCACTAATATTTGTAGCTTATTGCCAACATATAAATGTTGTATTCACTTTACCTTTATATTAAAAACACTTTTTTATGCGTACATCCTGAGTGAGTAATAAAAAAATGTGTTTGCTTTAATATCAGTGGATTTTCCCTGCATGGTGTTTCACTAACCTTTCACACATAAGATAGAATTAACAAAACACAAGAGTTAACAAACGTTCTAGAACAAGAATAACAATATAGAAAAATACAAGTTTAAGTTAATTCGGTGAGTGCGTTTATGGGTTTGACAAGTCCAGTGTTACAATATTTTAGATTTTTTGTTTTACAAATCAAGAAGGAAACTTTTTATTTTATAAATTAATTTAAATCTTGCCATGTGAATTACTAAATTAAATATGGTTTTGACTTTGAGAGTGCATGTGTTTATAACAAATCTTCAAAATAATATGACCTTGATGAAAATAATTTCACTCATAAAGCAATTCTTTGTGTAGTATGTATAAGGTAACCAATTTTTTTTGGTAGGTTTTATTTTATTTTATTTTTAGCAAAATATCTAAGATTTTATCTAAATCAGCTGCAATTTTCGTTTATAAATCCCACTATTTGCGTATTTAAATTATTATTTTTTTTAGATGTCATGTTCTTTGCACACGCCCTCAACTATCTTTCAAGTCTGCCGCTAGCCTCCGCATTAACAGGAATTTGAAATGAACATAGTGATTGATGTAGTAAACAACTGAAATGGCTACTTGTGTGAATTTAAAAATATTAAAATAATATTTTCAATATTCAAGAAATACTTCATAAGTTTAATTAAACACACTGAAAATAAAAATGTTTATTATTTATTTTAATTCACACTTTCAAGAGGAATAAATTCATCTTCAGTTGGTACCAATCAATGTTTGTGATCAAGGCAGTTGGAGGTTTAATGTTATTATCGTCTGGAAATTTAAAGTGTTAAGGAAATTTTCCCAGTTCCACCAATAAAATAAAGCAAACTTGTTCTAAAACTCAAAATAATAAAAATATATTTTATTTCTTGAGATAATTTCTGTTCACTTTTATTTGATGTAAAATATAAGTGTAATATTATCATTATACTTTGAATAGCAGATGAAGCTTCGAATAGCTGCCAAAGTCAAACATGGGTTTGAATCGAATGTAAAGTACACCAAGATTCGAATCGGCTTCAAATTTTTCGAAGCTTCGCACACCCCTAGGACTCAATTTCAGTATGAATAGTTTGGTGGGCGAATGAAAAAGGGCCAGCGGGTACACATGCACTTGTGGGGGCAGGATTGGTGACCCCTGCTATATACCTTGAGCCTTAAGACTTTATTAGTATTTGTATGCACCGATATCTACTGATATGCAATGTGTTTATCTTTAGACAGTGTTCATTTTCTTGTTTGAGGGAAACACAAACTGATAGTGTTTTAACAAAATATTGATACACCTCAAATTTTTTTTAGAAATATTAAAACTAGAAACCCAAGAGTGAATCGGCATGTTGCCTCATAATTAGGAATAATGAAGAATGCAACGAAGATTCATGGAAAATAAAAATAAAAAATCCAATTTATTGACTTTTATTTTCCATTTAAATAGATTGTATCTATACAAATGAAGGTGTGAGAAATTTTATATTAATCCGAATTAAGTTTTCCACAGGATATTTTTAACAGTTTATTCAAATTCAAAATGAAATAAGCTAGTATTTTTCTTCTCTGTTTCCATGTATTTTTTGATAAAGGCAATAATACTAAAATATAAAAACCCTGTGTTTAAAGGTGTGTGGCTTTTTACAATAGAAGCTAGAAAAAAGAAAGATACTTTCACATTTGTGCAGTTATTATTTGAAAGTTTGAACTAAACTTCCAAATTTCAAATCCAAATATATTCTAAATTCTTATTTAGTATAATTTAATTAAAAATTTTAATCTCAAAGTCAAATTTTTGGAAAATATAAATTTTTAAAGAAGTTAGAATTGATACATTATTTAACTTGATCAAAGAAGCTTGACGCTTTCAAAATATTAATATTCATAGTTTGGATATGGTTTTATCTATATTATTTTATTAGACTTAATTCAAAGAAATATATTGACCTGAAAATAAGCCACCCCAAATATAGGCTACATCGTTAAGTTACAATCTGTCTAAAAATGAATCCTTTATTAAATCATTAAGACAGAGTTTTGATAATGACCAACAATGTGTTATTTATTAATCTCTTTAATAGAAAATGGTATATTTTTGTTATTTATTAATACAGAAAATGTATTCAGACTTCAAAAGTTAGGTAAAGAGGCTAATAAAAGGTTATGCCTTTTCTTAAGCCCTAGCTAGATACAATGTGTGTTCATTGTTTTTTCACATTATATAGATAATATGTAAAATAAAGTTAAAATTTATTAGTACTATTTTATAGCAAATAAATAATAAACCAACAGACTGAAAAAAAATGTCTCTAGAACCATGTGTGAAAAGTGGTAGTGACGGCTATAGAAGGTATGACTTTCATTTTTCAGTCATTTTTTCTTTAAGTTATATTTTTATTATAAGAGTCAAGGTTCACACATTTTTTTAAACTTTTTGAAGCAGTAAACCATCTGTTGTGGATATTATAAACTATTGCAATGTAAAGAGATTTACTAAAAGTATTCCTTAAAGTTACAACATTCTTTAAGTATTATAAGGGTTGATTATAGGCCACACTATGGTTATATAAGAATTTTTTTGAGGAAGTGACTTATTTTCAGGTCAGTAAGGTTTATATGATTTAACACACTAGACGATTCAAGTTGGTAAAAAAATTTAAGATTTAGTTCAAATTTGAAGATCAGTTTGGCACCTTAGCTGAGTCGGTAGCGTGTCTGTCTACTGAGCTAAGGGTTCCTGATTCGATTACTTGCATGGGAGAAAAATGTATTATTGGTAAAATGTGGGTTTATCTTTCCACAGTGATGAATTAATGGCCAAGAGCTAGGTGTTGTGTTTGTTCCAGAGTTAAGTTAGTTTATAGGTCGTGTGCTGATATAATTGGTTGATTCAGAAAGTGGATATTAAATAACTCAAATAAATTAAAAATGAAAAAATTGAAAATTGTGAATTCACACAGACATACAAAATAGAATAACAATTGTAACCAACAAAGTCCCCAAATCATATGTGAAAAGTAACAACAATGAAGGTTTGACTTTTCAGTGTGTCAAACATTTTGGTTAAGCTATATTTGTTTTAAATAACCTTGTTACATATTATCTAAGCTGTTATTTTGCATGGGCATCATCACAAAAGGTTGTTTGTGGGGGAAAGGTGAAGTATATTTTTGGGTCACTTAAGTGCAATCTTTTCTTCCCTTGAATTCATTAGAAACCATTTTCCTTAACTTTTTAGGTGTGTGTATGTTGATCTCTGAATCAGTTTAAAATTCATAAAGGCAATAAGTAGAGATAATCAAATCATATTTCATCAAACATTATACCATTATGTTATTTATGTGTTTAACATAGTTTGTTTCAAAATCAAAATGTAAATGTAAATATTAACTAAGTGATCTGCACTACATGTTATCATAATTAACAAAATAACCTATCAGTTAGATGTATAAAATCAAATAATTGGCTTGATAATATAATAAAAGGTTTAGAATGTTCTATCTTCCATGTTATCTGTTAGTTAATTTACCATGTACTTTGTTACAAATACTTGATTATAATGTATTAATTCTTTTGAGTTTTATTTTGGAGTTGTGCAATAAATGTATACAAATTACCAATAGTATGGATGGCAGCCATTCCAAGGGGTTCATTATTAATTACATTTAATAAAGGTGAAAAATGACACCCGGACACAGGATCAAAGCTGGGACTCTTGGCTTAGCAAGTTTGATTCTGTTTACAACGGTCATTTTTCAAATATATGTAATATACTAAAGAGAAATAAATGCAAAGATAGGAAAAATATCACATTAATTATATTTTTATAATAATGGAAATTGATGAAACTAAAGAAAAAGGAAAAATAAACTACCCAGAGTAAGTTTGATGAAGAAAGCCCACCTAGAGGAAGAGGGAAAATGTGGAAGAATCCAATGCACAAAGGTGACATCTTCTTCCTTTCTTCTGTCTTCTATAGTAGAAGTAGTCACACACACATTTTTAACACAAATAGAATAATATTTCGGTAGTGTTGCCTTTATCAAACACAAAGAAGAGAGTACAAATAACACAAACACTGGATTACTCTATTTTGAATTTAATGAAGAACTGTTAGAAACACATTGTGCCAACTGTTTTTGGGAGTAAAAATAAATTTCTTGTCTATGGTTAGTATTTATATAGACCTATTTTAAAAAAAAGATATAGTAATAATAAAAAAAATAATAAAATAAAGAATAATAATAATTAAAATAATAATAATAAATAATTTGAAAAATGTTAATCTTATAGAAAGAAAGAAACTATCTTCTGTTGAGGCCTGGTGGTAATCTTGATTTGGTAATCCATTGGTGGGCCAGTTCCCACATGTCTAAGTTGAGAACTGTTGCATTGTTGGGAAATGCTCTTAATATGTTGGTGTAGTAGCAGGTTTGAAAGTTCTGGTTGTGGGTACCAGCATGGATGGGTACAGGCTTGTCCAGATCTTTGTGGTTTGTGTCAAAACGATGATTGTTCATTCACTGTCTGAGAGAACCTGTAGTAAGGAAGGTAAGACTATGCTGTGATTTATTGTGGGTGAAGTTCAAGGGGCTGCAATAGTTGAGATTATCCATAAAGATGTCCAAGAATTCTTCGGAGTGAGGCCAGATCATGAAAATGTCGTCGATGTAGCGAAGCCATAGATAGGGTTTGATGGGCTGATAATGTAGAAAGTGTTCTTCTAGTAGTAAGCAAATCTTTACATGGGACTACTAGAAGAACGCTTTCTACATTCTAGATAATCTCAACAATTGCAGCCCCTTGAGCTTCACCCCAGCATAGTCTTACCTTCCTTGATGTGAATCTGTTCCTTGAAAACAACCAAATACGCCCCACTGTAAATATAAAATCCACCATCACCAACAATACCTCCACTACCATAGCAGCCATCCTTCATACACAAAAAGGTCTCTAATATTCAGTCTTGCCACCCGAGTAAAACTGATATGCTCAGAACCCGATGATTTAACTGAATATTGCAAACAGCTCTCCACAGCTTTCCAAATCAAAGGTTACCCCAAGCCTTTAATAGATAACCAAATCTCCAGAGCACTCTCCAGGGATGGCTATGACCCTCCAACAAAAGTTGAGGCATCCCTCTCACAATACATTACCACCCTGGTCTACAACTTATCAACACCATCCTTAAAAGTGATTACAAATTCTTAACCAGTTTCACCCAGAACCAAAACCTTCTTAGTTTACCCCAAAGAGTCACTTTCAAACGGCCACCCAATCTCCACAATATTCTAGTCCATCCCAAACTTCCTGACCCCAAGAGAATCCGAGAAGAAAACCAGACTACCGAAGGTTCATACCTCTGCGGTAGCACCCGTTGCAGCACATTGGAATCCACCTACCAGCTACATCCTTCAACAGCAAAGTTACCAAATAGGAATACAAAATCCCTGGTTATTTCAAATGCAAAACAAATTAACTTGATATATTAACTACAGTGCAAATCATTTGATGTAGAATATATAGGCCTTACTACAGGTTCTCTCAGACCGCGAATGAACAATCATTGTTTTGACACAAACCACAAAGATCCGGACAAGCCGGTACCCATCCATGCTGGTACCCACAACCAGAACTTTCAAACCTGCTACTACACCAACATATTAAGAGCATTTCCCAACAATGCAACAGTTCTCAACTTAGACAGTGGGAACTGGCCCACCAATGGATTACCAAATCAAGATTACCACCACGCCTCAACAAGATATTTTCTTTCTTCCTATAAGATAACATCATCATCATCAATCATCATCATCATCATCATCATCATCATCATCATAATTATCATAATCATCATAATCATCATAATTATCATAATTATCATAATTATCTATTATTTATTATTATTATTATTATTATTATTATTATTATTATTATTATCATCGTTGTTGTTAACAACAATGACGATGACAACAACAACGATGACATCATCATTAGTGACCTGGTGGTCTAGGGGTAAGGTGTCAGACTTCTGTGCTGAGGGTCCGAGGTTCAATCCTCGGTCCCGGCACAGATTTATCTGATTGCCAAACCTTTCCTTCACCTCTGACAAGACGTGTATTAATCACAACTTGTGAATGTGAGGAATGCCAGGCCTCCACCGTGGTTCGGATCCCACATTAAACTGTAGGTCCTCCATTTCATCTCACAATCACTCAACCATTACACATTAGCGTAAGTGCATATAACCAGAATGGGTAGTAAGATGTAGTGCTAATAATAATAATATTACTATCATCATCATTATTATTCTTTATTTTATTGTTTATTATTATTATCATTTTTATATCTTCTTTTTTAAATAGGTCTATATAAATACTAACCATAGACAATAAATTTATCTTTTCTACCTAAAACAGTTGGCACAATGTGTTTCTAACAGTTCTTCATTAAATTCAAAATAGAGTAATCCAGTGTTTGTGTTATTTGTACTCTCTTCTTTGTGTTTGATAAAGGCAACAGTGCCGAAATATTATTCTATTTGTGTTAAAATGTGTGTGTGACTATTTCTACTATAGAAGACAGAAGAAAGGAAGAAGATGTCACCTTTGTGCATTGGATTCCTCCCACATTTTCATCTTTCCCTAGGTGGGCTTTCTTCATCAAATTTACTCTTAGTACTTTATTTATCCTTATTCTTTAGTTTTATCAATTTCCTTTATTATAAAATTATTTAGCCATTCGGCCAACTCATTTTTAAGGATTAATTATATTATTATTACCTACTTTTATTTTTATAAATTTCTATTGAGAGTTGCTTTAAAAAGTTTCAAATAAGAGAAGTGAGATATGTTACACCAATTCTGTAGTAAGTAGCTTGCAGTACCACCACCCCCGGGGAAAGTACATTTCATGGTTTGGTGCATACTTGCTAGTTGAGACTTCCTCTTCGCCCCCGCCAACAGCCGATCTTTGCGTCGGGCAAGTGGGCTTGAACGCCCTCAATCACTCTTTGCTTGAGCCGCACTTTCAGAAGGTTGGGCTCGGACGCTGCGAGACCAGGTTAGAGAGAGACAGGAGGCAGGATGAGGGGAGGGGAGGAAGACAGTGTTAGTGAAGTGTTACAATTCACAGACCTACTACAAGATCACAGCCAGACGATGGAAGACATTTTGTATAAATAAGAAATAAAAGTAGATGAACAAATGCGTTTAAATATTAAGAAAGAAACACTGTTTATACTTTGCATGTAACATTCCCTCCAGAATAGTTCTGAAAGAACCCTGGTCAAGGGAACGTATTGAAGTGAACCATTTTCTTTTAAGAAGAATCTGTTAGTGCTTTATCCAGTGGAAACACTTTAATATTTATGACATTAGACGCTTCCTGAGGAAGCCGATATAGAGGTAGCATATTATTGAAGTGTTTCTAAATACACTACATGTAATTGTTTTAACTTTTATTTGTGCTTAGTTTTGTTTAAGGTGGGGGTGTAGAGGATGCAAGTGTTTTCACAGTTTTTATGTTGAAACATTTTGCTAACCAAAATAAAATATTGCTCCAGTAGAAAGAAACAGAGAGTCTAATTTTCTTCAAATGGTGATATCAACAATAAGTCACATATATCTGTCAAGGGTGACCTAGAATTTATTGACTACTTTTTCTCTAAATTTAAAAAGTTTGTCATCTAATGTTGCTATACTCATGACAGATATTCAACAAATGTTGATATCACCATGTGGAGAAAATTAAACAATATGTTTATATTGGAGCTATATTTTATTTATGTTGGCCAAAAAAAGTTTTGCATAAAAACTACAAAAACACTCACTTTTTCTCGTGTCATCTACACTCCCACTTAATGAATTTTATTTCATACATAACCATTGGGGAAATTCATTTTTTGTTGATTGGTCACATTTTGTTTATTCTTACTGAGAAAATTGTTTTTCAGTTTTTGTTTTATGTGTGAAAAATATGTTTCTTTGTGTAAAAATTACAACTCACTTTTGATTTAAAGAATAAAGTTGAAATTAATTAAAATACTCTGGTTAATTACCTGTCTTTAACAATAACATAAATTATAAGTTTTTAATATGAGACTTCAATAAATCTATGTATTAGTGCCTGGAATCTGTTAACAAGCGAGAGAGAATACCTCTTGAGTGACAAGGTCTACATGAGCCAATTTATGATTAAAAAAACAGCTTTACAGTGCACTATAAAAGTACAAATCAGACAACCACCGGTTAAAACCAACCATCAATATTTAGAATTGTTTTTAACAGTAAAATAAGTGCTGATGTATTAGAGATGGATTTGCTCAATTTGTGTAGTGCCATGAATCTGCTTGGAGTAGTCTCCAAATAACAACACCATATTTGAGTGGTTATTTCACTGTTAGTATATTGGGGAATGATAGGATTGTTTGTTAATTTGTATGTTAATGATAATTTCTTTACATTGGTTATCTGTCCTGCTTTAAATAAGTGATTGTAAAATTATTCATAATAATGGCTACAATATAACAAAGTACCTAATGAAAAAACAAATTAAGTGTTTACATTTCCTAAATTCAATCCAGCTAGCATCAGAGATGATTTATATAGTACTTGGATGTTCCGTAAGTTGATATTTTAGGTAAAATATTTTTTTAAATATTGCATAAATTTTTTATCACTAATAAGTTTAATTTGTCTAGTTTTAAGAAATTATTGTAATTCTTGTCAATTCCAGGCGCTGACCATTAAAATATGTTCCAAATGATACTCAACTGTTTCAAATTATGTAACTATAAGAGTTATATTATTGATCAAATAAAACACAGCAGAGAACCCCTTTTAGCTTTAAACTGCTTAGTAATAGGCTTGTTACCTGCTTCGGTGGGCTTGCGTGGTCTAACCTGCTACTCTTGCAGTAGATTATACTGGTGAAGACTGAGAGACCAGGGTTCTATCCCAGTCAGGTGCAATGAGGGTGGTTTTCCCTAAATGGTTTCCCACTCTCCCTCCAAGTAAATGCTGATGCCCTTCCTTTAAATTAAACCTTCTTAATCCCTAACACATAGTAATTAGTATATAGGCGTATAACCCGAATGGGTAGTAAGACGCAGTGCTAACAATAATAGGCTTGTTCCCGTTAATTCTAAACTACAGAGTAATTAACTTGTTCTGTTATCTTTCCAGTTTATTAAGCATTGAAAATGGCCATAGCATATCAGTGAAATAGGTATTGCCACCAAAAAACATGGCCCATGTTTCAATTAGCACCCTTATGAGATGGTATGTTAGATATGTTATTTGACGATGTAAAATAGGATAGTGGTTAGCCTGTACCCGGTGGTTGGGGATGATTTAAACTGTAGCAACACACTGTAAAAGAAGTTAAAGGTGATATAATTCAAAAGATCACAAAAGACCCCCTGTCTCTATCAACACATTTGCTTTATTCTTATGTTGTCATTTAGCTAATGATTAGGCCTTCTACAAACTATGCCTGAAGTGAATAATAAAAATTAATTATGGTATAGTGAAAATTTGTGTTGTTTCAATATAGGTAATGGTAATGTATTTAAATTCCGTTTTAATTTTGATTTAACATTCTGTTAATCTCAACTCTTATTTCAATTTTATTAAAATTAATTATATTAAACATACAAAATTTAAACTTCAGATTTAAATATTGAACGTGAGCTTATCTGGCTGTGAAACTTGATTGGAGCACAAACCAAACACAAAAAAAAATCGTGCTTTAATTAAACAAAACACATCTCAATAGCAAGCAACAAATGACACAGAGTAGAGTAAATACAGTGCATCGATTAATATCTACAATGACAATGTTACAGAATTACAAGCACACAGTGTTAATAGTTTTAAAATATGCTTGAAAACTATGCAGTCATCTCACATATCTGGTTGCTCAAATGCAATCTAGATTAGAATGTGTCTCTTGGTAGTTAAACAAATTAACATAAAATTAAGCCAATTTATTTAATATTTCAAATGGTTTCATAGAAATTGGAAAGTATTTTGTTGTTTCTTTGTGAATGAGTAAATAAAACAATATAGTAACAGAGAATGTTTTAAAACTAAAGTTAAAATGTTAACAAAATAAAGTGAGATTAATTTGCAATCATGTATATTATTTTCAAAGGACAGTCTATTATTACCATTAATGAATGTGTAATGACAATGTTTCACAAAGCTATGTGGAACGTCACCAATTGCTACCTGTTTTTCTAAGAGGGAAGTCTTCCGATTCATACTGGCCCGTAGCTATGATGGGCTGAAGTCTGTATGGGTGAGGGTGAGGGTGTCCTGAGGTCAGTCCAGAACTCCTGGTTCAACACTTTGCGGGCCCTGAAGGACACTCCTGTAACAATATAATGCAAATACAAATAGTTAAATACAGGGGTGCAGTGGGTGGGTTTTGAGGGTGGAGCGGCACTCCAGCTGATTATCGGCATAAACTATCATTTCCTTTGGAAAGTAAACTTGTTTGTCTTTAATGTGCATATGCAAAACCTATCTTTTCAATTAATGATAACTAAAAGGTAGTTAAAATAATGATAGTTACAATAGATAGATGTCCATTTAAACCATAGTGAAAGAAAGATACAAAGCAAAGCGTGTGTTTGTTCTAATTTTGTTTGCATACGCCTCTGGTTAAATATTCATGTTTACTACTTGTTTCAGCATGAATATATTACATCTTAACTAAGTTAGGATGAAGAGTGTTGATACAAGTTCTAATAAACTGTTGTTACATCCTGCAAATAGAGAGGGGTCACGCGTGCAGTGACCAAGTAAAGCTCTTCATGCCCCATGAACCTTAATATAGTACAGAAAAGGATGGTTCTGACATTGCTGAGAGTGTAAAGATACTTTCACACCGGTTCACATTTTAATGTTTTAATTATCGGTGAGCAAATAAAATTTAATTTGAATTTGATAAACTTACAAGTAAGAGATGACAATTTCCCATGAGAATGAGAAAAGATATGTTTTTTTTTTAAATCTCGTGTTTTTTATTTCCTTTGAAATAAGGGATCAACAGAAATAGAACCAGCCCTGCAGAAAATTTACTAACAATTAAACTTTATTGTATTAAAAAAACATATTTTATTTAACTAGGGCTGGGCCGGTGCCGATTATTAATACGATCATCGGCCGATTATCGCATAACCGGCGATTCCGATGATCGGTGTTTGAATCTCCGATTATTTATGCCGATTATTCAGAATGTGTGGGTATATTTAAAGTCCTAAAAAAATAATATTTTATCTCTGCTCTCTCGTATGTGATATTTGAATAATTAGCTTGTTCTTAGCGACTTAGGTTTGAAATAAACAGCACATCCAACATTCCAAACAAAATATATCAAAATAAATATATTTACCATAGGTCTTTTTCCAATTTATGCATGTTATTAGAAATAAAAATACTCACAAATAACTAATCTAATAATCATAAAATAAAATATTAGCAGATTGGTGATGTTTTATTTCGATTTGTTAAAGATGCCCAAAAAATGAAACATCGGACATAATAATCTCGCACATGCACACATTTTGTTTTAAATGGAAACTGTTTTTCTTTTAATGCAAGTACAAAACTTTCCACTTGCAGGGAATTTGTTTCGCTCATATTTCAATATGAATTGAATTAATATATATTAATATTTAAATTTTACATTTTATTTAATAGTTAAAGTGAATTATAATAAGTTTTAAAGTATTTCTTAAAAAAAACACGAAAAATAACTTTCGTTACACATTATGTTATTTATTATTTATTTTATCATATTGAAGTAGAGATGGGCAAAATCGTTCTTTTAAATGAATGATTCATTGTATCTGGTTCAGTTCAATGATCCATTCATTTTGACCCGTTCACCATTCATTCGATTTTCTAAAGGTAGTTTTTATTTAAATGTAGTTAAAACAATGTTATTGTTCATTGAGATTATTTAAATTGTTAGTAAAAAGATCGGATTACTGTTTAAAATGGTGATACCTTTTTATTATACTTTTTTTTTTTAAGAAACCACTTATTTCTATAAAATATTAAGATTTAGTAGTTAAATTATGATGGAATGCTTTGTAGAATCACAAAAACTTATGTTATGATATATCTAAATCACAATTCACAAAAATATTACGATTGTTAAAAATTGTTTAATTTTGAAGCCATATTTTAATAGACATTGGATGTAAAAATTCCTATTTAATCAAAAAACAAAATAGATGTAGGCCTATTCTCCTTGTGTGCAAAAATATGTGTGCCTGATTATTTTTTATCATTAGAATTAAATTTAAATTTGCTGATTATGATTTGTCTTTGTCTAATGAAAGGGTCAGTAGGCCTATTTAATCATAAATGTGAAATCCATATTTTAATTATCTAACATGTACGGTATATTTGCTATTATTATTGTGATTTGTTTTTTTTAGTGACAGGTTCACTTGTCCTAACAATAACAATATAAAATAATAATTAAACAACCTTTAATTTTAAAAGTTTCTGTTTAAATGTTATTAAAACAAAACTATATTGGACATTATAAAACTAGTAAAAGTAACTTTTTTTTTGTTTTAAGGGTCATTTTACTTTATACACTTATTAAAATTGAAAACAAAAATAATCGCATCGGTGATCGACCTAATCGGCAACAAATGATCGGCATCGGACTAATCGGTAAAATAGCTGATCGGCCCAGCTCTATATTTAACTGTACTAATATTATAAAGACCAGACAAATTTATTTAAGAAAAACAAATTTAATTTTTTCTTCACCACCTCTCAACACTGTTTGGTTTGTATTTATATGATAACTAAGTTAACTGTGTAGGAATTAGGAGGATATAATTTTAGAAGAAATGCACCCATATATGCAAGGAGGAAGTGGGAAACCATTTATGAAAAAACTTCCTCAGCGAAGCAGACCAAGATCTCCCAATCACTGCTAGTCCAGTTTATTGTGAGAGTGACGTCCTTAGAGCAGATCAAAGAAGGGGCAATACTTGGCTTACTCGTGTTTCTCCAGGGGGCTACTTATTTGTACAGACAGTTTGGAGTTTACAAGTCCATTAATAGTACATAAAGATGCAAAATGTTTAGTTTGTTTGATATATCAAAGTTTGGCACAGCCTGAGAAATAGATCCAGATATAGGATAGAATGTTATGAAAGAGAGCTGAAGTGGGTTTATTTGGCAGTGTCCCAAGAGTCATGCAAAAGTGGGGTGATGGGTTGTTGCCAGAGATACAAGAGGCACTGTAGCGTACTGTATTGTAAAGTGCTCAAAGCCACCAAGGAAATATCTAGGCCTACTTTGCCCCTTATCGTGACTACAGGGATGTATTAAAACCAACCAATTGTCTAACATGTGGCAAATAGGAAACATTCTTACTTACTTAGTCTATGGTATTAGGAACTGGATAGCTCATTGCCACACTTATAAAAGTATGCTACATATCTCTATCTTGAGCCAGTTCTATCCAGTCCACCTCATTACACCCCATCTCTTTCAGGTCCATTCTAATATTATCCTCCCATCTGCATAAAGGTATTTCCAATGATCTCTTCCCACTGGGTTTCCCAGACAACTCACAGAACAAAGTTCTAGAATCTCCCATTCATAATGCATGTTCTGCACACATTAATCTACGAGACTTGATAATACTAACAATGGCTGTGTCCGAATAGTCCAAGACTCCCTAGTCACACCCTTGAGTTTTAGACTTGATGCAGTCTTGATGATTTTACACTTCTCGCGGTGTTTCCATAGCAAAGATTGCATCAAACTATTCGAACAGGAACACACTTGGGCCCGTGGTGCTGCTTCCTCCCGAGAAATTCTATTAAACTTGTTTAAAATGGCGCAAAACGTAAGTCGGTGCTCTAACAGACTGAAACGCTAGTACTAAAACAATTACCAGTCAAACACCACAACCGACACCACGAGAACAGCCCATGGCTAGTAGTATTCCGTATCCATGGTTACCAAGACCTCGAGAAGACTGCATCGGTACAGTTCGCGACTATTCAGACAGATCTACACTTGGTCAGGTGATTGCCAATGCAGCTATCAAGGCCACGAGCCGAGGCGATGCCACATAAGTAGACTATTCGGATACAGCCAATGTCTTGTAATGAATACAGAGTATGCAACCTCCATAAAATTAACATTTAACAAGATATTTGCGAAAATACTGATTTTGCCGCCATCTTTCCAAACACAGACCTCGTAGGAGAGAGAAAAGTTAGTATGTTCATTAGAGACCTTAAATAAGGTGATTAAAACACTTTGCAGATTTCCTCAAATTATTTCCGAATCAAATACCCGCATGACCTATTTATGTATCCTAAATGATTGGTTAATAAATATCTGTGGCTTTAATATAAAGATTGTCAAGATATTCATTGTATAGGTAATTTAATATTTTAAATACCTTAAAAATCTTTATGATAGTAAAATTATTTATTTCCTAGTGGCTTGGAAATGTATAATAAGACAGTGTAGAAAACTGTACAATAACGTAAAGTAATTTATAGTGAAGGAAGCCAACCTGAAAGGAAAGTAAGGTTAGGCCTAGATAGAAAAACACACACTTTTCTCTTTATTTCTTCTCTTCTTAAACTATTACACTATATAACACTTCACACATTGTTGAATTTTCAGAGATGTTCTTTATCATTAGAAGACACACATTTAAAACACACAAACAAACAAGCAAACAAAGATAAGCTATAGAAATACATGTTTCTAGAATATTTGAAATATGTAACTGAAAACTTGCAGTGTTGCCAAACTGATGTAACTAAATATGGTTTGAAAAGAAAAAATAGCTTGCTGAGAATTAATAATTAAAAATAAAAATAACTTTAAAACTAACAGGGACTATACTTGAAATAAAAAAATATGTTTGATTTAAAAGATATAATAATACATGAAATAATAGTAAAACATTAATTATAGTTTTTTTTTTCCTCAGATATAAACCAGGGTGTAGTCTGGATTTGGTTACCCATTGATGTGCAAGTTCTCATTGGCTAAGTTGAGAGTTATTGCAAGTTATTGCAAATCTTTATATTTTTGTATTTCTAATTTGGCTTTATGTGGGGCTCGATTTCTATCTGGTTTTCATTCCAAGGATTTAATTCTCGAAATAAGATGTTTAATATATTTAAATACTTTTAATTTTTTCTTATTATTTTTTTCAATTGGTTTGACAGTTAGTTATAAAAGCCATTTGATTTATTATTTAATAAATAACCACCCCATCTAAACATCACTATTTCATGACTAAATTTTTTTATTTTTTTTGAACTCCACAGCTTACCACCTTCCAGAATCAGCTTAGTGTAGGGATGGGGAAGATTTAATTTAGAGAAAGTATACCATCACTTGCAGAGAGGGAGAGTGGGAAAACCTATAGCAAAGTCTCGTCTGTTCATTCGACCAGGAAACAATTCTTGTTGCGGGTATAGCAAATATGATAAGACTGACAGCTTTATTCATAGGACCACCAACAATGCTGGAAAATTTTGTAATAAAAATTAGGAATATGTCTAATAAATGTTTCAAATATAAATAAAGCACCTTTAATCCTTTGCCAACTAAACCATTCCATCGAAGTGCTTAGTTATTCAAATACATGTTTGTCTGAACACACAACTTATAAATCTAGTTTTCAATGCAACGAATACCACAGGACAAGATTCAGATGTTAATTGTTAAAAAAATATGATAGCAATGTATTTTTATTTATAACCTTCAATGGTAACTTAATACTTGTGGAACCCTATGCTTTAAATGTTATTTCTTTGGAACATATGTTAAAAAAAATCTACGACAGACATTTTTTTAATTTTTAGGTCAAGCCACCAATGCATTACAACTTACTTTACTGCATATTTGTAGGAATAAAACCAAGAAAATACACATTATTTAAATATTAAAATTCTTTATTGAAAACAATATTGATGATATAATGTTAATACAGTACTAAAATAGTACAGTGATAACCAAATTAACTTAAATTAAATTAAACATTGAAAGGAGGATATAATGAAACAAGGTGCTTAGGAAGATATTTGGTCTTAAAAGGGATGAAGCGACTTATTGGATATTGGAGGAGGTTATACAATAATGAGTTACTTATCATGTACTCATCACAAAACTTTGTTAAGGTAATCAAGTCTCATAGATTACGGTGGGCAGGAGATGGAGCACAAATGGGAGATTCTTGAACCTTGTTCAGGGTACTAACTGACCATCCCAACCGGACTATATCATTGGTAAGACCTAGACACAGATGGGAGAATAATATTAGAATGGAATTGAAAGAGATAGGCTGTAGTGAGGTAGACTGGATAGAACTAGCTCAAGATAGGGATAGGGTGTAATGAGGTGGACTGGATGGAACTAGCTCAAGATAGGGATATGGTGTAATGTGGTGGACTGGATAGAACTAGCTCAAGATAGGGATAGGGTGTAATGAGATGGACTGGATGGAAATAGCTCAAGATAGGGATAGGGTGTAATGAGATGGACTGGATAGAGCTAGCTCAAGATAGGGATAGGGTGTAATGAGATGGACTGGATGGAAATAGCTCAAGATAGGGATAGGGTGTAATGAGATGGACTGGATGGAAATAGCTCAAGATAGGGATAGGGTGTAATGAGATGGACTGGATGGAAATAGCTCAAGATAGGGATAGGTTGTAATGAGATGGACTGGATGGAAATAGCTCAAGATAGGGATAGGGTGTAATGAGGAAAACTGAATGGAATTAGCTCAAGATAGGGATAGGGTGTAATGAGGTGGACTGGACTGGATGGAACTAACTCAAGATAGGGATAGGGTGTAATGAGGTGGACTGGACTGGATGGAACTAACTCAAGCTAGGGATAGGGTGTAATGAGGTGGACTGGATGGACCTATCTCAAGATATAGGCTGTAATGAGGTGGACTGGATGGAACTAGCTTAAGATAGAGATAGGGTATAAAGAGGTGGAATGGATGGAACTGAACTAGCTCAAGGTAGGGATATGTGGCGTACTTTTTTAAGAGCAGCAATGAACTTTCGAGTTCCTAATGCCATAAAGTAAGTTATGAAATCATATAATTATATAAAAGAAAAATAGATTTTTTGTAAAACAGTTGTGAAACCACTATTTTTTATGGAACACAGTTTGAATACCAATGACCTAGGTTAATTTCCATATTTTGTATGTGTTAGGAGCGGCAATATTATTTCCTTCTGAAGGTATTTGCGAACAAGATGAGCTAAGCTCTGTTTAATTTAATTTAATTTTAGCACCGCGTCTTACTACCCGTTCGGGTTATACGCTTAAGTACTAATTACACTAATGGATTAGGAATTGGGAAGGTTGAATTTAGAGGAAGTGAACCCGCATTTGCGTGGAGGGAGAGTGGAAAACCATTTAGGAAAAACCACCCCGAGTTCACCCAACCGAGATTCGAACCTCGATCTCCCCGTCCTCAGTGGTTTGACTAAACACGACTGGCGCGTTAGCCAACTACGCCACCGAGGCGGGTAGCTAAGCTCTGTCCCAGTTAGTGTTGACTGGCAAAGACCACTTACCCTCCCTGACCTTGTCGGCCACACTAGGTTAAAATACCACCAAGGTCTTAGTCATTCTCTGACAGGCTGGATTGTCAAATGACCTGATGAGGAAAATGTATTTATTAAAAAGAGTGTGTGCTGTTCAAAACAAGATAAATAATAAGTGACAAATCAAGATGAGTTTCCTGTGTGCTAGAAGAGAAAGCAAGCCAATCTCAATGTTTAATTTTAAAACAATGGCTAGTTGAATTAGTCAACAAAATATTGTATCTAAGTTTTAACTTATTATTTAAAGTGTAAGGAAGTGATGTATATGGCATGCTTTGTACCCATTGTTAAATAACCAGTAGAAACATGGACATTGAATGTAGGAGAGACTAGGAAAGTGGAGGCCATGGGAATAAAGTTTTTGAAGAGTATGCTAACTGTCACGAGGAGAAACAGAATTAGGAATCAAGTTGTCCGGGTAACAGTTGGGAATTTGAACCACCTGCTTATTTTGATAGACAACTTACAAACTAACTTCAAGAACAAACATACAATAATTCTGCCCTTTGGTGGCAAAATGATCACTGTGAAAGGATAGACCCCAATTTAACCTTTTATCAATGTTTTTATCATGCCAGGAATCAAACCAGGCACATTTAGCTTAGAAGAAACAAGTGCTATTGACTGAGCCAAGGGATCTGACCAGTCTGGGAGAGGACACAAACCTGACTTTAGCTAAAGTAGATCTGTTTAGCGTTTGTTGGCCAAGGCGAACGGCCAACAATGCATTGAAAAGTAGCGCAGATCCACTCATCCCTCCTACCCAACATCGTGACTATTACCAGCTACCTTAAGTAACATTCAATTTAAATGTTTAAATTAACGCCTCTATTCGAACAAGTCATGCTTCTGAGAAAACCCACCAGCTATTTTCGCACTTCCTCATTAAAAGTAAAGTTGTGGGGCTTCCACTAAACAAATACAATTATCCCGCCGGCAGTCAGTTTACCCATTCCCCCTCTACTGCAGGGCTATTTGTAGCAACAAGGTTGGCAAAGGCTACTTTTCAGTGGTGACACAACCGACATAAATAGCAGTGCCACCAACGCAATACTAACAACAACCTTGTACAAATGCTTTGTTTAGCTGTGCACTATTGATACAAGTAATGTTCTTTGATCAGCCAAGACTTCAAACTATTTAAACAACCAATATGTCAATAATAAAAACATAGATATAAATAATTATTGTACCTTGAAGAATAAATGAAAACATTAATAACATTTCAAAAGGGTTTTGGCTCATACAAGTTACATGATCTCAAATTTCTAGTAGAACGGTTTTTATATAGCTAGGGATAATTAATGTCTGTAAAATACTAGTGCATTTAAAACAAATTATGAAATAACTAAAAACTATATTTTAGATTGTAAAAATGTGTGTTTCTTCCTACTATTTTAGTATTTATATATGAATGGAAAAATAATTTTGATCATATATAAGGTGGTCTTTGCTTTGTAGCACTGTTTATTATAATGTGTTTGTAAAACATTCATAGAGACATAAATATAAACTGAACAAACTAAAAATAAGTAAATAGTTGTATGGAGTATTTATGTACTAAAACATTTTAAAATAAATTAATACCAAGTGTAATATAACAAATAGCTCAAACAAGCAATACAATATTGTAAAAAGTAAAAGGTATCAATTACACAACTTTTATTTTCTATAAAACTAATTATTCCTCATATGTTTTCATAACACAATTTATAATTTTTGTTTCCAACAAAAACTGAGGTTATTTTTAGGGGAAAAGTGGTTTTATTTTTCTCAAAAAGCAATGATATATGCTGAAAGCGATATTATTTCCATAAATGTGAGTCAAATTAGTATTCATTAAAAAACTTTGATATAACTGTCTACATTTTTCGTTCATATTGTGTATTTAACTATTTATTTACATATTTGGAGAAAAATCAAATATAAATAAGCATGAAACATTTCATGCTTAGTAATTTCAAACTCAATATCTCAATACCATTACCTTCAAGTTTTACAAATAGCAATATCGGAATAATGGATTATCAATTCATGTTTAGACCAAACAATAGTAACACCAAAACATCTAGTGTCATAGAAGACTAAACTACTATCAAATAAGGAGAAGGGAATAAAAATAAAGAAAATATAATTTTGCCAAACACGACCGCCTGTAGCAAGAGTCGTATATATTAATGTCCTGCTTGGACCTAGCATGAAATTTTTTAAAACTGAAAACAAAGAATCGATATATCAAAAGTGAAATTTAAGTAGTGGAATGTATAAAAGTAGGAATTGTGATTTTTAATGTTAACCTTAAAAAAAAACCTAAATCAATTAAAATACTTGTATATCCTGTGATCCCTTTTATCCTTTAAAATTGGCCAAAACGGATAATATCCATACAAACAGAAGCTCTGGCGTAGTGCTATCACCAATGTTACCACATTGAAAATTATTTTGAATGTTGTGGTATTTGCCCAAACTACAAAGAAATTATTAAGGAAAAAACCTTAAATTTGTGTTATTCACTCGGAAAAGGTAGAATTCGTGTAAAAATTCGCTTTGTCGCAAATGCAAATTTTACATGTCCCTAATTTATATGATGGATGATTCATGACTGGATTGATATGACAGTAAACCAAAAAAACTGTGTGTTCAAAATCCGGGATACTAAGAAAGCAGAAAAATATCAAGAACAAAATATGTTCCAAGTTAGATTCTTAAGAGTCATTGAGTTTTTGAAGTGTTTTTTTTTTCAGCCCTATAAAATGTTCTTCCTATTTCAAACTAACATATTAAACACATCAACTGATCTATATTCTGCTAAGAGTATGTTTCTAAAGATATAATTCCCAAGCTGCACAGAGTTCACTGTTATATAAAGTCTGTTGAGCGTAGGAGTTGTTTCAGAAAGGCCTTTTTCCTTACCAGAAATCTATTATATAATAGGATATTGGTAAGAAAAAAACCTTTCTAGAGAGTAATTCCTACCGTGAATGGAGTTTAGCTAAGGATAGGTTTTTTTCCAAGGTTTCCTTGGGCTTTGTTTCTTATATGTTTCCTATATCTTTGTAGTCTGGAAAAAATCTTGGTCACAGCACTTAATGACCAAATGTGTATTATTCGTTTACACGAATAATTCAGGCTTTGTGACATATAAATATAATAGTGAAATGGTGTCCTCAAACTTTGTATTCCTTGACAATCCAAACATTCATGTTGTCGATTTATACTTCTAGTGCTGAACATCTTTGTTTTATCTTCAGTTAATATTATTGATTTGTAAACAATGTAATATGACGTGTAGAATGAAGTTATATTTAGGCCCATTACTGTTTGTTTGTTTACAATTAACAATGTTTCACTCTTTTATAGGATTGTACTAAGCTTCAAAAGGTTCAAGTTGAAAGAAAAATTTCCTTGACTTTGACACCCACAATAATCCTTAGAATTTGACAAACATCTTGAAGGAAGAAAAAAAAACTTCGTATATTATTAATGGATTTGAAATATCTCGCAAACTATGCCATATTTAAACATATAATCATTTTAAAAATAGCTGAGAGTCGTAGACATTTGCGAAGTGGGTCTATTGAATTTAAATTTAAATCTCATATCCAAGCAAATATTATTTGCAAATTTTGAATAATTATTGAATCAAATCATACCTAGTTAAATGTGCAAGAGTTATGATTTAAAAAAAATTAGATTAATTTTGGACCCTAGTTCATATAAGTAACCAAACATGTTCACAGCAAAATAAGTTGTCTTGTCAAAGTTAAGGGGTAAAGAACACCATCTGTTGTGGTGATTATAAACTATTTCAATATAATCTTTAGTCCTCAAAGTTAACAAATTGTTACACACTATCCGAAGTGGATTATATGCTAACAAAGCTTTTATAAAGGATATTTTTGGTAAAAAAAAAGAAGGAAAGTGTGCAATTTTTTTAGTTAATTTGGTATTCATTAATAAGTATTTACTTTACCTCCCAAGAATTGTTATTAAAAATATATTAATAACTTTTAAGTACATTGTGATAATTTTGCAATGGCCTAAAACACTACAGATCTTTTTTCTAGTTTGATTTGATTAGGGTTAGCAAATTAAATATATAAAATTCGAACCAATATCAGTATTATTGAATCTTCACAGACCCCTACTGGACAGTATTTTACACAAACCTTATTAAATTAATCAAATTACGTCTATAATGTAAACATAGATTAATTCAGATGTCAGCATAAAATATTATAGTGATTTTTTTTCTCTGCGCCTCTCTCTTTACCTAGATGCACTTAATGGATAGTTTGAAAATTAAATGTATTGTTTGTTAGCTTACGTGGCAACAAACAATTATTATTTTGAACTCAGCCTTGACTTTGCTTTACACGTTCAAGCTTCGCTTCAACTTTCTCACATTAAAAAACAGTGACCTTCGCACACAGTGCCTTAGGCCTTTCACCCACAGAGCTACTCAACTGTGATTGGACTGGTTAGTGATTTAAGTCACCAATTGGTCAGTAACTGGTTGGTAACTATTTTTCCACACAATACTAAGCAAAAGTAGAGTAATTGAAATCAGTTTTGTAATATCTAGATGCAATCACCTTCTTCGGACTTCTAAAATATTTAATATATATTAATATAATGACAGGTGATTCGAGTGCCGGGCGAATTTGGCTCTCTCTTACTCTTTACCATACAAAGGTAAAATATAGCCAGATATAAATATAAACTTTTGTTTACTAACTAACTAATAGTTAAAATATGTTTCAACTTTTTAGTAAAATTTGTGAAAAACATTTATCTATGGTTTTTAAATCTCTCAAAAAGTTTTAAAAAAACAATTGTCTTATATTTGTATATTTTTTTAATTTTTAATTTTCAAGTAAATAAATGTTTGCCACTACATGTCACAAAAATATATGTTTATGTGATATGTGTACACCCGAGTGAAGGGGCAGGATACGACATGGAGAGGGGGAAAACCTTGTGATAAATCACATGATTTGGAAGAGCACCCACAATGCACCTGCCAAAGATTAGATTCAAGCCTTAACTTTGCAGTTAATAGCAAGCATGAAGCCTTAAATGATCATTCGTGTTGATGGAAGTTTGTATAAACTTTGTAAAAATAAATTAGCTTACTAACAAATTCTGGTTCGTGTTTTTAAACACTATTTTTAATGCAATGGTTTTATGAAAATAAAGTGAAACGGGTGAATATTAAATAAACATAACCAAAAATAAAGTAATACATTTATTTTGAATGAATTGTCCATTGATTGAATCATTTACACAACCATGATCATCACATCATCTCATCATCATCATCATCATCACTTCCATTCTCCTCCCTCACTTGCACACTTACTGCTAATCTATTCCTAAATATTTACTTATATCGCAAGGGATATTACCAGATTCATGGAAACAACCCTAGTTTTTGATAATCTATTTTGTTTTCCAGGCAATCAAAAGTTTCTAGTTTAATGCATGAGACTCACCAGCTCCTGAATGCTTGAGAAGTTATGGTGGCGCCATTCGCTGCAGCAGCCGCTTCCCTTTGCTTCTTGCTCAGCAGGAAACCCTGGATAACAAGCAAATGATATACCTACAGCAAGGACTTACATGGGTGTGTGAGTGCAAACGTAATGTGGGGAGCCTTTTAACCAGGGAGTGACTTGATACCTTACATACTCATGAACCAATTTAATCATGACAAGGACTTAAAAACAGACTCAAGTCAGATAAATTTTTTTACTCTTATTGTAAACAAAATTTATGATTACTAACCATAAGAAGTTAAAACACATTAATCTTTTAATTCGAAAATAATGAATTGCATAAATGGGTGCCTTGCCTTTTAACTGCAGTGCTCTTTCACAGAACACTTTATAAATTAAAACTTTGTAATTAATTTTGAGTTATTACAGCCCGGATATGCGAAACAATTTCTGGTGATGAGTAAAGAGTATGTATCTCATTATTACATAACCTCTTCCACTCTCCACTATCTTCATCCCTTTTTGGACAACATATATTACAAAGTACTTTGTTTTCTATCACCCTATATTCCTCTCATAGTGTAAAGTACGAGACCATGTTTCGCAACCATAAAGAGCAACCAGTGAAAATAATGTTTTATTCTGAATTTTACATTTATTGACAGCAGGCAAGATGTTAACAACTTAATGACCGAGTAAAAGAATGCATTTCCCGACTTTATTCTTTTCCTAATTTCCACTTTAATTTAATCATTTCTTGTTATAATTGACTTTAACGGTTTGAACTCATTAAGGTGGGATGGAAGGGGTTGCGAGACAAGGCCATTGTTTTTGCTGTTATTATAGTAAAACTTTTTTTGGTCAAAATAGATAAAATATTGCTCCAGTACAAACATAGAGTTTAATTTTCTTCACATGTTGATATCAACAGTTCCTGAATACCTGTCATGATAATGGTGGTGGCATTATCTAACAAACTTTTTTTAAATGAAGAGAAAAAGTTTTCATTAAATTCCAGAATACCCTTCACAGATATTAAAGAACTTTTGATACCCCTCAGGGTACGTGGCGGACCGGTTAGGGCCACGTGAAAATAATATTGGTAATGGCGGAAAACACCAAAAAATAAGGGGTTAAAATGAAAACACAAAAACAAAGTTATAGAGTTTTGGTCTACAAAGAGACACTTATGTGAAAGTCCAATAGCCTACTCGCAAAATGAGGAAAAGGAAGGAATAGGCGTAGGCCTAGTAATTAATTGATAATTGGTTGTCATTAGTCCCGCCCACCACCAATCATATCGCGCGATTGTGAATGTGTCCTCTCCTCTTCACAAACACTGTCGATGATCATTGTACACTCTTCTTTCTCTCTCCCTTTCTTTTGTTGTTCTTTTTGTTTCTAGTAATTCTAGGAAAATTAATATCCCGAATTGTCTCAGAACTTCCAGTTTCTGATGTTTTCATTTAAAACGCGATTGAAAGCAGGCCATCATTTTAGTGTTTGATTGGGCGTCAAGTGAGTAACATGTATTAATAAGCCTAGCTTTGTTCCTTTTTTATGAATGCTTAATTTGAAATGTTTAGTTATTATTTATTGTTTTGAGTGACTTTCTGTTGATATCGGTTTATGTCTCAAAATGGACAAGTGGTTGAAAACTGGAACTCTTAAGAGAGCTAAAACTAGCTGATTCGGCAGCTGCAAGTACTTCGAAGCAGTCTGATGATTTACAAGCGCAAGAGGACCAAGGTGCAATGACTGATAGGCCTGTTCTGGTAAGAGATAAAGTTAACACTATTAAAAAACTCAAGACATCAGTGTTCGGCCAAAGAAGAGAAAATATTGTCATGAATACTTGAGATATGGATTTTAATTCACGGGAAATGAAGACTGTCCAAAACCACTGTGCATTGTTTGTGGAGCGATATTGTCTAGTTGTGGCATGATACTATCTTTATTAATACGCCATTTAGAGACAAAACATCCAATTTTTAAGCAAAAAGATGTTAGTTTTTTCTAGTGACTATAAAATGGCCCTAATCTAACTCCTTTTGTGTTATCTGCAAACAAAGTAAATGAGAATGCGGTTCAAGCATCGTACAGAATAAGTTACTGTATTGCTCAAAGCGGTAAAAATCATACAATCGCTGAAAATTTTATATCTTCTTGTATCAAAGATGGTGTTCAATGTATGTTCGGTGAAGATCATGTCCGGTAATTTAACAATAATCCCTTCTCAAACAATACAGTTTCTCGGGGAATTAAGGACATGTCTGATGACATTAAATTTACAGTAATTGAAAGAGTAAAAAAGAGTCCCTTCTTTTCAATACAGGTGGATGAAAGCACTGATGTTTCCAATCTGTCAATTTTGCTTGTTATTGCAAGATATTTAAATGATAATGTGCTTGAAGAAAATCTTTTACTGTGCTATCCTCTCACTGAAAGATGTACAGGCGAGGACATATTTAATTCCATTCAGGGTTATTTCTGTGAAAAAGAAATTTATCAGGCCAATTGCTGTGGTGTTTGTACGGATGGTGGAAAATATATGTCTGGCTATTATAAAGGCTCACGTGGTCGCATCAAAGAAGTCACTCCCTGTGTAGCTTGGAGCCATTGCTGTATTCACAGACAAAGCCTAGTGACCAAACCCCTGGCACATTCATTGAAGGAAGTGCTCAATCAATCTGTGAAAGTTGTTAGTTTTATTAAGGCAAATTCAACAAACTTCAAATATTCAAATTTTTGTGTGACGAGATTAACAGCCCCATACTACATTACTTTTGCACAAAGAAATGAGGTGGCTTTCACAAGGAAAAGACTCACAAGATTGTTTGAATTTAAATATGAAGTTCAAGTCGTTTTTTAAAGACCACCCTTTTGAGTTGAGCTCTACTTTTCATGAAAGTGAATGGCTACAACAGCTTGCGTACTTATCTGATATTTTTTCAGGAATAAATAAACTTAACTTAGGATTACAGAATAGTTTCATAACCATCTTTAAGGTGTCTGACAAAATCGAGTATATGATCAAGAAATTGGATTTTTGGGTATCTTGTATCAAAAAAGACCAGTATAAAGTTTTTAAGACACTTCACAGTTGCTTATCTGAGAACGAGCTGAATTTGTCAAAGGAAGTAAAAAGTAGTATAATAGCTCACTTAAAAGGTCTCAAGATGTAGTTCAGACAGTATTTTCCGAAACAAAATAGTGAAGATAACTGGATTTCAAATCCATTCATCAAATTTTTCTTTCAACAAGCTGAAAAATTATCAGTTTCTGAAAAAGAAAAATTCATTGGACTTTCGACTGATTCTTCTTTACAATCCGATTTCAAAAAAAGAAATGTCATTGACTTCTGGGCAGAAGTGAAAGAAAAGTACCAAGAACTTAGTGATAAAGCGATAAAATATTTATTGCCTTTCATAAACACAGAGCTTGTTGGAAGGGTATTCTTGTCTTTTGAGTATATTAAGAATAAATATCGCAATAAGCTTGATGCAGCTCCTGACTTGGGATTATAATTTTCTGTCTTCATTTGAACATGATTTTAAAAAACTCAGCTTCATGAAATAAACTCATAGATCACAATGAAATTATTAAGATCCATGTTTAAAGACTTGTAAATCAAGATGAATAATTGTTATGAACTTTCATCATAAGTTTGTGTGGTTAAAAATTATTTTAATGCTGTTTTTATTTGTTTTGATGTTAGGCTGCTATTATAAAAAATTAAAATGAATTGTAAAATAAAAAATAAAAGCCTATAAATGCCATTAATTTGAGAAGTTTGATTATTTAGCTAACCTAAGAACATTACTACCTAACAAAAACAAACTTTTTACATGGAGGGATGGGCGGAAGGGAGGTTATGAGAGGAGGGGGTACTCATAAATGAAAAGCCTAATCAAGGGGTACCGGAGAAAAAAAGGTTGGGAACCACTGCTCTGTTAGAATGTGTTAATTGGCTCATTGGTTAAAATTTCGACTAATTGGGCCAAAGTGATATGGTCCCGATGTGTTCCAACTAACAGTAATCCATTGGATTTGTATTTATAAAATTTCCAACAAAAAACAAAAATTGGTTTAATTATTAGAATAATGTTGAGAGTAATTGAGTTTGAATAAGTTTATAAAGTTACAGCTCTTCAATAAGATGAGATAATAACCCTAACCAGAAACATAAAAAGTTTTAATGAATCCTTGTTAACAACTTCAGAAACAATATAAAATAAACTGCACCTAACAAAGCAGTTCACATTTTAGAGAAGGATGTTTGAGTTTGCAGTTAAAAACATTCATATCTTTTATAGGTCATAAAAAACATGACAGCCCAAGCACATTACAATAAAAAATATATAAAAAGCAAAATACCATGAGCAGAGAAAACACTTTAGGTCATATAAACTAATGTAAAAACCGGTTTAGATTATGGACATAGCTTTAACAAATTTAAACAATAGATTTAATATTAACTTAGTAGGCATAAAAAAAAGTGTGAGCCTGCAAGCGAGCTATTACCAACCAAGGGCCGCTACCGTTAGCAATTATAGTGCCAACATTTGTGGAGAGATGGTGTCATTTGGTCAGCACAACGAGCCCTCCGGCTGTTAATCTTAGTTTTATAAACTAAAGCTGCTACTTTTTTTTAATTCAAGTTGCTCAATATTTGCCCTTTAGAGACCAAGTTTGACCCAGTTTGAGAACCATTACTTCACAGAAAAACGGTGTAAGCACCGGGGATTGAACCTCTGGATCTGTAGCCAGGAGCTCTGACCACTAAACCAAGGTATCCAATGTGTCTTATGGTTGGTTGGTAAAACATGGTTAAATGACTGCTGCGAAGTGGAATAACAAACAGTACAAGTGCATACCTAGGCAGTGGCGAGATAAACAAATGTACTTGGCAAGGAGCCAGTTTTAATTGATGTGATACATGATTCTATTTAAAAGCCTGTCTCATCACATGAATAACACATAATTTAGGTAGGTAATACAGCTCCAACAAAGTGAGTGACACAATGTAGCGCAGTAGCCTGGAGTCTTAAGTAGAAAACATTCATGTTGAAAGCATGAAACCAACGAAACAATTTTATCATGTTTAAAATAAAAAATAAAAATTTAAAAATTGATAAACAATATACTGATCCCAATGTCACGTTGTAAAGTGAAGAAAAGAGAAAACCTGCACTTTGATGAGCTTATTGGTTTGAATGTAATCATGAATCTTTTTCCCAGTTTATTGACTGTGAAATGGGCTTTAAGAACACACATAAATGTCTGCCGAGAATGTTTTATTAAATTGGCAAGAACACATAAACCAATGTTGGTTCTAAAGTCAGTCACCGGACAGACCAGTACATAACCGGAGAAAGGGCCCTGGCACAGACAGACAAGGGCCAGCGCACAGACCAGACAAGGGCTGCGCACAGACCAGAAGGCCTGCACAGACCAGAAAAGGGCCCTGCGCACAGACCAGACAGGGCCGCGCACAGACAGAAAGGCCCGCGCACAGACAGACAAGGGCCCAGCGCACAAACCAGAATCATTGGCAAATGTTGCTATCAGAATTTAAAAAATCATTAACTGTTGTATAGCTAAGTTTCCAAAATTTATTTGTTTTAAGGCCCTTGGCCCTGACAAATACAATTCTAAAACCTATTTTGTGGGATGGAGGGTAGGAGGGTGAAAGGAGTGGCGTGGATTCACAATCGACCAAAGTAACCTTACTCGCCAACAAGAACAAATGGATCACGGAAACCGTAGATGGCGCTAGCTACCAAACAGGTCTTGGGGGAAAATCGTACGTTTAGAAATCTCAGTTTTCTCGAGAACAAGTGAAATTTTTATGTTAATGTTTTCGATGTTTATTAATTGTTACATTTTCTTATTTTAGGTTATGAAGACGGCAGTTTTCTATTGAATAAATGTCAAATATATCGATATTTGATCACTGTTAAAATTATAGAGGAGGTGTGTATATATAAAGTATAACTTAATCAACATGCTTCTATTTTTGGGTTTATGAAAAGAAAATTGCAAAAAATAAAAATTCTTGAAGACAACTGTTTGTTCCCATGGCTCTGCATTTCTACGCCAAATGAAAAGGGCCAATCGCCTTATTTTAATTGCTCTTAGCTTCTTGAGCAAAGTGGACTAAATAACAAACCTTTTGAGAAGCACAACAAAGTAGATTTAGTTAATTGATAACAATCATGCCTCTTGTTTTATTAGTCAAGAGGGCCAACACAAACAGCAAACTGCTATCAATACAACTTGAAATACCACTACAATTGAACTCTGGCCAAGATTTTAACCACGACCTCCAACTAACTTCCTCTTTAACAGCAATTACAGGGTGTTTCGCTCACTCTAGGGTACTGAGTTTTCCTTATAACTTTCAAACTCATGGAAGTAATTGGTGTACGAGAAATACTCAGGGACCGAGAGAGAGTGAAACACCCTGTATAACATGTCTTAGGCCAGTGGTTTTCAAACCCGAGGACTCAACCCTAATGTGGGGCACAAGGATGTTTCTGGGAGTCACGAGAAGATCTTGACATTATGTTTAAAAAATTTTTATGAAATATTAGAATTACAAACACTTATTGAACTGGGACATTTTGAATCATTAGTGCAATATTGACAATTTATAGCAACAGTGTTAAGACAACATATCTGTAACTAATCAAAATTTTGACCCAGGTCAAGGACGAGCTCGGTCTCACTCGAGAAATTGAATGGGTTCTTTTACTTATCTGCCAATTTAACCTACCTCTGTGAACAAGGATTTTAAAAGTCTTGTAATGATCAAGACTAAAACAAGGAATCACCTAAATCCTCAGAATATTTTGTTTTGTACTCTATCCACCAACATAGCACTAAATCTCTATGAGCTAACCTACAAAATGAAGCAGCATAACGGTTGTCACTGAAAAACTGTTTTGTCAATTACAAAATTTTGCACAATGAAGTCACATCTTCCGAGGAAATATTGTGTAATTTTTTATTTGTAAGATGAAGAAGTTGTTGAAATTGTTACAATTTATTTGATAACATCTATCAATACAAAATAAAAGCTCAAAATAACTCTCCCCAAGAATGAAAGAGCAGCCAATAGTCTTTTTTGCTCACTTACCAAACATCGTAACAAAGTGACAATTTTATTTAAAAAACGGTGGGCTAAATTTTGTTAAATTAAAGAGTTATTGAAATTAATTCTGTTTTTATTATTTTATTCAGTTAAGTTAATTTAATTAACAATAATGTGGAAATAATAGGCAATTTGAAATTAGGCATCAGGCCGGGAAAATATTTTATTTAGGGTCGCGATCCAAAAGTTTGGGAAATGCTGGCTTAAACACTTCTGCACAATGGGAATTATATCTTATTTTAAAAGAAACTGTAAAAATAGTTATAATAGCTTAATTGCTTTGCAAATGATTTCAATTTAATTCATATCTGGTTTTAGCTAAGAAAGATCTGACATATTTTGATGGCAAAAATGTATACAAGTGGTGACTTTTCTGATGTCAATATTTCTTATTTTTTCAGATTCATACTGAAAAACAAAATCCCTTTTAATAATAGTAGCTTAAGTGTAGGAATTTAATTTTATCTGGAGGGAAAATACATAAGTTTTGTATATTTTTAAAATTCGTCTTATGGCTAGAAAACTTTTTTGATTAAAAATATTTGTTCTATAACAAACATTGTCGGGGACCTGCTCTTATATTTTTATTACTTTATAAAAAATACTACCAAAGTTAAGATTTTAATAATCTATTAGTAAAAACTTCCATAAAGACAAGTTGTTTTTATGATAGTGGAAATATTAAAGAATGTCCCCAACAATGTTTACTCTAGAATAACAGTTTGTTAATCAATAGAGTAAAAATCATTTCCAACCAAAGAAATTAAAAGTTTTTAACAATTCAAATTTTGCTTTAACCTCCCCTTAATGCATTGTGTGTACCTGTAGTTTCTGCTTGACCTCGGTGGAGGCCACGGCGCTCTGCTCATGCTTGTCCTTCTTCTTGAGGGCCTCGAGGCGTTCCTTCTCTCGACGCTCTCTCTGCTCCTCCAACTGCTTCTGATGCTCCCAGAACTCCTGGCAACCACAGCCACACTACACACCTAGTTGGTTTGGTCACACGCACATCCATTGGGAGAACAGGGAACCACCGTGGGATAAACTGACTAATCAAGGCCAACCCGAGAGGAATGCAAACCCTCTCCTTTTGAAATTGTTATCAAAAATGTGTTCATGTCAATGTCTAGTGTCTTATCAAGTTTACAACAACTACATGCTACAATTCTATTATGTAAAGTACATCTTAAATTGCTTCAAGACCCACTTTGGTGGCCACGTGGTCTAAAGCGGTATTCTCGCAGTACACTGGACTGCTGATCATGGGGAGAACGAGGTTTAAATCTTGGTCGAATTAACTGAGGATTTTTTTTTCCAAAATCGTTTTCCACTGTGTGTCCACACAAATATACATACACTTCCTCTAAATATAACCTTCCTATTCTCTAAAACCACTAGCGTAATTAGTACATAAGCATATAGCCCGAAAGGATAGTTTACCCCACCCTTCCTTTCCTCTGGATTAAGCGTTCAATAATTATTAATTTCTTTAGCACGTCTTACTACCGGTTCAGGTTATACACATATGTTCTAATTAGCTAATTGAGTTAGAGAGGAGGAAGGATGAATTTACCGGCATTTACGAGTGGGGAAACCATTTAGGAAAAACCACACTCGGTACACCCGACTGGGATTGAACCACAGTATCCCAGTCATCAGCGGTCTAATCTATCGCGAGAGTAGCACTTTGGACAATGCAGCCACTGAAGTGAGTGATAACAATTAATTGTTGATGTAATAACTCTATAAAGGCCACAATCAAGGCAGTCGCCACCTAGTTAGTGTTATCAGAAATTAACAAGTGTGCATTTGTTACTTAACACCTAAGGCTAGTGCTAGTGTGGTTAAGCTTTAACTTTAACCAAAATGTAAATATTAGTCAGTGTGTTAAATTAAAACTAGCAGTAGTACCTGGTGTTGCCCGTGGTAACCACATAATGGGCTACCCCTGACAATGCTTACCGTTTGCTTCAAACGGATTTTAAAAAAAATCTACATTTTATTTCTTTTGGCCCAGTTTTTATTAATTTAAAAAAAAATCAAATATAAATTTTTAAATAACAGCTTCGAGGTGACCATGTATTTGTACAAGGACTACTGATTGTTAAATTTCAAACCTCTATGTGTGATAAATATTACAGACAAACAGGCTCTTCATTTTATTAATATAGAAGATGGCTAAGTTAGACACCGACAAAGGTTCAAATAATGTTTGCAAACATTTTAAACCACAGTCCATGGAGTGTGTCCCCTTATAAACTGAGGACCATGAGGCACATAATCCCCTTAAGTATGTGCTCTACAAATTAGCCACACAACAATGAACATTTGGCCACAAGTACAAGATAGAGGCTATCTAGGCATGTTAGATGTTAGTTCCAACACGGGAAAATGTGTGAAAATAAGTGATTCAACTTTAAGTTTGAAAATACAACTAAATATGTTGTAATTCATAGCTGGAAAATACTTTTGAAAGTGCATGCTCGCTATGTCAATTTTCAGAGAAAATATTTTGTGCACCTGTATGAATTATGATTAGCAAAATGGACCAATGAAATTTTTATAATTATTAATAATTATATCTTATTATTGCTGTTCTAAAAATCACATTAAATGGATAAAGGAATACAATAAAAATCAACAAGCTATTAGTAAACCTATTTCTGAATTGTTATGAATAATATAATTTTATAAATTGAGTACTACTGTATTTATAAAATACTTTAGAAGAAACTAAATTAATGACTTTGGGACAAATAATGAAGACAAAATAAATTGGTAAATAATTTTTTTTAATGTTTAAATCTATTTTATAATTTTAATTAAATTAAAGTTAAACTTATTTTCTTTTTACTAACTATTTGATCAAATTGTGATTGTCATAAAATACATTTATAGTTTTGTGAACATCCCAGCGAATTGGTTGGGCTGAACCAAAGCGGAGTGCCAAAAAACCTACTTTATATTGTTTCTTATAATTTATATTTTAATAAATTAATTTGTGCATATATTTATTGCTTCTCAGGGCTTGGTACAGCTCTCGATTTTTTCTAAAATATTCACTAGATTATCATAATACAGAACTACTCTTATGAAATCTATCCTTCTGGATGATGGCCAATAAAGTGATATAGTAATAAACACCAAGATAAAAAAAATATGGTCTAGCTCTAATAAAAGATGGTGACAACAGACAAAATAGAAATATCCAAACAGCAGATTAGATATATCATCGGTACTTTTCTAAATAAATATGTTAATTTCTTAATATTCAAGTAATATATATAGTTTGACTTAAATGACTGATTATTATTATCTACAAATATAACATAAAAAAAATCATTGAAAGAAAATATGAATTTGTCCTCTCCAGCAAAATAACAGGGAGGGAGGTAAATATATCAACTTTACCCCATTTTCGTCTAGCGACTGCTTGATATTTTTGTGGCATAAAATAGACAAACCATAAAAAATTAATAATACTAATATACTATATTATATATACAAATCTGAAATACTATATTTACATAATATGACCCGCCTCGGTGGCATAGTTGGCTAACGTGCCAGTTGTGTTGAGCTAGACCACCAGGACGGGGAGATCGAGGTTCGAATCTCGGTCAGGTGAACTGGGGGGGTTTTTCCTAAATGGTGTTCCACTCTCTCCTCCACGCAAATGCGGGTTCACTTCCTCTAAATTCATCCTTCCCAATTCCTAATCCATTAGTGTAATTAGTACTTAAGCGTATAACCCGAACAGGCAGTAAGACACGATGCTAGATGATAATAATAATAGTACATAATGAGGGCCTATATGTGAGAAATTTAATTTAATATTAAATTCCATAAATCAAATCAAATCAATATATAAATGTGTGTGTGTTACTTTCAAAAATATATAGCTTTGAAAGGGTTAAAGCAATAAGTTAAAGAGTGAGCTTACATGAAAACAATGTTGAGACAAATAATGTTGCAGACATTACCTTGAGGTGTTGGCGGAGTTGTTGCTCATGCTGCTCAGCTAATTGCTGTTGCTGGGCCTGGAAATGTTGCAAGAGGATCTGTTGCTGCAGTTGCTGTTGCTTCTTCAACTGAAACAAAATAGAAACAAAAAGTTACTGATCACACAGGGTCTGGCTTGACCCCAGCATACACAATATAGCCATTGATTGATGTGTAATTGGCTACAGCACAAACAACATGGGTATTGATTGATGTGTAATGGCTACAGCCAAACAACATGGGTATTGATTGATGTGGATTGGCACAGATCACTAACAACATGGGCATCATTGATTGATGTGTAATGGCTACAGCACAAACAACATGGGTATTGATTGATGTGGGAATGGCCAATCACTAACAACATGGGCATTGATTGATGTGTAAATGGCTACAGAACAAACAACATGGGTATTGAGATGTGTAAATGGTACAGCATAAACATGGGTATTGAATGATGTGGGAATTGCTACATCATAATAACATGGGTATGATATGTGTAATTGGCTGAATCACTAACAACATGGGTATTGATTGATGTGATAATTGGCTACATCACTAATAACATGGGTATTGATTGATGTGGATTGGCTGAATCACTAACAACATGGTATTGATTGATGTGGGATTGGCTACATCACTAACAACATGGGTATTGATTGATGTGGGATTGCTGATCACTAACAACAGGTATTGATTGATGTGGATGGCTACATTACTAACAACATGGGTATTGATTGATGTGGGATTGGCTACATTACTAACAACATGGGTATTGATTGATGTGGGATTGGCTACATCACTAACAACATGGGTATTGATTGATGTGTAATTGGATACATCACAAACAATATGGGCATTGATTTATGTGGGAATGGCTACTGCTCAGACCAAACCAAAAAATATTTTTTTCTAACCAAGAAGCACTGGGGTGATTCTGGGGGCATTAAAACTCCTCCTAATATGTGATAAATAACAAATTTCCCCATGGTTCCAGTGCATGAGCAGAGCAGGATGACACAGTTTTTAAAATAGAGAAAAGCATGCACCGGTATGTGCTTACTACACCCAATATCACCTATGAGGTAATGAATGGTAGGTCTTATAGGGGAGAGGGGGGATATATTTGCTCCTTCTGTTGCCTAATATTCTCGCTTTCAGAAAGTTATGTTGGAAGCTGGTGTACTGGGGTATGAAGTAGCTACTGGCAAACTGGCTGAACCACCGGTGATAAACTTGTCCTACATTAATTTAAGGGATGATAGACCACATGAAAACAAGAGAATGACAACAATGTTTTCTAATAATAACCGTGGTTCTCTCAGAAATGATAACCAGTGTAGTTACTCCTTATGTCCATCAGAAAGTGTTGAGTGACTCCTTCCCTTATCACAACACTTTAGCTGGTTCAAAAAATCTGGGTAATTTGTAGCCTATCCCAGCACATGTTGGCTAGTCAATAGTTTGGGTGAATTAATTAGGGTAATAGTAATTAATTAGGTGTAATAGTAAACGAGACGTACTAATTTAGTGAAAAATCTTACATTTTCTACTATTCTGATTGATCTATGTAGGTTATAGAAATATTCTAGTAAAAAGTGAAATTCAATGCCTATGGCGTCTGTGGACTGGCTGGTTTATTCGCTAACAAGTTAAAATGATTATTTATTTTACTAATTATAATTTTTACATTGTGTTTTATAGTAACCCGCCTCGGTGGCGTAGTTAGCTAACGCACCAGTCGTGTTGAGCTCGACTGCCGAGGAAGGGGAGATCGAGGTTCGAATCTCGGTGGGTGAACTGAGGGTGTTTTTCTGAATGGTTTTCCACTCTCTTCCACGCAAATGGGGTTCACCTCCTCTAAAATTCAACCTTCCAATTCCTAACCCATTAGTGTAATTAGTACTTAAGCGTATAACCCGAACGTGGTAGTAAGAGCGGTGTAAGTATAAGTTATGTTTTATAGTACACAATATCGATTTGTGTAAATACTTTTGATGTAGTCCTGGTATTTTATTACTCTATAGCACTCTTTGAACAAAATGCAAAATAAGAAATAATTTATATATATTTAATGTAATTAAATATGGTATCTACATAGGCCTATAATGAATGCAAATTTATATATTGGTCATAAGTGTATTTAATTACTTTTGTTTGTGTTTTTCATCTCTACCGAAATGAAAAAAGTGCACAAGACTAATAACATTTAAGGTATTACACGACTTGGTATCGAACCCATGATTATCCTGCAATCTAGTCACGGCCCGTAGTTTGAGTAACACTGTGTTACATTAGCTATCTTCTTGAAATGGGTTAAAAAGCAGTATTATTATTTATAATTATAATTATTACCAAGCTTAAAAATGACTTAATTTAAAGGGAAAATAAATCGGAAAGTATTTTGGAATAAGTGCACCCACATTAGCATGAATGTGAGAATAAAAAAACCAGTAAGGAAAAATCCATTCAGATATTAGCCCCTCAGTGCAGTGGGCAAAGATTTCAAACCTCCACTTCCTTGTTTTTTATTTAAATCACCGCGGCTTAGGCCTACTACCTGTTCAGGATATATTATGCTGTAATGATACTGATTTGGACCCCTCTCATATATTTAAAAAGTCATGGATGAAGGTATTTTTCTTCAATAAATTGTATGTATATTATCCTTTTAAGACTTCATCCATGGAGAATCACGCTCTTTTCAAAAATAATGTAGAAGGATTGCACCATCAAAACTTATTTTTTATTTCACAGTTTAACTCCGTAGTATTTACCAAACAAGCAAGAAACGTTAGTTCCCTCTACCCAATAGGAAGCTAGCCTTCAAGACACCTGTCGCAGGGACGCTTTCGATTAGTTGGTTTTGACACTGGTCTCGAGAGGTCCAAGGGGCAAGGGGTAGGTCATATATAAGCTGTTTGTGCGTATGAATATATAGAGAGTCGGCCCCAGATGGGGAATGGAAATGTATCCATCCATGACAAACCAATCCCAGTACAGTTAAACCTACCAACCCATTCCCGGACGCACATTACGCCATCACCCACAAGCGATCATTCCTAATACACCAACCTACCTCATCCCAAGAAAAGAAAATCCTTCCAAAACCCTAAATCACATCGACATCATTCATAATCACTAATATTCACTCACAGTGTACTAATTGATAATATTGTATTTCTTACAGCATCATTCAATGGTTTCACCCATTCATTGTTTCACCCTCATATCATGAGGATAAGGGCTAGCGACTGCTGCCTGTAACTCACAAAGCATAATCAGCCCTTTCTAGGATGACCTAGGTTGACGTTTCTGTCAATTTGGATATTCCTAGTCGGGCAACAGCCGAAAGGCGAATATATAGAGTCCTACCATTCCATCCCGGAAAACGACACTCACGATTCACTCACAATTTCACCATCATACCTAAAGCACACCTACCCCATCCCTGAAAAGAAAATCCTTCCCACACCCGAGACCCAGCGCGATCACTCACAATCACCATTTCTCACCTCACAGTGTAATATACTAATGCTATTGTAAATTTTTTACAGGTCATTTCACTTGTTTCATTTCATAAGGTATTAAGTTCATTCACGAGGTTAAGAGTCACGACAGTGACTCGGTACTCAAACAACAAATCAGCCTTTCTAGGATGACCTAGATTGACGTTTCTGTCAATTTGGATATTCTTAGTCGGGCAACAGCCTCACGGCGAATATATAGAGTAGTCACATAAATCTAGAGAGTTCCGGCGACATAAACCTAGAGAACGTGTAATATCATGACAGTACATAATCTGTAGCTCAAGTAAAATTTTATAATTTTACATAATATATTTGTACCCCACTTCAATAAATCGTGTGCAACATTAACAGTTGTATTTATTCAAGTAAAATATCATAATAATTGGCGTTCGATCACGGGGCTATAATAACCAATTATCTCACAATCAATTCAAGAAAGTTGTAATTGGCTCCCAATCGCGGGAGTTATATCTCAATAATACTGTAATAATATAATAATTGGCGCTCGATCACGGGGCTATCAATACAAATTATATCTACAAACAAACCGTATCAACATAATGCATAATATATGATATTGATAATGACTAATGGGGTAGGGAAGAAGAAGGAAACACTTTAAAGGTAATCCAATTATATATGCATGGAAGGTGAGTGGAAACCATTTAGGAAAAATACCCTCCGTACACTCGACCGGAATTTGATCCTGATCTTCCCATCCTCAGCAGGCCTGTCTAGTGTGTTGTACCTGGTATCTTTTTATTCTATCAAGAAACGTTCCACAAAACTGAGCGTGCGTTCACTTCTCAAATAAAGTTCTTGGTATCTCCGACATGACCCTGAACAAAGAAATAAAAGATGCAGTGGTAGATGGCCGCCACCTCAAAACACCTTTGTTGGTGTGCATGGGATGTGCAATTAACCACAAGTCTTGTTTCCATAGTCTTCTTATGACCACACTGACCGTCAATAGCATGATATTAATAGTTAAGCTCCGTAGAGACTAAGTAGCCCACACAAATCGTGAATAATAATTTACAATAATGAAATTAACATGTAATTTTCCTCGCTCATTCAGGTGCATTTCCTCTAATCAACTGCAATCCTCATCCCTACTATATTGTAATAAATATAAAAAGAAATAGTCAACTCTCAGTTTAGCGGGGTAACGAAGGGCTACTAAACTCAGTTATATCAATTTCCATAGTAAATCTGCAAACCCATCGAAAACTACCAAATGCAGTGAGTAATTGATTAATAAACGATACGACTCAATCATACATAAATTTATCATAATAAATATTATTGAAAAATCAATCATCAGTAAACTACCTTTAAACAACTTTTTACCATAAATACAATTATTAGGCTTAAGGCCCAGGATACCAATTTCGAACCAAATCGTTAAAGCTCATTTTAAAATATCTCTCAAGTTTAAAAAAAAAATCACTCATCACTAGCCCTCAACGATTTTTTTAGCGAAAAAACCCAGATATATGGTGTTATTTGGGAGGTCGATTAGTCCATATATATTTATTTTAATCAAAATCGTTTGAGCCATTTTCGAAAAATATGGAATTCAAAAAAATCACTTATACCCTTAATTTGAGGGCTTGGGTAAAAAAAAAAAAAGAGGCCTGAGGTATGGTCGTATCTAGATATAAAGTTTTGAGTTCGAAATGGTTTTAAAATCTTTCATTTTTACGAGACGCTAAACTAGCACTAGGAATGATAACAATGGTTCGTGGGTTCGAACCATTATTATTATTGTTTGGTATTTAATATAAATCAAGTATCATAATTTTTGTTTTGATTTCTTAACTTTGAGACCATCTTTTTGAAAATGTGTGGTGTGTTGAGCAACGTGGGGTTTAGCATGTGACCTTCGACACCAGCTGAGGAGATTTTCCCACTTCACCTGGAAATACAAAGCCATGAGACCAACATGACGCTAGTCGTCTATAAATAGCTCGGGGGTGACGTCATCAAGAGAGGAAACACACTGCTTCCATGTTTACATAACGCGCTAATAATAGAGTTATCTGGTCGAGTAAAAATACAAGAGTTGGTTATCTTATCAGCGGTCCACTATCTGAGTGTAACTTAGCAACTTCATAATGGAAGGTCGGTATTACAAGTTTGCTGATTTCTGTTAGCCAAATATATGTGATAGGCCAAGATTCGTTAAAAAAACGCGAACTCACCAACATAAGTTTATATCTCTGCATAGAGCTCGGAGGCACCAGCAAGTTCATATCGTTTAACAATAATACAATCTTCTCTAAAAGCTCACTTCAAATGAGCTATATTTCCAAAAGAAAAATGAAGTTCAGTAACAAATAAAATGTTAAATGTTAATTGTTTAAGTTCTAGCGCTCAATTAAATTCTGAATATTTCTTAGTCCCTTTTAAAACTAAGATTTTTTAATTCTTCATTTATTTGAGGTATTAGCGTGCACTTTCTGAACCGACTGATTAAATCAGCACACGAGAATTTCTACGAACGAGAGCGAAATGGCCTACCAATTTTGCCGGGAAATGTATTTTCACATACATTCCAGGGTTATTTTACATACCACAGTCGACCGGCGGGTTTACTTTCTCCTCCGAAGGAAGTTGTGCTACAGATTTTTATCGCAAGAAAAATTCGTTGACTTCTGCTGGGTTTGAACCCACGAACATTAGGGCATGAGGTGAGCACTTTACCCCAAGACCGCGGAGGTCAACTCAAATTGAGATTTTCCACTAGTAGACAGTCTATTAATGTAATTTGATTATTCAATAATCAAATAGCCTAATGGCACAACTGATAAATCAACTGAGATAATGCAATGACATTTTCACAAAAATTATATTGAAATGCTCTAATAGCTACTAAGCCAGAGATATTTTAATTATTTTTAAAATTACTTTTGGTTAAGATTAGTCCCGTTCTGGTCTAGGAGCCCATTTGATATTTCCGGAATTATTGAAAATACCACTTCTAGGATAAATAAACCTTTCTTACGTAATTTGTCGTATATGTTTCGAGAAAGAGTCTTATAGACATTTAACACTGGCATGACAGGAACTGTTATTAATAGGCACGCCGTTAGAAACATTTATTAACAAAATAACACCCCACCTTTTAATAAAACCTATAAAATACCGATAGCAAGTACTGTAGTAGAATTGCTCTTACTATGAAAAGTGGATTGTACTTGTGGAACAAAGATTAGTCGACTTGGAGTTGTTAGTCAGTCAATATTAATTTTTACTTTCTAATAAAGAGAACAAAATTTTGTAATTGACAAATTTCGGCCTCGATATTATGGTGAATCTTTACCTTTTATGTGCCCCACAACCCAAAAAAATTCTGTCTGTCGGGTGTTGTTTTGAATTTGATCGAAGCCCTCAAATAAATATTGGTTTAATGTTAGGTAGAGTTTTCCTAATTTAAAAAATCACTAGCATTACAAACAGGTGCGCCCGCAAGCGGGGGCAAGAGTGTAAACTGCCCCCCTGATATTCTGAGGCAGTATATATATTAGAAGTAGGCTAATCCCGCCCTAGTGTCCTTAACTAGCTCTCAAACAGTGCCCCCAGCCAACAAACCAGAGAGTTAGAGAATATAATTAATAATTAGTAACAAACTAATTACCAGCGCCCGCCACCTGCTGACTTTAGTGTTGATAGTTCGGTGCATGCGCGAGCGATTCCAACAGCATTCGCCATTCAAACCGTCAAGGTCAAGTGTCCACCCACGAATTTGGATAAATTTGGAACATTGTTCTTGTGTTGTATCTTATTTTTAGGAGACGAGGATTATTTTAAAAAGAGTCTCTTGAAACTTCAATTTAATACATTTTCTTGCACCCTCCCCCTTGAAGAAAAATCCTGAGGGCACCCTAGTTCAGAAGTAATAGCTACCCCCTCCCAACGCAACCCTCTCCAGAATAGTTGCAATCTCACCAGAAATGTATATTTTACAACCACACAAGTAAAGAGAATACAAACTTCATTGACTACAGTATATTCTCATTTAGACAACTGTGTGTTGAGAAAATGTATATTTGAGCATTTATGCGTTTATAAAATATAAATAGTATAAAAAATAAACTTAGTCAACATGAATGGTATAAAATGACTCAAAAATGCCTAAAAATGACTAAAATCCCTTAAAATGCTTTAAAATGACACAAATCAATAAAATATGACCTTAGATTCCAAAATGGCAGAAAAAAATTACCTATAAGGTATACAATTCTACAACAAGGGGATAGTGAGCTGAGTTCATATACTTATGAGCATTGTATTTGACGAACCAGAAAAAGATAACATGCCATCAACATCTGGGCCCTGATTATGAACATTCATTAACGACAGTTAACTTTTACAAGTAGAAAAGTAGACAGCAAACGCAACATCTCACATATTCCGGCTGCACCTTTGGCAAATGTCCCTTATTCACATTTGAAAAATTACCAATCCTAATTACTGATGTTAATTTTTAGTGTGGAAAACAAATAAATATAATTATAAAATTGTCCTCATGAAGGCTGATATAACCGTGGAGCAAAGTTTGAAAAGCGCTGCCCTAAGCTCTCATTGCGGCCACATACAACATCACCTAATCTTCAACTCTGACTCTTATAAAAAACTAAACAGCACTGTGGACTTTAAGTGTAAACAGATTTGCGGCGTGCTCGGTCAACAATCAAACCCAATATTCGACAAAACAGTGCCAATCATCAAGATAATCTTTAGTCTTTTTTTATGGTGTAATGGGTGAACTGATATAAATAGCTTGAGACTTGGATAATGTATAATGGGGTGGACTGGATAGAGCTAGCTCAAGATAGGGGTAGGTGGCGTACTTTCTTAAGTGCAGCAATGAGCTGTCCAGCTAATTCCGTAGAGTAAATAAGGTTGGTTGGTTTAGGTCTAACAGTGGGACTATCCCTTACAGTTATAGGTCAGGCACAATATCACTGAGACTGTCCCTGTTGGTTCTAAGTCAAGCACAATATCACTGCGACTGTCCCTGTCGGTTCTAAGTCAGACACAATATCACTGCGACTGTCCCTGCCAGTTCTAAGTCAGACACAATATCACTACGACTGTCCCTGCCAGTTCTAAGTCAGACACAATATCACTGCGAATGTCCCTGTCAGTTCTAAGTCAGGCACAATATCAGTACGACTGTCCCTGTTGGTTCTAAGTCAAGCACAATATCACTGCGACTGTCCCTGTTGGTTCTAAGTCAAGCACAATATCACTGCGACTGTCCCTGTCGGTTCTAAGTCAGACACAATATCACTACGACTGTCCCTGCCAGTTCTAAGTCAGGCACAATATCAGTACGACTGTCCCTGCCAGTTCTAAGTCAGACACAATATCACTGCGAATGTCCCTGTCAGTTCTAAGTCAGGCACAATATCAGTACGACTGTCCCTGTTGGTTCTAAGTCAAGCACAATATCACTGCGACTGTCCCTGTTGGTTCTAAGTCAAGCACAATATCACTGCGACTGTCCCTGCCAGTTCTAAGTCAGACACAATATCACTACGACTGTCCCTGCCAGTTCTAAGTCAGACACAATATCACTGCGAATGTCCCTGTCAGTTCTAAGTCAGGCACAATATCAGTACGACTGTCCCTGCCAGTTCTAAGTCAGACACAATATCACTGCGAATGTCCCTGTCAGTTCTAAGTCAGGCACAATATCAGTACGACCAACACTGCCAGTTTTAAGTCAGGAATAATAGCAATACGACTATCCACGGTTTTAAGTCAAGAGCACTATCAGTGCAATCGACCCCGCTGGTTCTGCTAATCAAGTTGTCTAGACTCTAAAGATACCAGGCGTATGGGTAGTGGGGGTGTGTGTCCAACGCTTGATTTAAAAAAAAGTCAGCAGCCATATTTGTGTGAGGCCAGTTGTACCCTTACCGATAATGTCGGTGTCGGCGCCGTTAATATCGGTACGTGAACAACCGCCCTTACAATGAATTGAATGGCAAGTGCTCGTATTGACGTCAGTACGACCATTTCTTATCGAATGAATAATAATGTTCGCAAACATTAAATGCGTTAGTAAATCAGAGATTCAGTCGCAAGTAATGGCTTCCACAATTTATGGTGTCATGTATGTAAGACCAGAGGAAGTAAAAAGGCAAAGGAAGATAATGTGTGTCATACATAGTTCATGGCCTAAGGAGTTGGGTCTAAATGATAGATCTGCAGTAAGTTATCTGCTGCCAGAAGGCCTGCCTGCTCGAGTAAACCAGTGTATTGTGACGGTATAAATGGCTTACCTGCAATATCTGCTGCTGGAAGGCTTGCTCGTGTAACCCAGGTTCCAGAGGGTGGTAGCTGTTGTTGAGGTCTGTCCTTCTAGACAGCACAGGACTGCCAACTGGCGAATCGCGAGCCATTTCTAGAAACAACAAACCCTATTTACAGCTTAATATAATCAAATAGTTATACACAGGCAAGGCCGTAGTCAAGGGGGGGTTTTGGAGGTTTAAACCCCCTAGAAATTTTATGAAGTATATATATATATGGCTTTATTTGCGGTTCAAACAATATTAAAATTAAGGTACAAGTACAAATTAGGGGGCTGTGTTACCAAAAAAAGCACTTCAGATAGCTTCTAGAACTGTTTATGGTTTAGAATTTGTTTTCTAGTCTCCGTAAATTGGGGGATGTGCCCACCAACCCCCCCCCCCCCCCCCCCGAAATTATTGGCTGGCTACGGCCTTGTACACAGGCTATGCTTTGTCCCTCAAATGTTCAGTTAGTAAGTAAAGAAATACAATGGAGATTTAAAGCTGTTATAACACATCCAAGTAAAGTCAAAGGTCCCGGGTTCAATTCCGAAGTCTAGATACTCATTTCATTGTTCGTTGTGCAAGAGTCTGTTCGATCTATTCTCAGCTCACACTCATAATTAAACACATTCGTGAGAAAGGTGACTTTTAAATCAATGCACCAGCATTTTTACGGAAAGAGAATTAAGAAATCAAATTGAGAATTATATGAGATTTCGCCCTCAATATGCCCAGTCAATCCTCAAATATAATGAGGACCTCTCGGGTCAGAGCTAAACATGCTTGTGGAAAAGTGAGATAAATCTGCAGGTAAGAATACTATTTAGTCGATACAATCTTGACAACATGTCAAGAAAATATAAGCAAAATAATCCTATTAAGTGTTTGTAAATATGTGGTTATTCATATATATATATATATACACTCATACTCATTAATATATATATATAATGATATATCTTATAAAAATTCATATATAATATAATAAGTTCTAGATATTCAAAATTAAATACTATTTTCCTCTGATTTCTGGGCTGTAAGATTTGAGAGTTCTACTCTAGACATGCCGGAGTCTTCTTCGGAATCAAGAGGAGACTTCGCAAGGGTAGCACCGGTAACCACATCGAGCATTTCCGTCAATAATCAAGTAAGAGTTCAGATAAAGTAAAATATTTAATGATTTGTTTATATTAAAGCACTTGATGATCATGTAGGATTTAAATTAAATAAATTGATGAAACACTACTAACCCACTCCCGGCATACTACTTTACTGATGACCCTACAACGTGGGGCATGAAATATTAAGACCACGAACCCTACATTGTACTTTGCAATATTGGCGTCCCGCGCGGGGCATTAGTTCATTCCACAAGCTCCAAGAGACAATGTTTAGCCATCAAATGCACGATGCGAGTTCGGTCATTCAGATTTAGAAGATATTGGGAAGAGGTAGAAAGTGCACCCACGCAAACTTCGGTAATGGACGCAAACGCAATGCTAGTAGAGTTAGTAATAAAATGCGTAGGGAAATAAATGAAAAATTTGAAAGTATGAAAAATGTAATGGCGCTAATGACCAATTTAAGCGTGTAGATTAATAAAAGTTTGATGAAAAATAAAAGAAAAAAAAGACCAGTTTAATAAGGGTGTTACTGAACAATTTAAGGGTGTTTAAATTAATTTTAAAAGATGCGAGAAAGTAAATAAATACAAAATGAAAACCAAAAGGGCATTTAGGAAAATAAACGGTCTATATAACTAAAACAAATCATAAAGGGAAAAGCATCTAAACTGAAAATCTAAATGTCAATGCAGGAATCGAAATTGATGAGATTTGTCATTCTTTTGTATGGGAATAAATACACCAAATAATAAAAAAATATATATTATTGTTGAAGAATTTCTAATTTCAAAGGAAATAATTAATTATATAAGGGCATCGAACCAAGAACTCTCGAATCAGATTCAAAATAAATTAAGAGTCAAGGAGAGTAGGTCTTGTTGAAAATTACTTTATTTTCAAAGACGGGACTGTGACCAAATGTCGATAGGACATACACATAGGAAACGTATGAGTATTTTTGACAATATAAAATTAACACAAGATTTTGACAGTGTAGGCTTTTAACGTAGATGGGAAGGTGTAGGGCCTTTCAAGGAAAAATGCATTTATGAATGTGGCAAATTTGCACCAAGTGAGAATTTGAGGTTTATTTACATTATGAAAGTCAATTTTGTTGTTGAAAGTTTGGACCAGGCTTCCAATCGAACAAAACTTCAATCAGTTGTATACTCAACCAGAAATGAACCAAAGAGTTGGTGGATCTATTGCTAGGATGTCCAGGGAAGTCGAAGGTTGCATCAGATTCAGTAAACTTCCGGTGTTTGACCCAGAGGGTGATGATAGAATTTAAATATCGGATAATGGTAAGAGAACCAAAATGGGTTACATTAATTAGTATCAAAGAAAAGCTAATTTGAGTTATTATTTATGTTGTATTAAAACAAATAAAAAATGTAAGTTAATGACAGTTTGAAAAGTAATGTTACTTAAGGACATGACGATGTAATAGAAAAATGTTCAAATTCCCAACAGCCATGAAACGCAAGTCGCGCCATTTTTTAATGTTAGAACATTTATGAAAAGTAAGTGGTAGGAATTGTTGATTTTGAAAGATAGAGTTAAAGAGAATTTTTGCTTGTGATGAAATATGTTGGAGCTTAAAATGATTTTACGAAAATATTTAAATAAATAAAGAAAGAATACATTTTAAAGGTAAAAGTAACAGAAATTGACTCTCACCAGAAACGTGTGTGTTAGTAATGTAAAAGTTAAAATGAAATTTTAAACCGGTGTTATTTGATAAAGAGGCTTTAGGGTAGCTTCACCTAATTAGAATGAGTAATATATTCATGCTTATTATGCAACAGATATAGATAGTCGAACAAAATAGGTAATAATTGTTGTTTGCGAAAATAAACTATTAACATAATCTACGGGGAAGTTAAAGAAGTGTTTAAAGGAAGGTTTATTGATTTTCAACTCTAGTAATAGTAAATAGGTGAGGTGAGCCAAAATAATTAAGTAATCAAAAATAATAAAGTCTTAAACAATCATATAACTTTAAATTGATAAGCTATTACGAGTCTCAAATAGTTACGGAGAAATGATGAAAATTTGAAAATCTCCCCTATATAAAGTACCCTCAAAGTCATGTTCATGAGAAAATGAAAATGCCCATCTTGTTTATAATAATAAACTGTGTTTAGATATCAAATTTAATCAAAATTATAAGAGTGAGTTTCGATAAAATAAATTTATTCTCTTTTTGCCTTTCAATAAGCTAGCCTTAAATTTAGGGTTTGATATCTAATAACAAAAACCCCGCGCGGAGGGGGAGGGGGGAGGGGGGCTTATGTAAACCTTAGATACACGATCACAATATTTTCACTCCGAGGTGTCGAGACAAAGTAAATATTAGTTTACAAAGTTTAGTTACCCAAATGTGTATATGTATATATATATATATATATATATATATATATATATATATATATATATATATATATATATATATATATATACACACACATTTATATACATTTAACAGGAAAAACATCTTCAGTTCACGCAGATGAGATTCGAACCTTGACCTCTCCATCAATGGCGATCAAACCAACGGCTGTGGGTAACTAAACTTTGTAAACTAATATTTACTTTGTCTCGACACCTCGGAGTGAAAATATTGTGATCGTGTGTGTGTGTATATATATATATATATATATATATATATATATACCTTTAACGGTTTTCCACAAGTGATTTATCACTCTGGTTTTCCCATCTTTACTCCTTTACTCCATGCAAATGCGGGTTCACTTCCTCTTAGCTAACTTCCTCATCTCTACCCAATCAGATTAAGCTGTTAATAACATGTGTTCTGAACGTAGCAAAAAAGAAAAGACTTGGTTTTGGACGAGTTATAATCATATTATAATAATAAATTAATTATTTTAAATGGAAACATGGTTTTAGCGAGCTTTATTTAATTCTGATTTTTTTTAGATCATAAAATCCAATGTTCTTGTTAGTATGGTGTTCGAAAAAAGTTAACAGTAGGTACTATTTGTAAAGTGAAGTAGGCGTACAGTGCGTAAATTATATTTATTTGAAATAAAATTTTCAAAATTGCAATTTTTCACCAACTTTGGCCACCTTTTTCTAATTCATTAATTTTTTAAAAGATATTTCCAATTTTTTTTAATCAGGCTATCACCTAGAACAAAGTGTGGTTTTCACTTTGATTTTTCTATCTTCTGTATAGACAAATTGTGGTGCACTTATTTTAATTTTAACCTCCTTTTACCATATATTTAAATAATTAGCGTAAGTAGTGGCCGTAAAAACTATGTCACTGAAAACAAAAAGAAATGGCTATATTTTTTTTAAGTATAAGGAAGAAAATATATATTTATATATTCCTATAGTAATAGATAAACTAAATAAAAATGTCACAATTTACTGTAGATAATGATTTCCTAAGGTAGCTCAGAAAAAATTATACTTTTACGGGGATTCGAGCCCTTGTCCTTTAACTTTGGACGTCATTGTATAACACCCCGAGATTGTGGCTCAAAACCCGACATCACACCTTGAAGAGAATAACGGTAATAGCTTGTCTTTTGTTGAGTAGCAAGCAACCAAAGTTAAAGGATTAGGGGGGGGGGGGGGGGGGCTGCCTTTGGAATGTAAGGACACTCTTAAAAGGTGGTAAAATAGAGGGGTTGAGAGGGGTCGGTGTGGTAACTGCCATAGCTACAGCAGCGCACCTCTGGTGAGGTGATAATACATGGAACTACTTGGAAGAGAGATTTGTAAAACCTCGAGATGTCCATCCGAATTTAAACGTCGTTGAAATATTCGTCGAATCTTTTAAATACTGGTCGTGATTGGGACAAAGCGTACCCAAAATACGCTAAATGGTTTGTAAAGGAAGGAGATGTAGGTAAAGATGAAGTGTCAGTCGTTGCAAAATTTTGTTTGTACCCGGTAAATCACCGAGTAATTAGTAAATAAATCCTTTACTATATTATAACTTATAAGGAAGGTCTAGTTAATGTGAATAAATTAATCAAAATTAATTTGCAAACAAACCCGAATAAATTTACACAGTCAAAAAAAAAAATTTATCTTATAACTTTGATAAGTAATTTTTTTAAAGATTTTAGAATTTTTTTTTTCAAATTTGACCACCGGTTTTCAAAATATGTGTACACAATTGTGTACATTGGGTCTCAACCCGCACTGAAATAAACAAGGGTGGCTAATATACAGAATAAATGTTTTATACAGTAATTCACTTTTATAGCATTGAAAGGGAGCATTAAAACCACCTTTATAATTTAAGGAATTTGTAAAAGCATACATTACATGTTAAATGAGAAATTTTCGAATTAGTAAGGAAATTGACACATTGTTATTTGACATGAAATGCACGAAAGCAGTTTTTGTCCTTTGATAAACAAAGATGCACACCACACTTTTCACATTTCACCCTAGAACGTCCCTTGCATTGGGGGAATTTGCATCGACCTAGTAGTTCTGCACTTTTATGAAGTGGGAAGTGTTCAATTCCATCATACTGAATATCTTCAGATGGCCTAATATCTCCTCTTCTTTTAGGAACTGGTGTCTGTGGGGGTGTAGCAGATGGTCGGCCTCTTTTCCTGTTTGTAATTCTCCTACCACCTAACACCAGAGCATCAGCCAGTTTCATTCTGAAGTGCAAAAGATCCATAACCTTGTTCTTTGGAATTCCAAGGTCCTCAGCAGATCTTCTGTACTCCAGCCAGCTCTGCACTACAGCAAAATATACTGCATGGAAAATGGCACGTAATGTCCATTTCTTTGATTTGATAAAGATACGGTAGTAGCTAATCAACTGGTCAAAGAGGTCAACACCACCCATAGAATGGTTATAAAGTTTTATAACCTCTGGTCAATCAATTTGTACATACTTTTTATTCTTCTTATCCCATCGCTCAACACTGTCAATGCTTCCTTTTCCGACAAAATTTGAAGCCAGAACAACTGTTTTGTTGTCAACCCATTTTACTAGAGTTACATTATCAGTGCTGCAGATTTCCTCTGAATATCCTCTTTCTTTTTTCAAAGCCTCTTTGTCTGGAATAAGAGGAGGATTAGCAAACCGGTTAACCCGAACCGTTCCAGCAGCACAAATATTGTCTTGTTTTAGTGCTTGAAACAACTTGTAGGAGGAAAATAAGTTGTCAAAGAACAGCTTGTATCCCTTTCCTTCACTGATTCTTTGAGCCAGCTGCAGAACTACTGTTGGACCTTGTCTAAATGACTTCAATAAAGTCTCTTTGAACTCAGTTGTTGCTCCCTGGTACAACAGAAAGTCATATGCAAGACCACTTTTGCCACACAGCATGTACATTTTGATGCCCCAGGGGGTTGGTTTCCCCTGAACATACTGCTTTACAGAGAGATGCCCTGTAAAGGAGATCATTGCCTCGTCAACTGCTAGATATTCTTCTACATGTAACTCTAGGCAGCGATTGCGTACAGCATCATATATAAGGCGGACTTTAAAAAATTTATCTTTATTATTAGGTGGAATCCTCATATTGTCCACAAGATGCAGATTGGTTCTTAGTTGGAAGAACCTATCCCTACTCATACTGTTCATAAATAGCTCCATTTTCAAAGTTGTGTCCCAGTACATTCTAACTCTCGGGAATTTTAGAGTTCCCATCACTATATGAAGACCAAACAAAGTTACAAGTTCCGTTGTTGTTGTCGGCTTGAAACCGTTTGTCCCTGCCTGTATTGCATACATATTTGTCATCTCGGCCATTGCTTCGAAAAGATGTTCTGGAAAGTACTTCCTAAAATAGATTAGTGGAGTCAGTTTTGTTTCCTCTGTTGTATCTGGCTCCCACTTATCTGAATTTAATACAGATATCGGACGATGACGCCATTTGATATATTTTTTCTCTGTAAGAAAATAATTTATTTCATTATTTACATCATTTGTTACGATTTCGGGTTCATCAACATTGCTGTCATCATCGTCAGGATTGCCCTCGTGATCGTCTAATCTACTAGATGTTGGTTGCACTTCATATTCGTCAACTTCCCCTCTATTTATCTTGTCAGAACCCAATCTCACTATTTTGCTATGTGAAGAAGTGGACAATCCACCATCAAAATCAAATTCTTCATCTGATGACAAATCTAAATCTGACACATTACCTGCCATCAATGAATCTAAAATCTGTGATGGATCCATTTTTTTTTGTTCCGGTATGCCATATCAGTTAAATGTGTCAAAGATAAAAAAAATCCAAAACCAGAATTTCTCAATCAGGAATTACACCTACAACAAAGTAAACACAGCCTTATAAGTGTAATGTGTCAAAAAAATATTTCTGTTCCAAGTCAGAATCAAATTGGAGGCTATAATTATTCAAGATTTTTTTTAAAGTATATTATTCCAACAAAGTCCAAATTTTTATTGTATTCTTGAAATAAAGTCTCAAATCTCTTAGAACACTGTCAAAATCATGAATTTGTTCAACTAAACGGCTTTATGAAGCATTTCTACATTCACATTGAGGTTATGTCAGCACGTGGTGGTTATACTCACTTCTGAACCAATGGTTACAATTGTGTACATCATATTACAGTCCTCCAGCCAAGCCTAATATCACTTATATAAATATATTTGCACTTGTAGTATACAAAACAACTATTCAATAAACCAAAAGTAAACTTTGAACAAAAATATCCAGTTAGAAATTAAAATAAAGCATGTAACATAAGTGGTATTGTCACAAGCAAAAAAATTGTACCACTCTAAATAGTCAAGATCGATTATTAACTCTCCTAGATATCGTAAGATGGCAGCACCAGTTCTAAAATTGTTGTAATAGAATGCACAAATATGTACATCAGGTCTCCATTGAGAAAATATTATCTGAAGTACCATAAAACAGAGTAGAAACTTAATGTACACAATTGTAGCCAGAGGGTCTGAAAGGGTTAATATGAGTATAGAATTACTAAAAGTTGATTAATTTCTGCTGATTGTTGGAGCCTATAGAACTAAACCATGAACAAAGTAAGCTAGCTACAAATAGAACCGATGTACAAGTAAGCTAGTAAAATTAATAATAAACCAAAAATTGTAAAATAAATACCACCAAAAACATTTAGGTAAAAAACTGCCAAGTTCTACACTACAAAAATTCCTTAAATTATTCAGCCTCGAAAAGGAGTGAGATCTAAAAAGAGTGCAAGTTCTATTTGCAATGTATTTTCAAAAACTTCCCACTTCTATTAAGTCTATCCAAGTGTGCTAATCTGATTTTTAAGTTTCTATTTATAGTATAGGAGAACTTTAACTAGAAACTTAAAATCAGATTAGCGTACTTAGATAGACTTAAGAGAAGTGACACGTTATTTGGAAAGACATTGCAAGATGAATGAGCTTGGCACTCTTTCAGATCTCACTCTTTTTCGAGGCTGAATAATTTGAGGATTTTTGTGGTGTAGAACTCGACGCATGTTTTACATAAATGTTTTCAGTAGACATCAATAATTATTGTAAAAATGAATTATAAGACTATGTTTATTTAATTAGGTACGCACCAACTGTAATAACTTAATTACTGACCATAGAAGTAACTTTTGAACGATGTGTCCTATCAAAACGAAACGGTTGTGGAATCTATTTACGGAGGCCTCTAAAATGATATGTTGCTTGCCTGTGATCAGGATTAAAAAGAGTTTTTGTATTTTACCCTTGGTTTACATCCGAAGTGCCATCTATATGCCAATTTTTAAGGCTACATGTTGAATGGAAGTACCCTATATACTCTAAATTATGATGATCGGCGAGTGAGTCCCAAAATCAGTATATTTTAATTCACATACCTCACGACCCGCCATAAAATAGAAACGTTCAACTTAGTAAAGATGACTAAAATAGTTCGTCTTAACAGGGTGTTACATGTTTACGTTCCTATTATTCTGTGAAGCCGAATTAGAGGGGATGGACGGATATGGCTTGAGATGAATCGCGTTAAAGGCTGCTTTTATGCACGCGTTTTGTGCCGCGCGACACACGAGGGCAAGAGCCGTCGCGTTTTGTAGGTTCATTTTATGCACGCGGCATTTGCCACCCGTCGATAAATATAGTAGTGGGGGAGAATAAATCGATCACTGCTGCCAATACCTTTGTGTTGGGGACTGGAGAGTGTAAGATGTATCCGCGCGTCATCTATTTGGCGTTTTGTAACCTTACATTGAAAAAAGGGAAAGAAAATTGGATGTTCATCCCATCAACTTTGCAAGATTTGAAGATGGGGCATTTCGTAACCTCTAAAAAAATTAAAAGATGAAAGAAACAAGTTTATAAAAACTACTTTTGAATGACAAAACACAACACACTTCCTTCTATCAAGTGACTTTTCTTTATATTTCTGGTTTTGTACTTCTCCAATAGTTATTTCAAATTACTTTATTTTTCTTGATTTCATCTTTAAAACGTTCAGTATACAAATAATTATTTTTTTTAATAAAAATGATAAAAATATCAATTATTTAAATTACAAAATAATCCTATTTGTAAACCTCCAGGCAATTGGGCCAATATTATTTACTAGCTAGGGGTTGGCAGCTCTGGTGTCTAGACAACGGAGAGCAGACAAGCGGCGCGTTTGCATAAATGAATCCATAAGATGCCATGTACTTAGATTATTTCGGGCGGCTTTTGCCGCTGGCGTTTTGTAAAACACAACGGCATGTTTTACAAAACGCGACGGCAAGTTTTTCGGACGGCAGAGCATAAAAGGACTCATTTGTTCCCAGTGACTTTGAAAACGCGACGGCTTTTGCCGCCGTGTGTCGCGCGGTACAAAACGCCTGCGTAAAAGGGCTCTTAAGGTGTGGAAAGTTTTGAAACGCGTGTCCATCGAACAACAACAAAATAAAAGCTATATTGATGTAAATTTCCCGAAAAATCAATATTTGAAGGTTCCTTGTGGATGCGTGCTTTACAGTTGAAAGAAACCAGTTTTTCTTGTCACTATAGGAAGGGAAAGTTTATCGTTTGTTAGAAACTAGAAAAGGTTAAAACACAGGTAAATGGCCGAGTGTTAAACTCTGCCCGTTCTAGCCTCATTTATAGTCATGTATTCGGTATTTCTCATTATTTTAATTAAATGTATGTTTTCTAATATTTTAGTCTAAATTCTTGTATATATAATTGTTGTAGAATATAACATTGCCTCTATCCTTCCATCTACTATGGGGAGTAATTGTAATGTTATAATTGTATCCCCCCTTTTATGAAATTTCAAAAAAGTTATAGTAAATATGAGTTCAAGATATATAGATATTCAAAATATAGATATATAGATATAGATATATAGATATTCAAAATTAAATACTATTTTCCTCTTATTTCTGGGTTGTAAGATTTGAGAGTATTACAACACACTACTGTCGTTCTCTTACTCTAGACATGCTGGAGTCTTCTTCGGAATCAAGGAAGTGTGGACAATTAGACGGCCGAAATATCAAACCTTCTAGGAGCTTTTAGAATAAACGAATGTTCTTTCGAAATATGTCTTAATAAACGATACCTCATTCGGTTCTCGGATGAGACTTCGCAAAGGTAGCACCGGTAACAGCATCGGACATTTCCGTCGATAATCAAGTGCGAGTATGAAACCAGTATCACCAAACATTTGATACTGTAATATGTTTATAATAAAATAATCGATGCTCATATAATCTGATTTCAATTATATAATGATTATGACCCTACAATGTGGGGCATGGTATATTAATTAATAATCATCTGCAAACCCCCCTCTCCAATTGTAGCTCTAATATATATATGTGTGTGTGTGTAAAATTTAATTCAATTATTATAATATTTTTAGCATCGATTCTTACTACTTCTTCAGTTTATACGTATACGTACTAATTAAGCCAACGGTTAAGGATGAGAAAGGTTGAATTTAGAGGTGGTTTACCCGCATTTGCGTGGAGGGTGGAAACCTATTTTAGTAAAAACCACCCTAGGTACAACTGACCGGGATTCTAGTCCGGATCTACCAATCATCGGCAGTCTACTGCTAGAATGACGTCTTAAGGATGCCTCCCACGATGCTGGTTTTATTCGCTTTTGACAAGCTTTTTTTTTATTATTCGCCCTTGTTTTCGCTTGCAAACTCTGTAAACTATAAGTTTCTTTTATTTGCTAGCAATTGATTTTGTCGTCAATAGCAAATAATTCTCCCGAGCTGATAACTAGAGACATGCTCAACTTGTTCGCTGTCACAAAGCGAAAAGCAGGCTGATTTTACTAGCATTTTGTTAAAAAAAAGCGTCGTGTGAAGATGGTAGCGAGTGAATCAGCTGGTGAGTGACGAATAGCTTGACTCTCTGCACATGTGTGAAGACAGGCAGGTAGTATACGATATTATTTCAGAGTGAGTCGTCTTGCAAGTGCGTTCTTATTTTGTTTTGAAATTCGTGAGCTGTAGAACATTTTCATTGACTTATCCCTGCTTTTTTATAAGTTGATCTACCTTCTTCAAAAGCTCTTCAAACTTTTCCCACGACAACCGTAAAACTTTACTGTAAGCCTGTGGGTCTTCAAATACTAATACCTTCAACAGAAGGCCCCTGAGATACACTCCTACCTATTCACTTCCGTAACCAATTACTTATTTCTTTCTCTTCAGCACAGAGTCGCGTATTTGAGATTGGAGAGCTCGTGCGCAAAGTAAAACTGCAGCACGAACTACATCCTCTTGTGACGCCTTAATATTAAAGATTGTTTGTCCCCAAAACGCTGAAAAATTCCTGGTTTTCACCAGCACCGTGTGAGGCATCCTTGTTAAACCATGCGGCCACCGAAGAAGGTGTTTAATTATAAATACATGTGTGAAGGCTGAAGGAGTAGTTATGTATGTTATATATATATATATATATATATATATATATATATATATATATATATATATATATATATAATAAAAATACAGTATATATATATATATATATATACTGTATTATTATTATTATTATTATTATTAGCACCGCGTCTTACTCAGGTTATACGCACTTACGCTAATGTGCAATGGTAGGGTGATTGTGAGATGAAATGGAGGACCTACAGTTTAACGTGGAATCCGAACCACGGTAGAGACCTGGCATTCCTCACATTCACATGTTGTGATTAATACACATCTTGTCAGAGGTGAAGGAAGGGTTTGGCAATCAGATAAATCTGTGCCGGTACCAAAGATTGAACCCCGGATCCCCAGCACACAAGTCCGATACCTTACCCCTAGACCGCCAGGTCAGCTACATACTGTACATGATATAAACTAGTGTACTGTATACATATATTAAGAACTAATCAAACAGTGTCGGCCTCGATGGTCTTGGGGTAAAATGCTCGCACCAGGACCCGATGTTCGTGGGTACAAACCCAATCGAGGTCGATGGATTTTTACTGAGCGATAGAAATCCGTAGCACAACTTCCTTTGAAGGGGGAGTAAAGTCATCGGGACTATGTCAATTGCGGAGTAAAAAAATAACCTTGGAAGTTATGCACAAGCACTTTTTTCGGCAAATTTGGTAACCCTTTCGCGGTGGCTCATAGAACTTCAGTGTTAGACAACGGTAACGACACTTTCTGTGCTACCCTAGTACACGGTATTTCTACCAGATGGTGCTGGCAGCACTAGCCTGCAGAAAGGCTCACTGAATGGTCAGCGCCTGATAGATATGAATCACACCGAACCCATCTTTAGAAGAAAAAGTCACATTGTGTGTGTGTATATATATATATATATATATATATATATATATATATATAAAAAACTAGTCACGCTGTATACATATATATGACTAGTCACGCTATATACACATATGTAGGACTAGTCACGCTGTGTACATACATGTAAAACTAATCACGCAGGACTAGTCACGCTTTGTACTAATATGTAGGACTAGTCACGCTTTGTACTAATATGTAGGACTAATCACGCTGTATATTAATATGCAGGACTAGTCACGCTTACTAATATGCAGGACTAGTCACGCTTTGTACTAATATGCAGGACTAGTCACGCTTTGTAATAATATGTAGGACTAGTCACGCTCTATGCATATATATTGGACTAGTCACGCTCTATGCATATATATTGGACTAATCATACTGTAACATTTATGAAGGGTTAGTCATATATAAAATATACTATGTGTTATCAGAAAGAGCGTAGTTAATACTGGAAATGTATCATAAATAATAATAATAATAATTCATATTATAATGTTTATTGTAACCTGTATTTGTACGTGATCTTATGAAATTAAAACTTAAATGACAAAACATTAGCTTGCAAGTGATAACGTGTGATAAATTTACGTTTGCATGCAAATATATGTCTAGATTATTATTATACACCTTTAATATTCGAGCACGTTAGGAAATATGTTAAAAATTGGGCATCTGAAAGTTTATTTTGGGGGATATTTGAGGATATACATTCTATAAATTAGTGTAGTCAAATTTTATAAAAGGAATTTTTTTTTTTAAATGCCTCGGCAAAACTCCTTTTAGAAACCTTGGATAGATTAAAACGCCCCCTTTGACCCCTTTACGCAATTTCCAAGCTAATTTAACACACGTTAGTAAATAGCTATTTACTAAACCTTCAAGAAGTAACAACGTTTGGGTATACTTGTATTTTGTTCGCCAGTGTGTTCAAATAGTGTGTCTGCTCAGTGCTCAATATTCCATGAACGTGTGACGTTTTACAAGTGTTCATTAAATATTTCCAGGAATAATACAGTTCCCACGCGTGCCGATGCCAGAAATAGACGCGGCGGCCTTGTTGCGAAGGACGGTGCGGTGCGCCTTATTGCTTAGTGTTATACTGTATTATAGTGTATTTCTGGCACTAGGAATATCGGTCATACAGACATGTGTTGACTATGTTATGGTATCGGTCATACTGACACATGTTGACTATGTCATGATACCGGTCATACTGACACATGTTGACTTTGTTATGGTACCGGCCATACTGACACATGTTGACTATGTTATGATACCGGCCCTATTAACACACGTTGACTTTGTTATGGTACCGGCCATACTGACACATGTTGACTATGTCATGATACCGGTCATACTGACACATGTTGACTTTGTTATGGTACCGGCCATACTGACACATGTTGACTATGTTATGATACCGGCCATATTGACATACAGGGGCGAAGCCAGAACATTTTCATAAGGGGATCATAATTATATATAACAGTTACAATGTTAGATTTCTGTTTAAAGCCATTTAATAGTTTCTCATTCATATTTGATCTTATGTATGTTTTAAACCGTGGTCATCCTCTCCAATTTTTTTAAATCATATAGTTTCTATAAACTATTTGCAGTGACCTTCCTTCAACGATGTTTTGAAAATCGGTTCACTTTAGAAGTAATGAGTATCTTCGCTTTGATTTTTTTTTAAATTAGATTCTTTTATAAGCCATTTAAAGTGTTCCTAAACAAGAAATTTTTGAAATGTTGATGCCCCTATAAGCTATTTAGAGTGATCCTCACCTTAATTTTTTTTAGATAGTTATATACCTTTATATGAAAATCTATGAAATGGTCTTCCACCAACTACATTTTGAAAATTGAATTATTTCAGAAACTAGGCTATTTGGGGTGCTCCTCGCCTGAAAATTCTTCAAAATGACATTCACCTAGAAGCTATTTGGAGTTTTCCTCCCCTAAACATTTTTTTGAAATTTGGATGACCTCGGAATCTATTTAGAGCTTTCCTACTCTGACCTTTGCCGCCAGTTAAATGCCTCTAGTCTATTAGTTATTTGATGTGGTCTTTTCCGGCAAATTTTTGACAATAGAAAGCATATATAAGTCATTTGATGTTTGGTTTAAGGCCATCTTTCAGCTTCATATTCGATAATATCGAAGGATTTAAAATATAGCTAGGGAGGATTTATTCCAGGGGGGCAGAGTCCCCCACAGCTCCACCACTCTTCGGTCCACACATATTTTCTATACGGTATTCGTGGATGAACTGCTCTCAGGCGATTATTAATCTTCTTTGATATGAGATAGTCTACCGTTTCTATGCGGGAAAATGTTCGCTACTCAGTATGCACGATAAATATTCGTACATGAAAAAAATATTTTCCCCCACAATTGCGTGAGTCATATCGAAAATTGAATAAACTTGGACGAATAACGAACGTGTGGACCCGGATTAAGAGGTGTCGGTGTGTAAAAAGATTTTAAAAATTGTATAATTTATTCGTGTTGTATTTTCTTTCTAAAATTTGAACTTTGATTTTTTTTAAATTAGTTTTCTAACTTTCACACGGGAGGTCTATGTTATGATACCGGTCCTATTGACACATGTTGGCTATGTTATGATACCGGCCCTATTGATGCATGTTGATTATGTCATGATACCGGCCATATTGACACATGTTGATTATGTTAAGATACCGGCCATACTGACACATGTTGATTATGTAAACGACTACCAGCTCATATTCGAACAGCATTAGTGATTATGTTACGATACCGGCCATACTGACACAGTTGACTGTTTAGTAGATACAAACCTATTTTTTCCAACTCAACATAAAATTTCGATACAGGCCTATTATAAGTGTTATTTATACGTGTTGATATTATCAAACTAAAGTGATAGCAGCAGGTCACGTAACAGTAAATGAGAACTGTCTTAGTACATTATTTAACTGTCATAGAAGTTTCTTCCCAATCAGAATGCGACTGCAGCTATAACATGTGGATGTTTAGTATGTCTCTCGCGGGGATCGACTCTCGGGTAGGCACTCTAATATATCTTAGCAATGAGAAAGTGTTGTTATAGTGTAGCTAATAGATCAGTTACCGAGAACGTTAAATGTTACATTATAGGTGAGAGCTCGAGACACGAGATTACTCGGGCTAGATATAGAGCTCACTTGGAAAACTATTTCAGAAATAGTAAACGGCGAAACAATTACTGTTTAAATCTAACAAAAATGGGGCCACATAGGGGCCTATTAAACATATGATCACAGAGATTAGCAAATAAATTAATGAATTTTCTTTGACAAACTAGTAGAAACACAGTTGTAAACACGTATGTTTATTTTACAAAAAGACATGTGCATACAAAGAACTATTTTTTTTAATAAGTAAAACTAATCCGGCCCAAATAGTTTTACAAATATAAAACACATCAGGTAAATGATAACTACAGAAAGCAATGAATCCAGCTGTGACACTTCACACGTAACAGTGTGACGCTAGATCAAGAGCAGCAACAGACTTTCATAGTCGCAAATCAATAAATGGAAATAAACCATCGATACAATTAAACCTTAATACCAACCCGTATAGTATCTAAAAATAATTTAATATACACGCCCTGTCATCTCTGGGAAGCTGTCGGAACTAAAACGTGATCGCCTTGCTACAGTAGCCCCATGGCTTCTTTGGTGCTGAATGACGGCTCACAGCTGACAGCTGATTGCTTTGAAAAGCTACCAGAGCAAATTATGTATCCCTACGCCGAACCATATGATCTGCAAAAAACATGTGTTTAGCAGCTGTCAGAAGAAGTCAGCTGTGAACTGTCAGTCAGCACCAAAGAAGCCGTGGGGCTACTGTAGCAAGGCAATCACGTTTTAGTTCCGACAGTTTCCCAGAGATGACATTGTTTTTATTATAGTCTAGTGATAATTGTGTACGTGGTTTGTTTCTGGTATTTGGCCTCTCAGATTAGTTGTTTTTTTACCTTGAAGCTAAGTTATTTTTAGGCTCCACAAAACTTGTTATCAAACGTATCTATCTATACTATTTACTTACTTACTCTATGGCATGGCTGTCCAACTCTAGCTATCCGAGGGCCACATTAAGAATAATCCAAGGGGCGCATCTAGAATTATCAATACTGTACCGATATTAAAATATATGGAGAGTACGGCCGTTAAATTTAGTAGGCGCTTCTAAAATGTTGTAATAAAGAAAAATAATTTGCTTATAAAAGCTATTATTAAACATTAGAGTAGATACAATTGTTTATACGTTTATAATTATATTTATTTATAATGTGAGCTCTGCAGTTGTTCGATTTCATTACAAGTAGCTATATCAATATAGATGGTTTTATTTGACAGTCGTAGAAAATGGGAATTCAGTCAATTAACATCAGTATTTGGATTATATCAATTTCATCGTTAAAAAAGTATTTCGCTAAGATATGTGCTCCCGAGCATTGAGCACCTCTTAAGTCCAACGTCCCTCAATTTCGGATAGCGCTCTATTGGTTATAATTTTTTTTTTAATCTCATTTTTAGATTCTGCCAGCACAACAGAAAGGGTCTGATTGTAAATCGCACAATTCCAATAGAAAATCAGATTTTACGTTTTCAATGTTGAGAGTGCGCGATGAAATGAAACATCTAGCGTTGACGCAATGAAATGCACTTTAAGTCGTGCCTCTGAAGATGGGGTGCTAGTGAGCGCGAGTTTAGTGCATAAATTTTGCAGTTTTTATAGCATAAACATTTTTTGGTCAAACTAAATCAAATATTTCTTCTATAGAAACATAGAGTTTAGTTTTCTGCAAATCCTGATCTCAACAGTTCTTGAATATCTGTCAAAGGCGTCCTAAAATTTAATGACAACTTTTTCTTTTTATTTAAAAAGTTTGTCACCAAATGCCGCTATGCTCATGACAGATATTCAAAAACTATTGAGATTATCATGTGTATAAAACTAAACTCTATGTTTCTATAGAAGAAATATTTTATTTATTTTGACCAAAAAATGTTAATGCTATAAAAACTGCAAAATTAATGCACTAAACTCGCGCTCACTAGCACCCCACCTGAAGCTAGGTATCTAATCTAGTTTTGCGACGAGCATTCTGTTTTTTTCGCGGGTTAAAATCAAAAGTCATAACCCATAGGAGGGCCGCACCAAATCATTTCGCGGATAGCCCTGAGTCTATGGCATTAGGAACTCGAAGATTCATTGCCGTACTTACAAAAGTACGCCCCCTATCTCTACCTTGAGCTAGTTCAATCCAGTCCACCTCATTACAGCCTATCCCTATCTTGAGCCCCGATTTACCCTAGCTGACAAATATGCACACTGGCTCAAATTTAGTTTATAAGGTACAAAAAGTAAGCTGAAATATATACACTAAGTTTTCATCTACCATGATTCTGAAATGAATATGATTTACTTATATGAAACATTGTTAATGAATATAACATTTTAATAATTAATATAGCATACACTATGCAAACATAATATGCATGGTAGTATTAGGTTAGAAAAACCGTAACTGACAGTTACAAAATTTACTTAAAACTTATTTAATATATCATACATCAAGTCAAGTCCGCTGTCACCTTTGAGAGATATTATTATCTATAAAATAACATTAATAAACTAAAATGTTATTAATTTCTACTACAAATAAATTTGTTAGTATTGTTTAAGAGCCCATTCCTGCCAGAATTCCAGCACACACACACACACACACACACACACAGAGGCAAGTAAAATTAGCGTCTCACTGGCGCACCGTAAGTGCCAATTGTGCCACTTGAGACCACTGGCGAGAAGAATGAACCGAGTGGAGATCATTGAGACAGAATAATGTGAACGCACGCTATATAGTCTAGGTAGGCTGCTCCACTGACCTTTATGGGAGAGGTGAGAGAAAGGTGAGGTAATATCCACACTGCGATAAGGGCCAACGTCTTCTGGAACAAAACAAAACAAAGGTCACAAAACAATCAATTACTCAAGTTCACAGTCTTTCATTGGAGAGAGAAACATCAGATAATATTGGTCAATAGACTGGACTAACGACGACGGAGACATCGGGGTTCGAATCCCGGTCGAGTGGAGTAACTGGTTTCCCACTCTCCCCCCACGCAAATTAGAGTACATTTCCTATATAGTCTACCTTAATCGTCCTTTAAATATTAAGGTTATAAAATATAAACTACAACAACAAATTAGGTTTAATCTAAAAGCGAAATAGACAAGTAGAATACGGAAACTTAAGGCATTTGTACAATATATACTCAACACAAAGACTACATGTACCATTCCTTAGTCATATTTAAACTATAGTTTACTATTTTATAGAGGTTAAGGACTTATAAATAATAGTTTATAATATGCCACAAGTTTCTCAAAGTAGCGTTATGACAAATAATGAAAAAAAAACACTAATTTTTTTTAGTGTTTCTTAAGCTTTTATTTATAGCTGAATTCAACTATTTTTGTTATGCATAGATTCGAACTCAAAAATAAAATCATGGTGTACATTATATTTTAACGCTAAGTACTCTCATTAATAAACATGTAGCTAAAGTGTCTTATTATTTGATATTTATGATTGTATTTCTCATAAAAAAAATCTTCCGTATGCGAACGAAAATATGTATTTTAGTTAATCTAAGATAAATTAGCAAACACATAATATAGATACGACAAAGTTTATGCAATATTTTGTGAGCTTTTTTATTTTTAACTTTCATAAAATTGGTTGTTTTAGTTAATTATGTTTAGTAATTAAACTTGCATAAGTTTTATTTATAGATTCTAAACAAAATTATATATTAAAGTGTTTTTAAAGGTAAAATAAATACCTATTATTAAAAACAAGAATTTTCTAATAATGTGGTGGACGTATTTTGTTTGTATTGGGCTAGACTGTCACAACAATAGGGGATCCACCCGCATCAGTGGGTATGCGGGAAAAGCCGTCAGTCTCGTCGTCTGGTATGGTATGGTTTGGTTTGCTGATATCGGAGAGGTTGGGTTAATACCGGCCGGATAGACTGGCGTGAAATCTCAAACAGTTTCCCAATCTTATTCCGCAAAAATTCGGGTACACTTCCTCTAAATTATACCTTAATCATCCCTACCCCATTAGTGAAAATATGAGGTCAGTAAGACGCGGGGACCGGTGAAAAACACAAAAACAATATAAAAGTGAGTTTTTGTTTCAATAAATACAATTATTATAATCTTAATTAACGAACTAACTTGATTTTGAACAAAGTTAACCATTATGTTATAAGAATGTGTATCTTATGTATGTCTCCCCTTTTAATCAGGGGTGGACTGGGTCTCCATAGATGTCCAGGTGGGCCGGTTTAATCAGGGGTGGACTGGGTCGCCATAGATGTCCAGGTGGGCCGGTTTAATCAGAGGTGGGCCGGTTTAATCAGGGGTGGACTGGGTCTCCATAGATATCCAGGTGGGCCAGTTTAATCAAGGGTGGACTGGGTCGCCATAGATATCTAGGTGGTCCGGTTGTAACGTATAAAAGAGCTAGCCTGATATATTATTTGTTTGTTCGCCACAATTAGTGTGATATTTTATATAACTATTGAATTGGTTTCAAGTTTGTTATTCTGTATAATAATAATTAAAAAGGGATAATGTATTATTTTAGAAAACAAAAGTTATGTTTTATAGTTTTTATTTTTAGTAGGTAAGCAATTTTTTGATAGATATCTCACACGTTGTAGATTTTAATAAGAGCTCGACTATTGCATTATATATATGATAATTCCCGACACGTGAAATTTAGAATATAGATTAATATGTCATAGACTCAACCTACACGGCTCCTCGTCAGGAAGGCAAGTTAAGAGATGCGTACTTTGAAGTAGGTATATCTAGTGACATTTCCTTCTCGAAACTTCCCAAAAGAAAAAAGGTGTGGTCATCCAGGTGCATTTCTGTTAACAAAACTGAGTTGGCTTTTCACACAGAGACGTAGAAAGATGTCGCCATACCTTATAACATAACAATTTAACACAAATAAATCTTACTACCCGCTCGTATTTATAATATCGTAATTTTGAATATAGATGTGAATAATAAATTATTGAGATGTATAATTCCAAATCATTACACGGTTTGATTTGGACTGCCGCATATACCAGTTTTTAACTATAATAAAACTATCCAATCAAATGAAAAATTGTTGTTTTTTACTAAATTTTAATCAAAAGTTTCAGTGATTAAGTCTGAAAATACATAGAATATATAATTTGTAAAGATATACTATGGCATTAAACGTAGAATCGTTTCGTTTGCCGTTTCTTGGTGTTGTTTATAAAAACAAATAATTCTTGATCCAAGCTTAGAAGCAGTTTCTTAATAAATACCGACTGTTACTAGCTTTGTAATCGACACAATCAATGGACGGAGGATAATTTTACAAACTTGAATAGTTCAAAAGTAGACTCCCAACTACTGTCTAAGAGTTTAGAAGAATTTGTGCTCATGCCAGTGGAAAGTAGAGGTTGATGTTCTAACTTATAAGGGGACTGAATAGCGACGTGATAAATAATCATCAATAATGGAGCTGAACCAGCCTTGGGATTAAATTTACCTCATCACTTGAGCTTACACTGAAACCTATTGTCAGTGGTATTCAGGAATGTTTGTAGTCCTGGGCCAATTGGAACCTGACAGTTTCACCCCTGTTCTTCATACTCACACAAATAATATGATTTACCAGAACACTATCAATAAAGAAAACATATGTTAAAATATAAGTATTTTCTATCTTTCCACACCCCTACAAACTGCAAGTGTACATTATTTACAGTCGAAATTCATTTCATATTCATAAAACCGCACTGCAAATTTTATAGGAAGGCAGCTAGAAACTTTACCACACCTACTTCCACGAGTTTATACGTCAAATAATGTGCTCTACCTACAGATGTCACTTTTGAAATATATAATCAATACTTTTAAAATAATCACCATCGACAGCGTTTCCAGCCTGTAACTGGGTCAGTTTAATAAAATGCCTTCATCTTCCTCTATCCCAACACCATTCTTCATCCTTTAATCATTTATATTTCTCTCCTCTCCCTTGCACACTTTCTGTCATTTACTCCTTCCATCTCTTTCCTAATCTCCCTCGCAGTCTTTTCCCTACATGATTCAACTCCATCATTCTCTTTGATAATACTTAGTTATTCCACGTCATTAGTAACTCGAAAGTTCATTGCCACAGTTTCAAAAGTACGCCACTTATTCTTATTATGAGCTAGTTCTACCCAGTCCATCTCATTACACTCTTTCGGGTCCACTCTAATGTTAACCTCCCGCCTGCTGTTTCATATTTTTCACTAAGTTAGGATGCGTTTTTTTTATATAATGATATAAAACAATTATTGTAGTGTTTACTAATTTTTCTAATTATATTCTGTTAGCGATCAATGTAGGACAACGTAGGCCCTGTTTTTTTTATCAGCACTTATTTTTATTTTACTTGTTTTGCCTATGCAGAGATTCTTTGTGACATCAATTATGTCCTTAACCCCCCCCCCCCATACACACACACACACACCACCGCCGGGGTGTTTACCTAGTGTGGTCAATAGAAAAATATGGCCATACTTTTAACACTTTTAATATTTAATGTGGCTTGGTAAAATATTTGTATTGATTTGCATAGTGTTTGAACCTTCCTTTGCATTTATTATAACGTAGGCCTATTATCATAATAGTAACATTACGAAACAAATACTGTTAGTGACGCGTAGAGCCTACTAAACAAATGACAAACATTGCTACTCTGGTGATTAATGTTTATTATTATTATCATAATAATTATTTAAGTTTTTTATTTATTTATTTGTTTGATTGAATAATTTTTTTTTTATCTTAAAATCAAACATTGCCTACGTCGGAGTTAAATAAGCAATATTTCTGGAATTAGTTATAAATCTCCCGGCACAGATTTATCTGAATGCCAAACCCTTCCTTCACCTCTGACAAGACGTGTATTAATCACAACTTGTGAATGTGAGGAATGCCAGGCCTCCACCGTGGTTCGGATTCCACGTTAAACTGTAGGTCCTCCATTTCATCTCACAATCACCCTACCATTGCACATTAGCGTAAGTGCGTATAACCCGAACGGGTAGTAAGACGCGGTGCTAATAATAATAATAATAATAATAATAGTTATAAATCCAATATTTTCTTGATTTAGATTTCACAGTGTTAATTTTACAAATATGTTCTGCATCGCTATTTTTTACATTCCGTGAGCTTTGATACAATTGGTTAAAAAGTGATATGTAATAAAATGAGAAATAGGTCAATATGTCATCTATTTTATGAATCCCCCCTATAATAATAGTCAAATGAGATCCTCTGTCCGGCTAAAAATATCTCGAAAAGCATAAGGCCTAAAAGGAAGCTGAAATTTGGTAGGCAATTAATTAGTTTTTACCTCATAAGGATGTATGAGTATAATTTATGCATGTTTATTATAGGTACCGAATATTGATTATAGATGATTTTAAGGATCAGAGTCCAATGTTATGCACCGAGTTGTAACAGTAGTAATAGATATGAATGAGTCATTGCTACGAATGTCACCTTGGGTATGTTGGAAAACGTAATTATATGAGAACAGCTTATATTTGTATATTTAAGGAACCACAGTTCATGAAAATAGCCGCCATTTTTCTGGCTAGGAGCCGCACGTTCCCGACCCTTGATATATAGTTCATAGAAATAATAATGGCATTATGTGAACGTGAATATGGCAAGTCCAAAATAAAAGTTAATTTGGCCAACATTATAGAAAATGTGTCAATCACTTATCATAGAGAAAATTATCACTTTTCTACTAAGCCTATATCCTTTCTCTATGCTGCTATAAACCATCGTCAAAAAGACGACTGAAATATATTGCCTTGCTAGACCAACTTTATATTCAACAATGATTTATTTACATTAAAAATAAATGTCACATTAAAAAGAGGAAATACGAGACGCCTGTTTCTAAGGATTCAACTGACCATTGGGGGACAATAGATGATCAGGCTCAAATATACTGATTGTTGATCAAAAAAATTATTCCTATAGATAATTTGATACTCATTTATAACGAGGATAATACACCCTTGTTTTGAAAAAAAACAACTCAGAATGCCAACAATATTATTTTCCACTGGGGTCATTTGATCTGGGAGGGGGTGAATGTGGGGGCTATTTTACCCCAATCTAACATTCATAATTTATCACTTGTAGTGAAATTTTAAGAAGTCGATTTTTTTAACCTCTTCGACACCCTTAAAGATCCTGTAACTGGAACAAAGATTTAAACTTAACGTGTGCTTACAACAAGAGAAAACAAAATAACACCAAAAATTATTTTTATGTATTCTCACATTTTTATAAAATCGCGAGTTCTCGCTATTTTATTTTATGAACTAGTTCTTTATAACCTCAATTAGCCACCTCTAGATAGCTAATTTAACCATTTTAAAATGTTGCAGTCCATAAAAAAAAAGTCTTAAAAACACGTACTCTACAAAAAAGAGGTACTTTTAAAAAGTGGGGGCTCATGGCCTATAAATTCTTAAAGGTGGCCCCGAGGGGAACCAACTCAAGATTAACCATGGGAATACACATATTTTGTTGATAGATTTTATTTGATCATAATTTCAAACAAGGGCGTTTTAACGTTTTAATCTATAGGTAGGATTAAAACCTATCCCAATTAATTCGAATAATATTTGAACTTCGACCTCACTGTTAATGAAAAAAGTAAAATGTATTTTAGTTTTCTATGTCCTCATTAAACAATATGTTATGTGTACTAAAGTAGATAACTTCCTTTAAAAATAATTTGATAATAATTGTCTTATTTAGTCTTATTCTGAACCAAGAGTATTTGATTCGATTACCTGCACGTTCAATAAAATTATCATTGATAAAATTGGGATTTTCCTCTCGCAATGACGATTTGACAGCTCTCTAGTAAGCACGGAATGAGTTAATAAGAGTTCCTGCTGCTGCCATCTATCAGACAAGTTGCGCCGCAATTAAATGGATACAATTCAGGATTTTGTGGATATTATGAGAATGGATATAAATCAGACTTTTTATTTGTGGTGCTTGTTTAAGGAATGTCTGAATAGATACAATTCAGTCATCTCGTATGCTAGCCTCACAACTGTCACTTATTGCAGATTAGTCAGGAACAGGGACCTAAGTACACATTTCTTAGTGCGCGATAAACATCTAAAGGCGGAACTAGAACACCCACATTCCAAAGAAAACTCACTCGCAATGACAATAATATTACCTTTCACCGGGGTCGTTCGGTCTTGGAGGGGTTGGAGGAGAGGTAAGTTCACCCCACTCTATCATAATTGATCATTTAAAATTGAATTTTTAGTAAGTCAATTTTTTCAACCACTGGAACACCCTTAAGGCTCATCTAAAGACTGTATCCGTAAGAAATGACTGCCACAATATCGTATTGCTATGTCTACAGAATCCTGGTCTACATCCTTATCCTGGTCCCACTTCGTAGAAGTTGGTCAACCTGAACTTTCTTGGGGCTAGGTTATATTAACTACCGATCACAGTCAAGTAAATATGTGCGCACGCATCAAAACTAAAGCATCAATGGCAGTGAAAGGATCCGTTGTTAATTTTAGCTTTGATAGTTAAAATCGTATTATAAATTGAGTTGTTGTGATTGTACTTAACCTAAATTTCAAGTACATTCTAGACTTTTCTATAAAAAAAATTAGTTTCTTTTATCGATCAACTGACAGCTTGGCGTTTGCTTCTTGCTGAAGACGATTTTCTTTAGAAGAGTTTTATTGGACTAACATATCTACGTCTACAACTGTTTCATTGGTCGACACGGTCACGTGACTAAGGATACGGACTGTGTTGTCTGTAAAACCAGGATACGTGACTAAGTCTTATAGGTTTTGACAGAAATGCATTCATAAAATAAACTAACTTTTAATACATGTATATGTAATTTGGGTGCCCCTCAGACCTGAGGCCCGGCCGGCCGGTGTAACCTTGACCTCAAGGATCCTTAGTGTCGGCACGGAATGTGGCCATCAATCAAGAGAGTGCGCGCGCAGCTGACCTTGGTGCGGGACACGCTCCTCAGGTGACAAGGACCTGCCCCAAGAACTCTGGCGGTGTGTTCCAAAGGGGGTGAGGGCAAAACCAGGAGAGTTCAAAGTACGTTTTTAAGAAGCACTGGCATATAATAATAATAATAATAATAATAATAATAATAATAATAATATCGATTACTTGTCGTAAACTCAGGATTTTGAATGGACGCTACAATAATAATTGTTTAAGTACTTCATATTCCAAGACACAAGTTACAAAGAAGTTACATAATGAACATAATTTTTGTAAAAGTAAATTTTCAACTAAAAGTGCGATTTAAATTAATCTTAACTAAAATGTTAACACACAGGAGAAACTTATTTTGTGCGTAAAATAACTTAATGTTAATAAGGGATATTCTATTTGTCATGTACTTCCCAAACAAACTGATTATAATTATCAGGATACGACTTACAAACCAGCTTAGTTCTAGTAGAAATATAAAACTACGTCAATTCCCCAACGCAAAACGGAAATCACACAATTTCGAGAGTGGTACATATTCGGAGTCCAAACTCGAAGCTCTCGCATTACTGACTTTGGTCAATGTATATTCCATTCACGGTAGGAATTACTCTCTGAAAGGTGGTTTTTCCTACCAATATCCTACTATATAATAGATTTCTGGTAGGGAAAAAGGGCTTTCAGAAAACAATTCCTACGCTGAACAGACCCTTCCCTCTTCATGGGTGGAATTTAATCAAAAGCGTTTAGTCTGTTTTCGAACAAATCGAAGGATGCCAAAATATAAAGATTTTTTTTTTCAGTTGAATAGTACTATCGCTGAACACTGTATATGCTAAGGGTAAGTCAGGATAGTGTCAAGATTAGCCGGGAGATGTCTACATCATCAAAGTGCAGTGGATGAAGTCAGAAATATAAAGTAATTTACCTCATTTTTGACCTTTTCCTGATAATATCGACACTAGCCAGCAAGACTTGGATAACGCTGAATACTATTGGTAAAACTTAACACTTTCCAATACGGATTATTATTTGGAACGTTATATCAATCTGGGACCTGGAATTGGATCATGACAATGCACTAATATTCGAAATGCCTCATTTTACGCTTTTTTATCCACTAACCTAAACTAACTTAAAAACCAAAACTACCCTAAACTCCACTAACCTTAACTAGCTTAACCTAAGCTCAACCCTATAATTTGACATTATCCAAGTGCGGCTGGATAATGTCAATATTTCCGGATAAATTTCGAAAAACATTATTCAATCACCTTTCACTTAACATTATCCACATATTTTGAATGCAAACATTATCTGGTTAATATTTACTTTATTCAAGTTTGGACTTTACCCGTAGGATATACATGTGAAATAAAAAAATTAATTTTATTTAAAAAATAAAATGACTTCATCGCATCATAACAGAACAATGATTATTGAAATTGAGAAAAACAAGAAAACATCGTGCAGCGAGTTAATGTTTCGTGAGTTATTTTTAAAAAGTACCAAGCTTTCCTACCTGTTCAGGATATACACATAGGCACTAATTGCGCTAGTGTGTTAGAGGAAGTGCACCCGCATTTGTGTAGAGGGAGAGTGGAAAACAGTTTATGAAAAACCAACTTCACTACTTCAGTAGAAACGACGGGGATTTGAAAACAGTTCTCCCAGTCATCGGTAGTCTAGTCTACCGCGAAAGTGACGCCTTAGACCATGCGGCCACAAAATCAGGTATCTCTTGATTTGGTTTCTTGTTTTATATCTCTTAGAAAAATTATCCCCAGCAGTTATTTTTTTAAACATTATTCAATTCATTTTCGGTCGATTTAAAAATGTAGGATTGTAAATACTTTAAAAGCAATGAATGCGAAACTTCTTCATATATAAATGGCAAACGCGGGAGAAATCCACCCCAAAAAAAACCGCCCGAAATGGGTTCGAACAGCAACATCAACATTAATTTTAGCTCCTGAAACCAGCACCGGTGGGCACGCGGACAAGAACGTTAGTCTCCTCTTGTCACATATATCCCTCGTGCCAGCTACTTTTCAAACAACCGAATGCACACGGCGCGAATTATGAGAAGGTCCTAGTACAGGGTGGCTACAAAACATATTTTACAAAATTCCCTGACTTTTCCAGGTTTTCTAGGCAACATTTTTCAATTTTCCCTGACTACTTTTTTCCATTTTTAATGGTGGATGATGATTTGTTTTATTTATTTTTGATCACATATTAAAAAAGTTTGTATCTACTAAACATAAACAGTCTTATCAGTTATTTTAAAAATTATTATTATTATTATCACCGCGTCTTACTACCCGTTCGGGTTATACGTACTTACGCTAATGTGCAATGGTAGGGTGATTGTGAGGTGAAATGGAGGACCTACAGTTTAACGTGGGATCCGAACCACGGTGGAGGCCTGGCATTCCTCACATTCACAAGTTGTGATTAATACACATCTTGTCAGAAGTGAAGGAAGGGTTTGGTAATCAGATAAATCTGTGCCGGGACCGGGGATTTTAAAAATTAAAATGTTATTTTATTTAGGTATTGTTTTAGTGTTTAGTTTCGAAATTAATGGGATTTTTAGACATATTTTTTAATTCCCTGACTTTTCCTTATTTTTAGTTAAATTCCCTGACATTTCCCTGTTTTCCCTGTCATTCCAAAATTCCCTGACTTTTCCAGGTTTTCCCTGTCTGTAGCCACCATGTAGTAGGCCTACACGATATATTTACCTGAAAGTTCACAGTTGACTGACTCAGGTGCGACGAAAACTAATTTTTACAGAGAACAAAAAAAAGAGAGCACAAAACACAATATGTCTGCCCCCCCCCCACGTTCCCGATCATACCAAAGGGGAATTGGGTCCAACTATATTTTTATCTCCTCAATATCGCAACAGTCATGACTTGCAGACAAAGATGGCTGTGGGCGGTGCCAGAGCAGACTCAAGTCCACCCCCTTCCCCTCTACACACACGATCAGTCGTGCGTGACATGCAAGGAAAAGGAACAGCCGCGTTTGGACTGTGGACGATGTGGTAAAATTGGCTCGTGTTGCTATTCTGCTAAAGATAAGCACTGATAACATTGATTAAATATTTATTTATCTTCCATGTTGACAATGCTAAGAATAACTCTAAACAGAAGGCAGACCCATTCACGTTCAAACTTGCATTTCAATCAGTGTCCAAAAATCAAACCTGTTTGAAATTCGTCATGTCAACTTCATGCAGAGTCATACGCGATCATTTTTGCATGTCAATCACGATGACTGTCATGCATGCATGAATGATCGTCCTTAGCGCCTCGTCTTACTACCCATTCGGGTTATACGCACTTACGCTAATGTGAAATGGTAGGGTGATTGTGAGATGAAATGGAGGACCTACAGTTTAACGTGGAATCCGAACCACGGTGGAGGCCTGGCATTCCACACATTCACAAGTTGTGATTAATACACGTCTTTTCAGAGGTGAAGGAAGGGTTTGCCAATCAGATAAATCTGTACCGGGACCGAGGATTGAACCCCGGACCCCCAGCACAGAAGTCTGGACACCTTACCCCTATACCGCCAGGTCAACTCACAATACACAATTTATTACGTACAGACGTAATAAAAGTCAATGCTCGACTTAAAATGCTCATTTAAAATCAAACTTGCTTGTTTTGGAGCGATATTGCACGATGAGCGTGAGCGAGATATTCCCGCTCACGTTCGTAGTGTGAGTAGTCCCAATTGATTCAATGTGTGTTTTTACCGCACCTAGTCTCAGGCAAGCTTGGTACCCCTTTGCACTCAAAACTGTTTTGTGTTGCCTTATGAAAGCGGAGGTCTTATGTTATTTGGTCATTTAGTGACTAGTGTCTGTTCAAGAGCTGCCTCACCTTCTTACGCCATTTTTTATGTTATTGTGTTTTTCCCCGTAGTCTACGCGTCACTAAACTTCTAGATTATCCAAATATCAATATTAATGGGAATTAGTAAAGTCTAATTAAGAAGCGCGTCATCATTCGCGTTCAGGAAAAGTGATAAAGTCATTTAGGACAAAACCTCTCAATGAACCCGACTAAAATGTTGAGCCCAGCCTTCTATAGTCCCCTTTTGTTATGCCAAACACAAACATGAAATATTGAAAACAAATACATTCCGTTTAAAGATAAATCTAAGTCATAGCGGAACAATGTAAGGGTACAGTAGTCTCGAAAGTTCGAAGTAGATAGGACCAAGACTAGCTCGGATAACAGAAAACTCGGACTACACGGAATCACATAGTAAAGAAGAGAAGTTGTGAGTTTAAGAACACATGGTCAAAAGTAACAAACAATAAACAATACAGTCAGTCAAAAGTAACAAACAATAAAGCAGTCAAAAGTAACAAACAAACAAAACAGACAGACATGATTTACGAAAATCTAGCGACTATACACAATACGATGACTGTATATTAGCAACGAGCTCCGTAAATAGAGCTAGCACATTGGACATGTGTGACAATTCTCTTAGGTTACTGAATTTGTAACTTAATGTTACATTTTTATAGACACCCAAAGGGACGGGAGGGAGGAAAGCCACTATCAACCGACCCACGTGACATGTCACAACACGCAACTAAGCATTTATTACGAACAGTTTTACTTTCGGTTGAGCGGCTCGGATTTAATAAAAAAAAATACTTTAATGAGGACCCTACACGCTCAATAATAATGACAATATACCAAAATAAAACAAATATTATTAACCGTGTAGGGTGTATATTGATTGATAGATTCAAGTTGATATTGAGGAGAATCTAGATTTTTTTTTAATGTGAGTCAATATCGGATAATGGTGAGGATATTATTGACCGTGTTTGTATGGTACTCAATATTTACATCAGTATTTTAGTTTAGCAGAGCGCGCGATAGAGAACACATCTCCGCAGTCCGGAGCAGAAATATCAAATGAGATGGAAGATTATGTCAATGAAAATGGACGTTAGCGGTTCCAGAATGTCATTGATCAATATGAATGTTTCACGGAACTATGGAATAGAGCCCTTCTGGTGTATATGAACAAAAATAAAGGCAATATCGCATTCGACAAGATCCTGGAAATATACAGAAATATTATTTCCTAACGCTACGCGGCGGGAAGATGTCCGGAAGAAAATCAGTTCCTTGAGAATCAACTACTGCAAAGAATAAGATTGTAAAAAGTCCTATCGACAAAACGAAGTTATCTACGAAACAATCTAGGAAACAATCTGACAGTGTCAACAACTCAGCGAGGCTAGTAGCTACTATTAGATCAACTTTGCGTTTATTTTCTTCCAAACAAACTTTTGTTGTGCATGCGTGCGCACGTAGAAACTCAAATTTCATAATCCTATACCACCGATGTGTGCACAGTATAGGTAAGCAGTCCCGCATTGTTGTGTTTTTCCTTGACAAGTAGGACTATTAATTGCAGTAGTTTCTGGAAAATATGATCTTTAATCCCAAAAATAATTAGGAAAATCGTTTGCACCCGTTAGTTGTATTTCACGTAACAAAATCACGTGCGAATATTATAATTCTCGTTTTCTTATTCCTGAACCATAATTTTCATCTAACCGTTCGCTTCGTGCATATTATGAACATTATTAAAGCTAAACACGATTTTGTTTTTCTGTCGATCTTGCGTGGAGGACATTTCACGACAATGCTGTGCACAAACTTGAGCTGAAAGTATTGATCGTGTAGTTCTTCATTTATATTGATGGCTATTGTCAATATTATGGAGCGTGTATGGTCTCCCCATAAAAACTAGTATTTTGTTTTGGTCGCCTTTGTTTCACTACTTGTTCGGATTTTACGACGCGAATATACTATTACGATCAAAATAAATATTCACTTCTAGCTCCCTTCCAAAATTAATTTGTGAGTTATTATACTCTATATTTGATCAGTTTTTACCCGGGAATGGGACTATAAGAACCAATTTCCTCCGTCTGTTACAATGCACGTATATATTATGTTTTAACCTGAGCCAATAAAATATAACGTTCATAATCTTTATTAATCAAATAAAGAGTTCGTATGTCATGATCATTGCATGATCTCTACCGCTAAAATTAGCAGCCCCTGTACACGAACATGGGCACCTCGAGGTTGGAAGATTTTAACTTTTTGATTAGATTTTAAAAATTAATTAAACGTTGGGTAGGAAGAAATATAATTTTGCGATTTTTTTTCTCTGTGTGTGAAACAAAGAAAATCGCGTTACTCGAGTTATCCAAACAATGTACTTCCGCTAGTGTTTTATAGTCAGGTCAAGAAATATGGGGCTACTTGCAAAATGTGGGTGTCCCACGACATTTTTCTTTTCTTTTGCAATATGAAAGGGCCAAACAAAATAAAGTCATGTGCATAAACAAAAATTATTGTAAATACGAAACGGGAAATGAAGAGTAATACACATTTTAACAGTTCAATTTTTATATCATAAAAAATAAGTTGGTTTATTTATATTTTATTATACACGATAAAAAAAATTACTTAGTAAAAATAACAAAATTACGTTACCACACCACAATATATATTTACCATTATTTCCCCAAGGTTCCACAAAATCAAAATTTACGAATTTATATATTTACAGTACTTGGCAACATACCTTACGAAGGAACTTTTCTCGATCTCTTTTTTTGCGAATTCTGACACATAAGCAAATGAGACGATAGCTTAAAACATTTTAAATTAAATAATTGTACTGCAATAATGAATAAATTTGCATGGGTTATTTTAAACATGGGGCGTGGGGCCATGGCCCCCCATGCCTGGACCTCTATCCTCCTTAATCCAGCCCTGGTTATATATAGCTAAGGGATAAATCAATAAGCATAATAGCTATCAGGGGCGGGGTATAATTTTTTTTTTGTCCTTGATAGAAATTTATAAATATTATTTTTAAACGTTAATAAAACAAAATTAGCCTTTTTTTTAGCACAGCATCTTACTACCCGTTATGGTTGTAGGCTTACATTACACTAATTGTTTAAGGGATTCGGAAGGCTATATTTAGAAAACATGTACATGCATTTGCTTGGAAGAATGGAAAACAATTTCAGGGGAAAAAACTCGCAACACCCGTCCGAGATTCGAGCCTCATGCAGCCACAGAGACGGGTAGTAATAAATGAATTCAATACACTGTACATACTACAGGCTGAGAAAAGTATTTACCATTATTAAAATTTATATTTTTGGTATTTCTTCAGGGAAATGCTAGAATCCAAATCGTCTTTAATCAAGGTTTAGACATACGAAACTGTAAAATAACTTATTTCAAGGAAAAGTTCGAAATTTGTTCTTTAAATTCTAAGTCTGTCCCTAAATTTATTCATGTGCAAGTTTTTAACAGGAGATTCGATAATTAGTCGTTAAAACCGAGCTAATGACACCAATCGTGACTGATTAATTATATAAGGGGGGAGGGAATGTAGGGAACGCGTGTTAAGGCTGTGTTTGGCAGTTTCTATATCAAAACATTTTTTTTTTTGCCATAATAAATGTTGCTCAAGTACAAACATATAGTTTAATTCTCTTCACATGGTGATAACAGTTGTTGAATGTCAGTCAAGGGTGTTCTGGAATTTATTGACTACTTTTTCTCTTCATTTAAAACGTTTGTATTATAATGCCGCTATGCTTATGACAGATATTCAACCACTGTTGATATCACCGTGTGAAAAAAATTAAACTATGTTTCTACTCGAGCAACATTTATTTTGGCCAAAAAAAGTTTTGGTGTAAAAATTGCCAAAGGTCCTGCCTGACACGCCTTCCCTACACTCAGGACTCGTGAGGCAGACGTCCATTTATTCCGCATTATTTAAGAAGTATTTTATTATTTCAAAATAGGGTTCACCTCAAAATTGATTTGAAAGGTATCAAATAGTGCCCATGAGATAAAAAAAACTTTACATTTTGAATTTTATAATTTAAAAAATCTCATGACTAGGTGAAGTTAGCTTATTTTCAAAACGGAAAATGTCTATTATATCAACGTATGCCGTTAAAACCCTTCATAAATAATAATATTTTAACATGCATTTCTAAGGTAATTAAGAATAGTTTTAGTAGTTTCGATTTTGTAAAACTGCCGTTGAAATATAATAAATAATGGAATTGATGTTCATGGGTTCAAACCCAGCCAGGGTCGACGGAATTTTCTTGAGCGATAATAATCTGTAGCACAACTTTCTTCGTAGGGGAAGTAAAGCCATCAGTCCCATGACGAGTGTGGCATGTAAAAGAACCCTGGAAAGTATGGGAAAATACCTCTTCCGGCAAAATTGTTTGGCCCTTTCGGGCTCGTTCATAGAAATCCTCGTGTGCTGATATTATATTATTATTATTATTATTATTATTATTATTAGCACCGCATCTTACTAACCGTTCAGGTTATACGCACTTACGCTAATGTGTAATGGTAGGGTGATCGTGAGATGAAATGGAGGACCTACAGTTTAACGTGGGATCCGAACCACGGTGGAGGCCTGGCATTCATTCCATACAATCACAAGTTGTGATTAATACACGTCTTGTCAGAGGTGAAGGAAGGGTTTAGCAATAAGATAAATCTGTGCCGAAACCTAGGACTGAACCCCGGACCCCAGCACAGAAGTCTGACACCTTACCCCTAGACCACCAGGTCACCGTGAGCTGATATACTCAGTCGGTTCTGTAAGTGCATGTTAAATACCTTAATTATCAGCGAGAAGATATTTCCACCCAAGTAGGCGGCGTTCTCAACACAGTTCCAGTTTTCTTGTACCAAAATAATGAGAAATACTTGTCTTGTTGAGCGAATATAATAAAGAAGAGTTGATGTCAGTTAAGATCCGAGTATTGTTGTGTGGTAATGTAAGTGTTAAATTGTTGGCATTACTGCGCGCTGATGACAGATAAGTGTCCTGACAGCGCTAATAATACGCCACATGTACCAACAGCGTGTGTGTGTATGTGAGACACGAGGCTATTTGAGACAACAGGATGTGTCTAATTACGTCACACACTAGTGCGCAGGCGCGAAAACAAACTTTACTCATACATCCGTGGACATGAAAAACATTCGTACAAAATGTTATATTGAAACTTAGGCGCACCATAAAAATATGTCACTAAGGTAATTTGCAGTGAAATAAACAGGGCCCAGATTATGATGTCATATTTTATTGGTTCATCACATACGCTCATAAGAACTCTGTTTATGATCCCCTGGTTGGAGAAAAATATATTTTATACATTTTTTTTTTCATTTTGAAATTTTAGGTCATATTTTATTGGTCTTCGTCCTTTAAGGCATTTAGAGTCTTTTTTATCATACTATCGATATTTTTTGGATGCACACATTATACGCAAAAATGTTTCCCGTTAATTAGTCTTATAACATGGTAGAACTTCAAGGCAGAGCATCAGACATTTGAGGCCATTATTGTCTTTTGTACCTTCTCTACCACGCTCAGAACCTTCTGACGAAGACTTTCCTAAACTTTTTCTCACCCGCCAATCATACAGACAATTACACCAAAATTATGTGATATTACAACGCATGTTTCAAGACTTCGGCGTCCTGCCGCCCCTCTAGAGGCTGCGTCCAATCAGCGTGCGCCTAGTATGTCCTCAGCGGGTATAAAAAAAGCTTCTCGACGGCGTGCCAGCCATAATCCCGACAGTCGTCAAAGCGATCAAACGTCATGGAAAGCCAAAAAGTATCCGCAGACTTTTACACCCGCAAAGCAAATCCGGTAAAACCACTTGGCATAACCATTATTTTCAACACACTGGGCCAGTTTCATAGTCAGATTTAGTACGCCTCACGTGCGAGTCGATACTAAATACAGGACGACACCTACCTAGACCAAAATGGAATGGGCCAGTTTCATATGCGAAACTGGCCCATTCCATTTTGGTCTAGGTAGGTGTCGTCCTGTATTTAGTATCGACTCGCACGTGAGGCGTACTAAATCTGACTATGAAACTGGCCCACTGTTTCCATTGGACGAGGTCGACTCCAAACGAGTAATCGTCGGCATAAGTGTCAAGAACAGTTTTACGCCCTCTGTCCAGCTAGATAATAACACTTAGCACAGCGTCTTACTAGCCGTTCGTCCAGGGAATTGTGCGGTGGCAAGAACTGGGTAGTCCTAACTACAAGTCAATCATATCAAAGTTTTTAAACAACACAACAGCCTCCTCAGAATATAAGCTTGACTTATTGTTAAATATTTCCGAGACGTATGTGCGGCGACCATTTGGTCTTCATCGGCGAGAAAAATGACACATGGTTCAAACGGGTCGCTTGTCTTGCACCGATCTGGGCGCTTCTTTGAGAGGTTTGGGACCTCATCGACGTCGCCGTCGACCGAAGAAATATGTGGTCAACACCCGTCACCAGATATTGCAACGATATGATTGACACACTCGTTGTGGATGCATGCGGTAGGCTATCAGAGACCGAAGATGTCATTGACCTCAAAAAACCTATGGTAGGAACACACATAAGAAACCTTGATCTGATCTGTGCTACCTACCATACACGTAAAGTCGTCGGTTTGGACTATTACATGTTGGATTGTAAACTAAAAACTATTTTATCAACACATCTAAGAGAAAAGCGTATAAACGAATACATACGTCATTCGTGTGAAAATGTTTAATATATATGTCTATCATAACGTGTTTTATCCATGCAAAACCCACTTTATTTTCCTATTCATTACACGTGGCCTAATACTGTCTATACCTGTCGAGACGCCAAATTGTCGCCTGATATGAGTCATAACCCTTGAATCGACATGTCGAGTGCGAGTCCCAAAAGAGACTTGACGTCATCAGGGTAGCGGCATTCTGGGTAAGGGGACTGACCAATCTCTCTCAATCTATGTGTAACTTCCATCGGTAAAGGATCCCGGCCGCACTCCCAGGGGATGAGGCCACCGACCTATGAAATGGGACTGCGGTGGATTCAAAACAATAGCACTAATGTCATCCCAGGACTCGAATCAATGGGGCACACTCATCCATAAAAAAATAAAAAAAGCAATGGAGAACATTCCTCATAAAAATCAAATGGGCAGGAGCGGGTTTGAACGCGATTACGATTGCGTCACACCCCCTGGCATCACAATAATCAGGGTAGACCGGGGCACGTTGGCATGTTGGCTGCAGTTCCCTGGAGCTCCGCACACACCGGCAGAGCGCAGATGGCGAACCGAACTCTAACCGCGCAAAGTTCTGCAACATTCCAGTGAACCTGCAATAAAACCGTCGCACATTTCCCCATCCCCCAATGTCGGTATTTCGACGAACCGTCAAAGAGAGGTGCGCAAACGTGTTTCAGCAATGTGGACGGGTAAGCGAACATTTCGACAACATGGATTTTACTTCAGGCTAGAGAGAGAGAAAAAACGCTCATTGTGATATAGCCTACGGTTCATTGAGTATTGTTTCGAGGATTTAAAAAGGTAAATTTGAAGCATAAATATTTTCAGACAGGGGCGGCGGAACCGTAGGGTGGAGGGTGCGGGGGATTGCGGGGAGGGGCAAGGTCCATTATTCTAAACAAAGTGATTACTTTTTTTTTAATCCAATAAAAGGTCATTACTATTTAAAAATATTTATCAAACAAGAACAGTTGATAAACCATAATATTAATAAAAGATGCAAATATGCGCGGCTGTCCAATTCTTGTTAATACATCATATTTCCTATGGTTTGGACGATACTAACGGAAAACCAGCGAACCGAACACCCCCACCGCCTGTCAGTGTTCGATGTTCGGTTCTCCATTCCGCTCGCTGGTGTGTACGCGGCTTAGCGGAGTAAGGATCGCACGACGAGTCACACAGGGGGTGTATCTATCAACCATCCTTTGTCTCCGATAGTGGCAGTGAGAATGAGAAGTCTACAGAGAACGAAGACGGAATTTTGTGTTTATTGAACTTGTGAGTAAATTTTCTCTCTCATATATAATCCTTTGTAGAATTGTATAACCCTAATGTGTTTTTTTATTGTATTGTATACTTGGAGAGTACTGTTTAACGTTACTTTTAGCTATCAAGTAAAATGAAATTTGTTTGTTAGATGACGCTGCTAGGTTAGTCAGTGAAAACAAACATGGCGAGGGGCACATCGGCACAATACATCAGGGATGTTGGCACTGTGTGTCAACGTGCCCCTTAGCCTGGGAAGATGTTTTATATCTTACTAGTCTGTTTCTCTATCTGAAAATACATTTTTAACAATACGCAACCAGCTTAGTCATTTATTTTTACTTAATTTGCTAATATATAAAATAGAGAACTAATTTTAAAAAAAAACGTTTTATAACCTTTTCATAATCATATGATGGTGTGCACATAAAGAAGGAGCCTGAGCAAGAGAACCGCTCGTAGAATACCGATGAAGGTTCAGATATTATTTCGGTCTGACACCAAGGGAATCAGGAGATTCGTATAACCTCTGTTGTTGCTTTAGTGCTAAAGTTCCAAACTCCTGGATAGCGTGAAACGGCAGGCACTGATTGGTTTACCTCTTTTCTGAAGAGAAACAAAAAGCTCTCGATCAGGTCACCACAAACAACAAGTTTAGCTCGTGCAATCAACTTTAATCGAACCAACATGTGCTTTGTTTTTTGGCAATCTTAAACTGTTTTCAAGAGATTGAATGTTGGGCCTTCTGATAGATGGAATGTAGATGAAACAGGTATATACTACAGTGCAAAAGCCGAACAGAATAAAGGGACATTGAGGTTTTAGACGGATAGGAAAGATGACGCAAGAGAAAGAGGAACACTAGTTACTTTAGCCGTTGCATTTAATGCTGTGAGAAATCAAATAGTATCCCACCATATTCCATTTTCCCAAGAGTGAAATTTCAACCCTATTTCATCTGTGATGGGCCCGTAGGTAGTGGAGGTGATTGCTCACCCTTCGGGATGGATGACAGAAATTAGTTTCAATAAATATGCCAGACATTTTGCTCTCATTGCGGTGCATCCTGAGCAACCCTGCCTGCTCCTTAATAATCATGGACTCCCACTCTCAGCACAAGTCCTAGACTACTTCAGAAAATGGGGTTACTATTTTATATACCCCCCCTCCCCCAATGCAGCCACAAACCTGCAACCACTGGATCCATCCATTTATGGCCCTTTAAAAAAGTATGCCAACACTGCTTGTGATGCGTGGATGTCCAATAATAAAGGTTCCATGACCATATCCGATATTCTCGATATTGTTAGCTTCCAGCCTTCCCTTAACCACAACACCTATGAACATTACATTCGGGTTTGGAGTCACTGGAATTTTCCCTCTGAGCCCAGATGTATTTACTAAACTGATTTCATGCCATCCTTATGTCACAGACAGATTGACCTTGCTGCCACCAACACTGATGGCCCCTCTCGTTCATCATCTTTTCTACTTACTCTCATCTCCCATCTACTTCTGCTCAAGCCTTTTATCCATCCCCAGAGGTGGTGGGCCATGGAGAAGCAGGCTAAGAAATAAACTGTCAGAGCGAAGAAGAGGAAATCGCCAATTGCATAACCAAATAAAGAGCTTGTTGAGGAACAGTGATCACGAAAGGAAGAAGAGCACATTTAACTAACAAATGAAGTGAAAAAAATTGTCCTCTGCTTAAGTCAAAACGCAAAGCAGGGCAAGACACTCCCCATTGATATAGATGAAGATGAGGATGTCTTGTATTCACTGCAAGTCCATACAGCAATTAGAAAGTGTGAAGATTGGTAAGTGCACAGAGGAAGTGGCAGGCAAAGACTGCATCCTGGACAAGTAATTTAGTGTGTTCAATGTGACAGTGACAATTATATGGTGACAATGATGACCTGAAGGATATTTCAGATGAACAAGGTTGTTTTATACTAACACATATTTAATTTCTAATAGTAAATAGGCTGTTGTATAGCATATGCGTGTTTATTTTTTAACATCGTACTGAGTTTAAATTGCTGTACCAACTTGCCCGGTAAAGGTAGGTTGGCACATTACTTACTTAAATTACTTCGATTTTATAAATATTAGGATTATAATTAATATAAAGTCAATGAGGCAAAGATACACTCTAAGGTCCACTGGTTACGTTCATGCTTCAAAGTTTTTTAAAAAAATCAGAGACTTAAAAAAATAAAAACTAAAAGTGTGCCAACCTGCCCAGGCCTACCCTACCTATATGATGGATGACGTCACTGTTCTTAACTGTCGGGGACCCTACTAACTATAGGCTGTAGTAATAGTATTCAGTCAATAAGAACCATGTAATAATTATGCATAATTATTAATAGGCTGTGGATTTTGCATATATACATGTTTTTTCCCTTTGATAATAGTGATATGCCAGCTTTATAAACAAATATTTTATGTGACATCTAACAAAACTACCCAGTTTTATCGTGCATATTATTGCATATTTTGGGTGAATATGCATATGAAATGTATATAATAGTATTTTTGACTATTTTAAATAAAATTTCTTCAATTCTCATGAAAAATTTAGTCATGCAGGCCACGTCACACCTTCCCCCCCTTCCGAAGCCACATAATAGACGTTCCCCTCCCTTCCCGAAGATATGTTATACATCTTTCCCCTCCCTTCCTGAGGCCACATCAAACGTTCACCCCTCTCTTCCTGAGGCCACATCAAACGTTCACCCCTCTCTTCCTGAGGCCACATAATAGACCTTCCCCTCCTTCCCGAAGATATGTCATAATTCACCATCCTTCTGAGGCACATCAACGTCCCCTCTCTTCCTGAGGCCACATCAAACGTTCACCCCTCTCTTCCTGAGGCCACATCAAACGTTCACCCCTCTCTTCCTGAGGCCACATCAAAGTTCACCCTCTCTTCCTGAGGCCACATCATAACCTTCCCCTCCTTCCGAGTTGTCATACATCTTTCCCCTCCCTTCCGAGTCACATCAAACGTTTCACCCCTCTCTTCCTGAGGCCACATCAATAAGATCCTTCCCCTCCTTCCGAGTCCACATAATACTTCCCCTCCCTTCCGAGGCAACATCTTCCCCTCCCTTCCTGAGGCCACATCATACGTTCACCCCTCTCTTCCTGAGTCCACATCAAACGTTCACCCCTCTCTTCCTGAGGCCACATCATACGTCCATCCCCTCCCTTCCAGAGGCCACATCATACAGCTTACTGAACCCCCTTAATTGTAAGCGGTGTAAACAACATGACCGTCTAAAAACAACAACAAAATACTGATGCCGATGTAGTGTAGTATATTATTTAATTGTAATTATTATATTATTAATAAAATAACTTATAAATGTACTCACATGTTGCATCAATTTATTATGTAATGGGATGGCTGAAATGCCTGAAGGTAGGTAATTTAATTTATCACTTTCGCATATTTTCTACGTTTCTTCCTTAGTTCATCTGAGTTTAATTATGTTTATTTCCAACCTTACAAAGGTGTATCCATATTTTTACGAATTACCGGATCTTTTGGAAAAGAATGATACATTATTGATTTCCCATTGGAGCTTATTTTTGTTTTTGGTGGCTATTGTTACATAACGCAACTGTACATCTTTTCCTCGGCATTTTTGTTAGCCCTAAAATATCGTTTATATTAATAAAAAAACTGTAAAAACAAAATATTCAACTATTTATATTATTATTTACATTATTATGTGTATATAAACAAAACATCGAGAACATTCTTCTTTTGAATTTCACTTGATTGAGGGGAAAATCAATAAATACATTCTAAATGAAGGGAACTACTAACAATATTACTAACATTAATGATTACACTAGTACACAGAATTCACTCTTGTTTTTAAATTGAGATTTAAAAAAATCTTAACTACGTGAAATACTGTGAACCAGAACGCCGGTAATTTACTACTGAGCGCCCTCTGTCGCCAAGCTGCAGTACGGTCACCGAGTGACGTCACGCAGAGTGGTAAAAGGGAGAAAACTACCTGCTGGCAGGTAGAGGTACCGAGGCAACCTTGTATTCCAAGAACCTAGACTTTTAAATAAACATAATATGTGCTAGTCTATCTTGTTACCTTTTTGTAACAATCATATCACGAACCTCTGGGTAGCACAAACGCCCCATTTGACGGCTAAGATTATCTCCAAACATCTCGCTAGCCGACCTAAAGAAGTTATTTTAGACATCTAATAGTGATGATGGGCTATCACTCCTAATGAGTATGATTGTCTTCCACGGATTTCATCAGTTGAGATTGTGGGTTCTTAGGTGACTAAGAACCAATCCTGGAGTTACAGACTCTCCCACAGTGTCGGCAAACGTTGTCCCCGTTAACCGTTGGCTGTTGAGGGTTGACTCTCTCATGATATATTCGCTCCTTCCGGGAATTACGCTCTTCAGATTGGTGTCTTCGTCGTTGTAGTTTAAAGTGTTGTTGGCCTTCGTGGACAAGCCGAAAGATGGGGTGCTAGTGAGCGCCAGTTAAGTGCATTAATTTTGCAGTTTTTATAGTATAAACATTTTTTGGCAAAAATAGATAAACTATTTCTTCTATAGAAACATAGAGTTTAGCTTTCTGCACATGCTAATCTCAAGAGTTCTTGAATATCTTTCATGAGCATAGCGGCATTTGGTGACAAACTTTTTAAATGCAAAGAAAAAGTTGTCACTAAATTCCAAGACACCCTTGACAGATATTAAAGAACTGTTGCGATTAACATGTGCGGAAAACTATGCCCTAAACTCACGCTCACTAGCACCCCATATTAAGAACGTCCTTGCACCGTTTGTGCTGTCCCTCCAGGTTTCGTTGTCCATCTTTCAACTGTGAATACATCATCTGTTTTGTGAGTCAAGTTTCGGGCATCCGAACAACGTGACCTGTCCATCGAAGTTGATACTTGATTATCAACGCTTCAATACTGGTGGTATCGGCCTCTTCTAAGACACTGATGTTAGTACGCCGGTCTTGCAGGTTTACTCCAAGGATTCTCCTAAGACGACGCTGATGGTACCTCTCCAGGCATTTTAGGTGCCTTCTGTAGGTGGTCCAACATCTACTAGTAATTTGTACACAATGACTTCGTTGGTTCAGATGAACGTTATTTAAACACAGGTGGTGGTTGCATCTATTGTGTATTGCTAAACACGTCCTTGGTAACTAGTTTATCCTAGAACAACATACCTGGTAAGGGTTTGGCCAGACTCACAAGCGTGCGAGCGAGCGCGCAAGCGACTGGGTGGCCAGACTGGCGAGCGAGCGCGTGATTAGTAGATAGCTCTCGTTAGTTGTTGACGAGGAGGCTCCGAATCTTGGCTGAGTGAACTGAGGGGGCTTTTAACAAGTGATTTATTGTTGTTTTCTCATCCTCTCTCCACGCTAATGGTGATTCTTATTTGTAAAGGCCTACTTTGATAATATTGAAGTATTTTAACATATCAGTTTTACATATATATACATATAGGTATAGTTTATGATCTTACCAATTAAATTAGGCCGTTAGTAGCAAGTGTGCTAAACCTATCGATATTAATAAAAATGTCAAAATGAGAAGTTTTCCTAGCACTCAATGAACCAACATACAATAATATTGCCTAGCGCCTGTAAACTAGACTGTACCGGGTCGAGCGCGCGCGCTTGAAAAATAGAACAGTTCTATCTTTCAAGCGTGCGCACTCCAGTCTGGCTACCTCTCATTACAATCAATGTGTTTTATTTTATATTTTAGTCGCTCGCTCACTCAGTCTGGCCGCACCCTAAGACCTCCATTTTAATAGATTCATAAGTCAAATCATGTGATCCGCAGCTGTCACTTTTGATAGATATTATCAATATAGTGAAATAACAGGCCTATTAATGACATAGTAAAATGTTATCAAATATTGAATACAGTAAAAAAACACTTGTTCTTCCTACCGCGTTATTAATGCATGTTAGGATCAACATATGAAGAAACTTAGCTGGCGGTTAGATATTACAGCCTGATAAATCTGTTTTCATGTTACGTTCATTCACCAAGCGGCAGTAATATTTGAGAGATGCATCACCTTTTTATCAATGTCAGCGACTCATACATTTATGTATTTACTTCAAAAACTCGCCTCGGTAGACACACGGACTCACTCGTCCCCTCTGGTATAAAGATGAAGAAATCGGGATTCAAATCCCGACCGGATATATTGAGGTAATTTTTCCCTAAATAGGTTTCTTACGCTCACCACACACAAATGTGGATATATTTTCCTCTTAATTCTACCTTCATCAGCCCTTAACCATTAATATGTAATCAAATAAGGATAGCAAAAAAACACACAAAAAAACAACAACTAAGACTACTTTAAAGTTTTCCAAACTTATGCGACACCGCGGCTCAGTCGGTAGCATCTCCGCTCAACGGCTCAGGTTATCGGCCCGGACGACGTCCCATAGAAACATAGGTTGTCCCCTTTAAATTATTGGTAAATTAACACTTAGGGATAAGGTTGTTTGACCAAGAAATGAAAGGGTGGACCGTCAATATGTAACTTAATTATGGCCTTGGTAGTTCCCAGACATATAGCTTTGAGAGGCTGCCCTTGGGCTCGAACCAGGTTTCCTCGAATTGTAAAAACACTCGACCACTAGGAGCCGTGTGTGACCTTTTGTTTCTTCGTGGGCCGCCCGCTATTTTGAGCAGTCACACATATAGCTGTCAGCCCACACCCAGAACATAGGTCTAAAGATAGACAGACCATCCTGTCATCGGGTGTAGCCTGACAAACATCCTGGTTCAAACATGTGCCGGAACATAACAAGACTAGAGATAGACTGACCATCCTGTCATCGGGTGTAGCCTGACAAACATCCTGGTTCAAACATGTGCCGGAACATAACAAGACTAGAGATAGACTGACCATCCTGTCATCGGGTGTAGCCTGACAAACATCCTGGTTCAAACATGTGCCGGAACATAACAAGACTAGAGATAGACTGACCATCCTGTCATCGGGTGTAGCCTGACAAACATCCTGGTTCAAACATGTGCCGGAACATAACAAGACTAGAGACAGACAGACCCTTCTGTCATCAGGTGTAGCCTGACAAACATCCTGGTTCAAACATGTGCCGGAACATAACAAGACTAGAGATAGACTGACCATCCTGTCATCGGGTGTAGCCTGACAAACATCCTGGTTCAAACATGTGCCGGAACATAACAAGACTAGAGACAGACAGACCCTTCTGTCATCAGGTGTAGCCTGACAAACATCCTGTTCAAACATGCACAGGAATTGTTATGCTATGTTAACATTAGCTTCACATTGAAGGTGGTAAGAACAGTCTTATCTGGAAATAGCATATACCATATTTCATCAGTTCAGTCAAACCAAGGGTTGTTTTATCTCTCCACTAAAAACTATAAAGGTAAGCTTCAGGTGATTAAATTAATATTCAAGCTAGCTTGTATTGTATGAATTGATAGGATTGATTTGGAGACTTAGGGTTTAATGTACAGGCTTTGTACAAGCTTATGTATATTTTAGTGTTTATTATAGGCCTACAATCAGATTTTTTAGTTCTATTAATTATTCATGTAAATGAATCCAATCTAAATTTGATTTAAACAAATGTCCGATCTATTTTGAGTTATTATGCTGATAATTTAGTAGTAGGCTATATTTTTATGGCTACATTCATTTTTAGAATGGTTTATTCGTACAATGGAACAATAGTTTTCACAAACCAGACAAGTTACTCATGTTATTATTTAGAGCTTTGGGTCTGTGACCGATATCAGCCGAACGAAGAGTAGCCTAATTGTGTTGTGTCCCGTCACATTGTAGTTCATTTGAAATAACGAGCAATGCACAAGTAAACTGTTAAACTAGTTCAATTGGAGGAATCGAATCAAAACTGAAGTTCAAAAACTTTTACACTATCCGTTCAACATAACATTTGTTTCCAAAAACTAAACGAAATAAAAATTTAATAAATCAGCTCTATTAATTCAATGTCAAAACAACTTGTTTTTACTTGTCAGAAACCATTATAGGTTTGGATACTTCTTGGCCAGGAAGAATACGAGAAAATATTTGGAGACAATCTGTCTAAAGATGGCTAGCACAAGAGTTTAAGGGACATATAAAGAGAAAAAAATTAATGCAAACAAAATAGTAAAGGAACGTAGGGAGCAAATGAGATTAAAAGGAGAAAGAATGAAGAATGATTTTGAAGGAAATAAGCAGCTATATTGGAAGTGGGTAAAGAAAACGAAACAAGGAGTGTGTTTTGCCTCATTGTTCGGCCCTTGCGTCTTTTTTTTCCGCACTTGCACAGACCGCGCCAACCACCTTCTCTACTGCCTGTACCGCTCCACTGGCGCACAGGGGGGCCAAATCCCAAAAAGATGGTCGAAAGTCGAAAGCTTCTTTCAATTTAGGTGAAACTCAGAATCCGGGGGGTTTTTGGGGTTACGAATCCAAAGTAAAAATTTGAAAAAACAAAATGGCGAAATTAATATGGTTGAAAATGCTTCATAAATATTTCCAAAATAAGTAGATTTCAGTACCCTGGGGTTTTAAAAAGGTCTCTGATTAAGAATCCGAAGCCAAAATTTTAAAAATCAAAATGGCGAATCCCATATGGACGACTTATACAAAAAATACCTTTTTATTTATGCTAAAATTTAAATTTTGCCCTTTTCAATGATCGTTAACTAAAATTCGAATTCTAAATAACAATGTAAAAAAGATTGAAAATGCTGTCAAAATTGTAATATCTGAATATAAAGTTATTATAAAAAAACTTTTTTTAATGTTTAATTATTTGTTAAAGACTAACATTAAATTTCTTATTTAATGTGTAGTTTTTTATGAAGAAAGGAAGTGAAATTAAAAGTTAAAAGTTTAAGAGTAAATCTGTATTTATTAAAATACAGTCAATTACAACTTCATGCATCGTCATCAGAAGAATAATTTGATTAAACTTTAAGATAGCTAGAGCTTTCCTTACTTTAATACTTGGCGCAATTAATAATAATGATTCTGGTAACAACGATTTTAATTTTTTTCGAGCTAATTCGCGCAAACTAGAAATAAACTCGGGAACATTTGCTCGCAAAATCTTTTCTAAACTTTTTAATTGACTCTTGAGCGTCTTTGAATATTTGTTTTTTATTTTAAAAAAACTTGCACCAACAGCAGGGTAGCAGCAGATTTTTGTTGTTTTCATTAAATAATAGTTGAATTTACAACCTACAATAGGTCTGGTCGCAGAACTCTACAGAACTCAAACTTTTTTTCTAGGTTCTAGCTTGAGCGAGGGTCACTTTTGAACTCAAATATAATAGCAGGTATAAGGGACATGACCCTCTCTAGTCTAGAATTCGACCTTCGGACTGTTACAGTAGCTCCATGGCTTCTTTGGTGCTGACTGACAGTTCACAGCTGACTTCTGACAGTCAACATTTAGGTATATATAGGCTTGCCAGACGTCCCGGTTTTCAGACAAAGTCCCGGTGTCCCGGCCGGTTTACTTCACGTCCCGATAAAAATTAAATTTGATTATAGTTATTATAATAGATGACCAAAAAGTCTAAAAATAATTAACTGTGAAGGATTATTTAGGATAAACACTTTGTCATTTATTTCACTGTACTGTATGAAAAGTGAAAACTGTGGAAGAGTAATGGTCTGCTAATAATATTGTCATCGTATCGTCTTGTCTCGCCGTCCCGCTCTCCGGGTGAGTCCAATATTGGGCACTAAGGGGTGTAGCTTTAGCGCCAGAAGAGATTTCGCTGCACGCTACACCCCCTCGTGCGCAATAACGTTGGACTCGCCCGCCTCGGCGCTAGCCGCTTGCGATTGAGATAAGTCAGTCAGTTGTCAGTCCCCGTCGGCGGTGCCTGTTGTGTTAGTGAGCTAGCGCTGTTTTAGTTATGTTTTAAGTGAAAGTTTATGCGTTCTCTGTTAAAATGCCAAAACGGTCGTGTAAATTCACTGAGGATTTACAGAATGAATTCCCTTTTTTGAAGAAGGCATGTACTGGTACTGGTAATCAACATCAAGACAATAGAGTTAAATGTTCACATTGTAATTCTGAGTTTTCGGTTGCTCACGGTGGTCGATCCGATATAAAACATAATTTGCAGTCGAGTAAACACAAAAAGAGTTTAGCATGTGCTGCTAGCTCATCAAAACTGACCAGTTTTTTTAAGACTGCGAGTTCTAATGACAATAACTTAGACTTAGTAGCGAAAGAGGTGACAATTGCTTACCACACAGCAAACAATAGCCTAAGTTTCAATTCGACTTCTTGTTCATCAAAACTAGTTTCTAAGTTTTTTGAACCTAAATTCTCACTTGGAAAAACTAAGTGTGAGGCAATAGTTTAAATGTCATAGCTCCTTTAGCTCAAGAAGAGCTTAAAGAAGACTTGAGCAAGTCAAATGACGTATCTGTAAGTATGGATGCATCAAACAGAAAGGATATAAAACTTGAGCCAATTGTTGTGCGCTACTTTAATCCTAATTCAGGTGTGCAAGTAAAGTTGTTAGATTTCAAATCTGTGGCGGGTGAAACATCTGAAATTCTTACAAATCACTTATGCTCTGTCCTGTTGCAAAACGATTTGAACAACAAAGTAGTTGGCTTTTGTGGAGATAACTGCAACACTAACTTCGGTGGTGTGAAAAGAGCAGGGAAAAACAATGTCTTCCATCGATTCAAGAATAGCCAAGGACGGGAAATCAATGGAATCGGATGTGGAGCACACATTGTGCACAACTGTGTGCAAACTGCAGTAGACAGTCTCCCAATTGATATTGAGGCCTTACTGGTGAAGATTTATAAATACTTCCACATATACACTCCGTGTAACTAAACTAAAAGAATTTTGTGAATATGCCGAGATACAGTACCGTAAACTCATTCAACACGGGAACACCCGGTTTCTATCAATGATGCCCGCTCTGGAAAGAATTTTACAGATTTTTTAAGGTCTGAAAGTGTTTTTTTTTAGACCAAGAAATGTGCCCATCAACAATAAAAAAGTTGTTTACTGATTCAACGGGTGAGCTCTACTTGTTGTTTGTCCACGGACAGCTTGCACTGTTTAACAAGGCCATCCTGGGAATGGAAAAAGATAACACTACAGCTTTTGAGGTTGCTGAAGCTCATAAAGATCTAAAAAAAAAACTGACAGAAAGAAAGGCTTCAAACTTTATCCCTATGGGCGCAAAGAACATCTACAGGAATCTATATGAGCAAGTCCGTAACAGAGTGAAAGAAGAATTTGATGGCTTTTATGAAAGATGCATTGCATACTTGGACCTCTGGGAGAATATTTTTGGAAACGTTAAACAGTTGTCATGGGTCAATCTGACCAAAACAAATGCTGTTGGTTGGGAAAACGCCGAAACTTCTGCTGAAATTATTAATAGCAGTCTTGATGTACCCGATATGAAAATAAACAATGATCAGCTGTTTGACGAACTTGTGCTTGCTAAGGAGTATTTGCAGTCAAGTTGGGAACAGTGGAAGCAAGAAGAGACTACCAGAGATGTGATTATTTCAAGTGAAGAAAAATGGCTCAGGCTGTTTGGTCACTTCAAGGAGAATCACATAGAAGCCCCCAATCTGATCAAGATTGTTGAGTATTCCTTCTGCTTACCTGGGACATCAGCACCAGTTGAGAGAGTATTTTCGTCGATGAACAACGCATGGACTGATGATAGGGGTTTAATGAAGGAATCTACGGTTCAAGGCTTGATGACATGTAAAATTAATATCGGATTAGCTTGTGAAGATTTTTACAACAAGATTAAAACCAAAAAAGACTTTCTAAAAAGAGTCCTAGCCAATGAAAAGTACATGTAAATATAGTTCAAATTTTTATTCCTCATTCAAAGTGTTTCTTCTTACTTAAGTAACTTATATATAAATATTATCATGTAAGAAATAAAATGTTTAAATTTCGGCATTCCGGTGTCCCGGTTGAACATTTTAGAAATCTGGCAAGCCTAGGTATATACCTAAATTTTGAATGTCAGAAGTTACAGCTGCTAAACACATGTTTTTTGCAGATCATATGGTTCGGCGTAGGGATACATAATTTAGTCTGGTAGCTTTTCAAAGCCGTCAGATGTCAGTCAGCACCAAAGAAGCCATGGGGCTACTGTACTCAAACTAACCCACCAATTCAAATCCCCGAAATAGAAATTTAATTTTCGACTTCTGACCAGCTTTTTGGGATTTGGCCCCATGTGTGGCCCAAGATGACGTCCTGCCTAGATCATGTTCTCGTTGCAGTCGGTGAGGAGTTCACTCTTTACTCCACGCCAATGAGAACTCCGGGTCTAGGAATCTCCGAGGAGTTACCGTGGCCACCTGTTCATGGAGCACATCATCCTCTACCTGGTCTCTCATGGCAGTACACCAGAATAGAGGACCACCAGTGCTGAAGGAGCTCACGGTCGCACTCTGGAACGCTAACAGAGTCGCGGGGAAGAAGGCTGAGCTCGAAAGTTTCCTGGCAAAGCATCGTGTCTACTGTGGCGCATGACGAGGAACTTGATGCGGGTTCCTGCACCAAGGCCGCCTATTGTGGGTCGTAACGGGGTGGCCAACTCCGACCTGGAGAAGGCCGATGCTCCCGCTGAGCACTTAGAGGCACAATTTGTACCGACAGACGACCCGTCAGACCAGGTGCACCTTTCGCACGTGGCTCAGGTCATCGGTGAGGTCTCGCACAAACCCTTGAATGAACCTGAACCTACGGAGGCGACAGAAATGTCGCGGGCGTTAGCCGCTCTAAGACTAAACAAGGCCCCCGAACGCGACGGTATCAATAACGCGGTCCTCAGAAAGCTGCCCTTGGAGGCGATTAACTTCCTCGTGGAGTTATTCAACGCCGTCCTGCTCCTGAGTCATTTCCCTGAGCTCTGGAAGCACGCCAACGTCCTCTGTTTCCATAAACCGGGTAAGGACCCGGCCCTAACTTCGTCTTACTGACCGATCAGCTTGCTCGACTGTTTGGGCAAGTTGTTCGAGAGACTACTACTGACGAGACTGACCCGACATGTTCGTGAGGGGGCATCTTGGTGGACGAGCAGTTCGGCTTTCGGGCGGGACACGCTACGTCTCATCAACTTGTCCGGCTCGTGGAGCAGGTCACGAGGAACTTCAACATCAACAGGCTGACTGGTGCTGTCTTTCTCGACGTGGCAAAGGCCTTCGACCGTGTTTGGCACGAAGGTCTCCTTTTCAAACTCCTCTTCCTGAACCTACCCTTCTACCTAGTTAAGGCTGTACAATCTTATCCATCCCACCGCACCTTCTCCACTACCTTTGGGAACGCCACCTCCCAGGTCAGAAGAATCCGGGCTGGAGTGCCGCAGGGTTCCCTCGTGGGCCCGGTGCTCTTCAGTCTGTATGTGAACGACATTCATAAATCCCCAGATACCAAGTTGGCACTGTATGCGGACACGGCTCTAGTAGCAGAGTCGTGGCGAGGGCAGCTGGTGGAGAGGCGACTCCAGATGCACCTGACGCAGTTGGAGGGGTGGCTGACTACCTGGAGAACAAGTATTAACGTGGAGAAGAGCGCAGCAGTGTTCTTCACATGGAAAAGAAAGTTCTAAAGGCCGGCCCCACTCCGGCTGTTCGGACAACAGATCAGATGGGCGGACACTGTTAAGTACCTGGGACTTACGCTGGACACCAAACTGACTGGCGACTACACTGCACCGAGAGACTGAACAAGGCGAGGCAAAAGCTGGAAATTCTAGGCCCACTGCTTAACAGGCGTAGCGCCCTGTTTACAAGGAACGGTCTGACACCCAGAGTTATCTAAAGTGGGCTCACAACTCTTGTAGTGGTATTGACAGTGAAGATGACGATGCAGTCTTAGTAGGTATGTGAAAATTGTAAATAGTTTCGTTTTTAAAATGACTTTTTGCTACTTTCTGTACTCATTTTTTCGTTAATACTAATCTTTGTCCCGTTCTGCCCCATGCATGGGGCAGAACGAGACAAATGACATTAAATTTGGAAAAATTTAAAAAACCAATGTTACAATTTTTGAATTTTTTTATGCATTACATAATGTTTTATAAATAATAAATTTTCATTGATACCAAACAGGGTCTTCACTCGCCCTAATTAATTATGTATATTTAATTTTTAAGATCGTCTCTCATCACACCCCGAGTTTCCCTGAAGATTAAATTCTATACAAACTAAATAGAAATTTTTGTAGATAGGGCTGCTCAAAACATGTTTCTATCCTGTTCAACATTAAAATGGAATTATAAGTAAAGGAACATGTCATAAGCATCCTAGCCCTAACCTTAATTTATTATGTTTATAGGTACTCTCTTAAACAAGTATTTCACTTCATGCAGCTAGGGTTGGATATGTAGCATAAGGTGTGTTGTCTTGTGTTGTCGGTTTGTAAGTTGTAAACTGCCACAATTTTATATTTAAAAAGTACGTGTAAATCTACTAATAGGGACTTTTTTATTTCTAAGCAAACATTTAACGCGTTTCTGTCTTTACTGTACCAAAAGAGCGTTTGGCATATACACGGTGATTAGAAACTTTCTGTACACACTTCAAAGGAAGATAGGGAATACTAAAACAAACTTTTTCGTTGGTGAATGACATCGGCGGACGTCCCCCTTTGGTGCTAGAGGTTGCTGTTGGTACATAAATGAAAGGCAGAAAGTGGGAACAACATTTTTATTCACAGCAGTTTTACAGCAGCTGCTCAAAGGAGCGACCGCTAACAGTAATGCATGCATGTAAGCTATCTAAGAATCTGTGGAGTGATCCAAGTTACACGTACGAAGTACACGTTACGAATTACGACGGCGAAAATGAGTCCTTTGACGCACCTCCCAGCAGTTTTCTCCAGCACCAAAGGGTAACGTTTGTGGACATACATTCACTAACGAAAAAGGGTTGGTTTAGTGTTTATCTCCCATTTCATTGTGTAAAAGAGTTTCGAATCACCCTGTAGGCTATTACTATATAATCTTTGTGGGAGAGATATTCCAGATATTGTTATTGCTTGATTGTCTGTACCTGTACTATCAAAACATCGTGTCTTAATGCCGGTTCCCACTATCCACATACTTGCAATAATGGTTGATGAGGAAGGTAGAGTAGAAAAGAAATATACCCGCATTTGCGTGAAGAAAATGTGGGAACCATTTAGAGAAGAAAAAAACCTCCGTACACCCGACCGTGATTCGAACCCGGCTAACTGCAATCAAGTCTATTGCGAGAGTGACGCCTTAAAACAGGAGACTACCGATGCAAGTTTAACACGGTATTGTCATTTTTTTTACTAGCGCCGCTTCTTACAGCTTGTTGACTACTAATTAGGCTAAGATGTCAGGGATGTGTAAGGCTGAATTTAGAGGAAGTGCATCTGCATTTGCGTGGAGGAAGGGTAGAAAACCATTTTGAAAAAACCTTCCTCAGTACACCCGACTGGAATTTGAACCCCGATGCCCCTGTAATCACCAGTCAACACGAGTGAGATGCCTTAGATTATGCAGCCACCGAAGCAGGTTTGAAATAATTGAATGAGTAGCTGGATTTTTATTGTAAGCCTATTATTACTACGATATGTATTTATGTTGAAAGGTCATGCATGCCGACGATGTATCCCGAATATAAAATCAAAATAATATTTAAAAAGGTAGCAAAACGCTTATAAACCCAATGAAAGTAGACCAAAGTTTGTCGTAATCCTGCGACCTCGAGGCGCGAGTGTGAACGCGGACAAATCTGTCCCTTTTCCGAAATAGTGTCAAGTGCTCAAGATGTAAACATCCACATGAGTGAGCATACAGATAAGGTGCCAGGGCACTCCGCTCTTGTCTGGTTTGCTGGTGACGGGGAGGTCCGTGTTTGAATCCCGGCAGGATGTACTGAGGTGTTCTTTTAAATGGTTTCCAACTTTCACTCTACTCAAATGCGGGTATATTTTCGGTAATTCTACCACTATCGTCCTTGCCTTACTAGTTTAAGTACTCAGATAGTCCAGCCGGGTTGTACACTAAAGGACCTCAAGTACAACTAAATTAAAAGGACGGTCACACATAATGACATGTGCTCACCTCTCCAAACTATATACTACTCCCAAAAAGCACTACTTATGCCATGGTTTAAAATTAATTACCTAGTATTTCTGTGAATATTATACCTTGATCCTTCCATACAAATGCTAAATAGGCCCAAGGCCGTAGCCAGCCAATAATTTCAGGGGGGGTTTGGTGGGCCCATCCCCAACTGACGGAGGATAGATAAAATTCTAAATAAAAAACTGTTCTAGAAGCTATCTGAAGTGTTTTTTTATGGCAACACTACCCCCTAACTATCGGAGGCTAGGACAAATTCTAATTATTAAACGGCTCTAGACGCTCCCTTAAGTGCTTTTTTATGGTAACATGACCCCTAACTGCTGGAGGCTAGGACAAATTCCAGATATTAAACAGCTCTAGAAGTTCTCTATAGTGTTTCTTTATGGCAACATAACCCCCTAACCGCCGAAAAATAGGAACAATTCTAAATATTAAACACCTCTGGAAGGTCTCTGAAATGCTTTTTATGGTAACACAGCCTACTAATTTGTACTTGTACCTTAATTTTGATATTGTTTGAACCATAAATAAAGCCATATATATTTTGTTCATAAAATTTCGTGGGGGGGGGGGGTTGAACCCCGAACCCCCCCCCCTGACTACGGCCTTGAATAGGCCTACATCATGTTAAAAATGTGTCATGTTCTTATTGTTACTCTCTTAAGGTGTCCGGGACTGTAGAGGAAGCAAGAAAAGGCCACTGTTTTTTGCAGTTTTTATAAGATAACATTTTTTGGTCAAAAGAAATTAAATCATTCTTCAATAAAAACATAGAGTATAATTTTCTTCACATGATGATATCAACAGTTGTTGAATATCTGTCGAGTATCTTGGAATAATGATCAACTTTTTCTCATCATTTAAAAAGTTCATCCTCCAATGTTGCTTTGCTCACGACAGATATTCAACAACTGTTGAGGTCACCATGCGAAGAAAATTCAACTTCACGTTTCAACTGGAGCGATATCATCATTATTTATGGCCAAAAAAGTTTTGCCATACAAAGTGTAAAAACAGTGACATTTTCTCACATCCCCACACTAATATTACTCCTTGGATTTCAAGTTCAAATATCTCCTATAATTTCTCCTTGGATATGATAAAATTATACAGAAAACCAATTAGTACTGTATTCAATAGTACATCACATAGAAACTAATCTAAAAACGTAGGCTAGGTAATAAATAATATGATAGATACAAATTTTGACACTAAACAAGATCAGTTTATTTAGTTTTGGACTGATTCTTTCTTTATATTCGATATTAACTACTAATAATTATGTAATACAATGTAAAATGCTATTTTAACTGTATACATATTTTGTTTAGTTGTATAAAATTTAACTTTCTATTTTTTTTTCCACTAGTACTAATATTGAGTATTTTAAAATTTTTGAGGATTCAAATTTGAACTCTAACTACGAAAGAAAATGAGAGAGATTTGATTTTTTTTTTACCGTGAATGTTAAAAATGTCCAAGCCCCCGCACACACATCCAGATACACACAGATACCCACAGCTACCCACACTTTCAGATACATTTTATCTAACAATAATTAGATACCGAGTGCAACTAATCATGAGGAATTTTTTTAAATTTTATCTGTTCTAAAAGAAAGGTTATCAGATAAAAATTATAAATCGTGCAGAAACACACATGAGAATATTTTTCCTCTAAATCAAGATAATTTAAATGACTTTGATAAAGTCGAAAATTTAAAACATAAATAACGTTGACTATCTATGAAAATATTCTGAATAAAGGACTAACATGACTGATGAAGTGATTAAAATCAATATAAATTAATTTTAAAAAGTTGTATCGAGAATCAGGTTCAATCTTCAGGTTTAAAACCTCTGACAAAAATCTGAATACAGTATATCATCAAAGGAACCGTCCTAAGGTTTTGGGGGTAAAGGCAGTCCAGCATTTTTTTTTTACATTTTCTTAAACGGGGGAGAGGAGGCTTCAATATTTTATTAAAGGGAAGTGAGGGGGCTTCAATATTTTATTAAAGGGAAGTGAGGGGGCTTCAATATTTTATTAAAGGGAAGTGAGGGGGCTTCAATATTTTATTAAAGGGAAGTGAGGGGGCTTCAATATTTTATTAAAGGGAAGTGAGGGGGCTTCAATATTTTATTAAAGGGAAGTGAGGGGGCTTCAATATTTTATTAAAGGGAAGTGAGGGGGCTTCAATATTTTATTAAAGGGAAGTGAGGGGGCTTCAATATTTTATTAAAGGGAAGTGAGGGGGCTTCAATATTTTATGAAAGGGAAGTGAGGGGCTTCAATATTTTATTAAAGGGAAGAGAGGGGGCTTCAATATTTTATTAAAGGGAAGTGAGGGGGCTTCAATATTTTATTAAAGGGAAGTGAGGGGGCTTCAATATTTTATTAAAGGGAAGTGAGGGGGCTTCAATATTTTATTAAAGGGAAGTGAGGGGGCTTCAATATTTTATTAAAGGGAAGTGAGGGGGCTTCAATATTTTATGAAAGGGAAGTGAGGGGGCTTCAATATTTTATTAAAGGGAAGAGAGGGGGCTTCAATATTTTATTAAAGGGAAGTGAGGGGGCTTCAATATTTTATTAAAGGGAAGAGAGGGGGGAAGTGAAGGCTATGGAGTTCAGAACCCATCTTACACAAGTTTTTTCTATCAATGTTTATGCTAAGAAAATGTATTTTTTTTAAATATCAGAAAATAAATATATATCATATAAAATATAATTTACTTAAATGTGTTGCTCCTATTTTACTGCAATTTAAAGTATTCTAAAATTTCATATCACTCGCTTTATTATACCACCAATCCGTATGTCTAGAAATAACTGAACAATTAAAATAGTCAAATTTACCAAATCGTAAAATTAATAATAATAAATAATAAGGCTGACGAGAAGGAGGAAAATCTTACGATTCATTTACGTTAAAGGAGGAGGGGGGGGGGGGTCGAAAACATGAAAAAAAGGCCTAACGTAATTTAAAGACGTGTAAAGAGGATTGTGGTACATACCTATCTGGTCGATACGGTGCATATCGAGACTAGAGCGACTACCATATTCCAGCGCCATCTAGATTCTAGGTGGACAGTTCGGACTTAGTTCAGTAGCACACGCACAAAAACAATCCTTCACAAGCTACGGAACACAATATCCACTATCAACAAACCAGACAACTGGCTGGTGCTAATGCAGTCAGGAAAGGGAAATATCACTTTTTATTTTACGTTATATCAAAGACCTTGAAAATAAACTATCGATGATCTAGGGGCGGGTGGGTGGCTGGGTCATTTTATTATTTTGGGAGAGGAGTCCTAATTGCCACCAATCACTCCTGGGTCCAACCCAAGGACTTGAGACAGTTTTTAAAATATAAAATGGGGTTGTAGGTGTTATGATGTAGGTAGTAATCAAGAATAAGCTCGACCAATAATTAAAGCATAACAAAAACGTAGTCATCTTAAAAGCCATATCAAAACATAGCCTGGAAAGCGTTAAGTTTTCCGTTCATGTATTTAACATGGTATGGTACCCATGTGATTGTCTAAAAGCAGTTTGTTACTACAGTAGCCCCATGGCTTCTGTGGTGCTGACTGACAGCTTCACAGCCGACTTCTGACAGTCAACATTTATAGGTATATACCTAAATGTTTGACTGTCAGAAGTGACAGCTGCTAAACATGTTTTTTTGCAGATCATATGGTTCGGCGTAGGGATACATAATTTGGTCTGGTAGCTTTTCAAAGCCGTCAGCGGTCAGCTGTGAGCTGTCAGTCAGCACCAAAGAAGCCATGCGGCTACTGTACCAAAGGTCTAAGAAATAGTAATCTATGTGGGGGGGGAAACTCCTTTCATATAGCCCTATCTACTAAATAAGTGAGTAGGTACCATAAACGCAGTATCATCTATCTCCTGCCAAGAGTACAATGTTGACCTCAAACTTGGGAGCGGTTCAATCAGTGACCGCTACAAGAGTAACAAAACCTCAAATGTGGGATATTAACAGGATATTCAATGAAGACGTATATAAAGTAGGTTTTGTCATTATCGTGTGTATTTGGAGATAAACCCTCACTTCTAATGAAAGGAGACTTGCTGGCAATCCACGTGTTTTAGCGCGTATTATTTCAATCCACCTGGAATCTCAAATTATAAACTTGTATCTGTGCATTCTGCAACTAGTTAGTGATAAACACGCATCATTCAATACACAATAAAGGTTATATTATTGGCAGTATATCTATAGAAGAGGAGACATATTGCGGAACATCAGCTACAAAAATAAGCGTGTCCTCACGATATTTTAAGCAGGCGCCAAGGCGCCATCGAATATAAACGTGTGCCGTCACAAGTATTTATATAGTTAGCTGGCGGTATTAATAATTAAATGAACGTATCTTTTACGAGCTGCTAAAATAAAGCCAACTTACATAATACTCGGTCAATCTACGTGAGTATTGCTCTCACTCTTAACAGCACATCAGTTCAAGAAACAAGTAAAACATTATAGCTTGGCTTGGTGACCCAAACTGTCATTATAGTCGAGATTTTGAAGATAGATTCAATCACTTTCCTTCTGCCAAAAGATAGTTGTATATCAGTTCGTCTAATTGCCCGCATCTGTGGGCACGCCGACTAAGGCCGGGTTCACGATCATTTCTTTATTCACCGCTTCTCCCATACCGGTTTACGGTTACACGCATATATTAATGACCCTATTAATTAAGCTAGTGTGATAGATATAAGGAAGGTGAAGTGTAGAGGAAGTGTACTTGCATTTTCGTTTAGGGCACGTGGGAAACCATTTAATTAAAACAACCCTTAGTAGAGATTTCAGGATTCAAACCCTCTACCTCTCCGTCCCAGAAAACCAGAATTAATTAACTTGGCAACAAAACCGCATCCGCACCAGCGCAAGTCACTATTAACTAAATGTTGACGTGGCATTCATTTAACGTAATGCCAGGATCACGATCAACTTAACGTTAACTTAATAACGTTAACTTAAAGTTAACTTAACGTAAAGATGTCCTGGGAGGTCTTTCACTTTAAGTGAACGTTACTTGAAGGGTATCACGTGATCTAGCCAGCCAATCACTATACGAGTGACGTCACCAGGGCTATTTAGTAATTCATTTGTTGGTATTATGACCAATGTTTACTCTTTAGCTTAAGTTCTAGTGATCAGACATTGAAACAAAATAATTAAACTAAAATAGGAAAGCTAGATTTATCAAAAAAGTTTAGTAATAGATATTTATTACATCGATTCAAACGTGTAGACATTCACAGATAATCACTGTACAAATAGTACAAATCACAGATCATACTCGTGAATGGAGATGTTTGGCTCAATTTGTTACGTTAAGTCACGTGAATCGTGATCACCAAGGTTGAAGTACCTACCTGGGTGTGTACCAAGGGTCCAACATACCTGAGCTACAAGGTTGGAGTACCTGGGTGTGTACCAAGGGTTCAACATCCCTGAGCTACAAGGTTGGGGTACCTGGGTGTGTACCAAGGGTCCAACATCCCTGAGCTACAAGGTTGGAGTACCTGGATGTGTACCAAGGGTCTAACATCCCTGAGCTACAAGGTTGGGGTACCTGGGTGTGTACCAAGGGTCCAACATCCCTGAGCTACAAGGTTGGAGTACCTGGGTGTGTACCAAGGGTCCAACATACCTGAGCTACAAGGTTGGAGTACCTGGGTGTGTACCAAGGGTCCAACATCCCTGAGCTACAAGGTTGGAGTACCTGGATGTGTACCAAGGGTCCAACATCCCTGAGCTACAAGGTTGGAGTACCTGGATGTGTACCAAGGGTCTAACATCCCTGAGCTACAAGGTTGGGGTACCTGGGTGTGTACCAAGGGTCCAACATCCCTGAGCTACAAGGTTGGAGTACCTGGGTGTGTACCAAGGGTCCAACATCCCTGAGCTACAAGGTTGGAGTACCTACCTGGGTGTGTACCAAGAGTTCAACATCCCTGAGATACAAGGTTGGAGTACCTACCTGGGTGTGTACCAAGGGTTCAACATCCCTGAGATACAAGGTTGGAGTACCTGGGTGTGTACCAAGGGTCCAACATCCCTGAGCTACAAGGTTGGAGTACCTGGGTGTGTACCAAGGGTCCAACATCCCTGAGCTACAAGGTTGGAGTACCTGGGTGTGTACCAAGGTCCAACATCCCTGAGCTACAAGGTTGGAGTACCTGGATGTGTACCAAGGGTCTAACATCCCTGAGCTACAAGGTTGGGGTACCTGGGTGTGTACCAAGGGTCCAACATCCCTGAGCTACAAGGTTGGGGTACCTGGGTGTGTACCAAGGGTCCAACATCCCTGAGCTACAAGGTTGGAGTACCTGGGTGTGTACCAAGGGTCCAACATCCCTGAGCTACAAGGTTGGAGTACCTGGGTGTGTACCAAGGGTCCAACATCCCTGAGCTACAAGGTTGGAGTACCTGGGTGTGTACCAAGGGTCCAACATCCCTGAGCTACAAGGTTGGAGTACCTGGGTGTGTACCAAGGGTCCAACATCCCTGAGCTACAAGGTTGGAGTACCTGGGTGTGTACCAAGGGTCTAACATACCTGAGCTACAAGGTTGGAGTACCTGGGTGTGTACCAAGGGTCCAACATCCCTGAGCTACAAGGTTGGAGTACCTGGGTGTGTACCAAGGGTCTAACATCCCTGAGCTACAAGGTTGGGGTACCTGGGTGTGTACCAAGGGTCTAACATCCCTGAGCTACAAGGTTGGGGTACCTGGGTGTGTACCAAGGGTCTAACATCCCTGAGCTACAAGGTTGGGGTACCTGGGTGTGTACCCTGGATCTGACTCTTCCTTCCCCACATAATAATTGTGCTTTATATGAAAGTCTGCTTTAATATAAAATTAAGGTGACTAATGTGTTCTAATAGTTAACTTTCTTGCAATATTTAAGTTACTCCACACTTGTGTTTTACTACTCTACAAGTACAAGCTCAGCATGCAAGCTGGAAATAATTTCTATTTATCTATTTTCCTTTACTAGATACTTGAGAAACAATGTGTCTCAAATACGATTAATCACTCAGCTATGTCACACATATAGCAATGTTTGGGACAAGATTAGAATGTATATAACATTTTTAAAACTAGTTTACATAATTATGTAGTTAATGAATAAAGAATAGAGATGTTTGATGAAGTAAATATTCACTTTATATTAATGTTAAACTGAAACAATTACAGTATTTTGAATCTAATGGGAAATATATTCGGCTGAATTTATGTTATACAACCAGTGATTAGTGAGGGTCAAATAAAGAAGTGTGTCCCAAAGTAGAAAAGTCCAGATCACTTAAGTTGGCCCCCCCACCCCATCAAAATTAAAATTTAAATGTACCATCGTTTTGCACCTATTTTGCACCGTTTTGCACCCAAGTATTAAGTTTTGCACCCTAACCCCAGAGACGGTACGACTGTTTATGTTTAGGGGGGGCCAAGTTAATAGTAGCCCCCCCACCTCGTCAAAATTAAAATTTAAATGTATCAGCGTTTTGCACCTATTTTGCACCGTTTTGCACCCAAGTATTACGTTTTGCACCCTAACCCCAGAGTCGGTACGACTGTTTATGTTTAGGGGGGGCCAAGTTAATAGTAGCCCCCCACCCACTATCAAAATGTTGGATTTTTTTATGCCAGCTTAAAAGTCCTGTTTTGCACCGTTTTGCAACCAAGTCTGGCGTTTTGCACCTGAATAGTTTTGCAAGAAAAAATATTTAAAAGGGAAAAAGGTGGGGGGGGGGGGGGGCAAGTTAAGCGTAGCCACCCACTCATTAATTGGGGTTTTATTTATGCCAAAATAAAAGTGCTGTTTTTCACTGTTTTGCACCCAAGTATGGCGTTTTGCACCCTAAAAGATTAGTGAGAAAAAAATATTTAAAATAAAAAAAAAAGTCGTTGGACCCTCCCTCCGGCCCCCACACCTCAAATTAAGATTTTAAATATGCCATCGTTTAGCACCTTTTTTGCACCGTTTCGAACCCAAGTACTAAGTTTTACAAACCAACCCCAGAAACGATACGACTGTATTCGTTTTAGGGAAGGGGGGGGAACAAGTTAATTAATCTATCAAACCAGTATCAATGGCATGCTTATAATCAAGCTCTATTTAGAGGGTTTAAACTTTCTAGGTACACTTACCAGTAAACCTAGCTTGTAGCTTAACACAAAGTTTACAAGAAAAAGTTTTTAGAAGACTCCACTAAAGTTTTCCTCGGAAAACAACTTTTTTTTAATCACATTAAAACCGTTTTCATAAAGCAAAAATCAAACACCATTTATTAAACCATTGTTTAAATATTTCAAATTTTCAAAAGGAGGTAATTTATTTGTAAACTGCACTCAAATTATTAATATTTGTTAAAAATTAATTTATATATTTATTTATCATAAAAAACAAATAACATACACCCATTTAAAATAAAATATTAAAATACTTTTTGAAAGATTTCAAATTTTCTAAAATGTATTATAAGTAAACTACCGCTAAATTAATATATTTTATAAAAATCCAAATAAGGTATTATTAAATCACGTAAAATAGTCATTTAGCAAAATTGTTGAATCTATTTTCAAAAAAAACCCGCTTCGGTGGCAGAATGGTCACTTTTGTGTTAGACTGGCCTGCTGGAGACGTTGAGATCGGTGTTCGAATCCTGGTTGGGTCTACTGAGGGACCCGCCTCGGTGGTGTAGTTGGCTAACGCGCCAGTCGTGTTGAGCCAGATCACCGAGGACGGGAAGATCGAGGTTCGAATCTAGGTCGGGTGAACTCGGGGGGGGGTTTCCTAAATGGTTTTCCACTCTCCCTCCACGCAAATGTGGGTTCACTTCCTCTAAATTCAACCTTCCCAATTCCTAATTCATTAGTGTAATTAGTACTTAAGCGTATAACCCGAACGGTTAGTAGGACGCGGTGCTAAATAATAATAATAATAATAATAATAATAATAATAATAATCTACTGAGGGTAAGTTTTCTCAATAGTTTCCCACTCTCATTCCACGTAAATTCACGTAGATTACCTTTCAAATGTTCCCTTCCTCATTCCTACCTAATTAGATAATTATCATATATGCATATAACCATTAAAACGTAGTGATTAAAAAATTAAAATTTTTCAAATATCACTAATAAGCATACTACTATTAAATGAATGTTGTTTAGGAAAAATTAATATATTTGTAATGGGTTTTATGTAAATAACTTACCAGATACTCATTTTAAGTCAAATTGTTAAAGCCATTTTCAAAACATTTCAAATTTTATATAAAAAAAATTCAGTCTTCTCTAAACTACCCTTAAATTAGTTTTTCCCTAAACAAACAACAGTACACTTTTATTCATCATGTCAAACACTACCCAGGTATACATATTTAACAATATTACTAGAGCCATTTTCGAAAAATATTGACTTTTCAGAAATTACTACTCACTAAACTACCTAAAACGAATTTTTACTCAAAAAAACAAGTGCACCGTGTTATTTGTCTGATCAAAGACTCACTCTATATAGATTTTAAACAAAATTAACTAACTAGAAATGTTTGTAATTTTCAAAAGTCACTGTTAAATAAACTACCGTTAATATAAGGATTAGTGTTAAAATCGATACAAATTCCATACGTGTAACAATTGAATTTTGAACAAAATAATTCACATAGCTTAGGATTTATGTTCAGAGATAGACGGAAATGTAGAGTCCACTTTTTTGAATTCAAGATAACAGAAAACGAAGAATCATCATAATCTCAAGGGTGAAAATGTTCACGATTACAATACTTTATATCTGAATTAGAAAATAAAAAATAAATAAAAAATCGTTAAATATATTCAAAACATACTTTCTAAAATGTGAATAGTTATTTATTTAAAGCCAAACATTTATATATAAAACACATTTTTTTACTCTACATAAGATTTGAATTATTTTTTCTAAAATATACTACACAATGTCAACTTTTTAAAATTTGGAGTAAAATATGTTGGAGTAAATATTTTACATTTCAAAGCTCTATAGTCATGATAATTTCAATTAAATAAAACATTTTATTCAGCACAAAAGTGAAATAGACCTAAGAACTATAGTTCATTATTTCAAAATCTTATGAAAAAAAAGTTACTACTTACCCATGATCCGGGATATGAAGCGTCTCGTTATTTTATAACTAGTAATTTCCGTAAATGAGGAAAATAGTGTCGTTTATTCTAAATATCAATGAAAATAATTTTATAATGCACAACTTTACTGCATATAAATTAATGAAAGCTTTATAATAATATATTACACTTTTATAGGAAAATAGTAGATTTCAACTCCAAGAGCCGCCCATGTAGGCCTACACCCTTCCAGCTTGAATACATTCCATAAAATAAGCTCAACTAGGGTAGTTCTGTTATTATAGGCTAAACTAACCACATGGGTTAGATAACTATTGGGACTGACAGTTGCACAGTAAGCATTTTAAAACATAGCGATGAGAAATGCTACCACTAAATCACACCCGTCAGAAAAGGTCAGCCTTGTCCATAGACAAAAGAAATGTCATTAACAAGGAAATAATTACCAAATTTGATGACACCAAAACTCAAATATAAGGCACATGTAGTGTAAAAAGTTATCAAACGTCAAAAAAAGAAACTAGTGTGCCAAACGGTATCCAAGCAAGACATCAAAACAATATATTTATTTATACTTTAAATTAAATTAATTATTAAGGTGTAAAACATTGGGCAGAAAGAGTTTGAAACTAAAAACATTTATAAATCTTGGAAGTTCGTGAAAATAATAAGACACTATAATCTTGTGTTCTAATTAATTTTTTTTTCTCTGCAGGCTAAACTATTAATGTTTAAAACTTCATGTTTGAGTGCAAACAATACATTTTATATTATCATAAGAAAAATCACAATTTTTATTTGGGGAAACAAGGCATGCATTGAACTTGGCCCATTGATTAATTCTGATCTTTAATTTTATTGATTGTTTTCTTACACAACTATTAAGCTGTAAAACGTCATACTTGGGGGCAAAATGGTACAGATCAATAATTTTAAATTTGAATTAATTTTTTTTTTAATATTGCTGCCCTCGTCCCCAAACAAAAACCGTAATGTCTCTGGGGTTGGTTTGTAAAACTTAGTACTTGGGTTCAAAACGGTGCCCAAAAGGTGCTAAACGATGGCATATTTACAATCTTAATTTGAGATGTGGGGGCCGGAGGGAGGGTCCAACGACTTTTTTTTTAAATATTTTTTTCTCGCTAATCTTTTAGGGTGCAAAACGCCATACTTGGGTGCAAAACGGTGCAAAACAGGACTTTTATTTTGGTATAAATAAAACCCTAATTAATGAGTGGGGGGGCTACGCTTAACTTGGCCCCCCACCTTTTTCCCTTTTAAATATTTTTTCTTGCAAAACTATTCAGGTGCAAAACGCCAGACTTGGGTGCAAAACGGCGCAAAACAGGACTTTTAAGCTGGCATTAAAAAATCCAACATTTTGATAGTGGGTGGGGGGCTACTATTAACTTGGCCCCCCCTAAACATAAACAGTCGTACCGTCTCTGGGGTTAGGGTGCAAAACGTAATACTTGGGTGCAAAACGGTGCAAAATAGGTGCAAAACGGTGGTACCTTTAAATTTTAATTTTGATGGGGTGGGGGGGCCAACTTAAGTGATCTGAAAAGTCCGGCACGTCCAAGATTTTGAGACGTCTTCTTCCACGAGATAGAACTTCATGTATACCCTGATTTTCGTAGGAAGCGGATAGTTAGTTACTCAATTTAATAAAACAATTTTAATACATTCATGCATCAAGTCATGTTATCTGGAGCTGTCACTTTTGATAGATAAAATAACTCAATAATAAAGAAAAATGTCATTAATGTTGGCCGCAAAGAAATGTTGGAATATTCTCTGTTGTTCCGAACAAAATCAGTCAATTGTCGGGATCGGTCAACAAACTGTGTGCGTAGAGAGCAGTTATCTGAGAGAGGAGAGGGCGTGTGTGACGTCATGGAGGATTTAATATCCGGCTGAACTGTCTCGGGGACCCCTTCAAAACTCGCTTATTTAGATGTCCGTGACCATGGTTTGTTGTGGGTAGAGGGATGGTTTCTACACGCGGTCATTTTGAGAGAGATGTCCCAACACGTGTTGGAGCCCCTTTTTGGAAATTTAAATTAATTTAAAATTATATTCGAGGTTGAAATGTTATGACTTACACAAGACAATTCAATCATAAAGGTAAAGCATTACAGAAAAAATACACTAGTATTAATATGTTCGGGAGGTTTTTGAAACTTAAACCACCCTTTCAGCTCGTGATTTCGGTCCTTTTTGTTACTATAATTGTATTTACAGCAACTTGCGGGCGCTTGTGGCGAACTTTCAATAAATCGCAGTTGATGTAACAATTACATTTTGCCCTTCACATTCAAACCAAAGCATTTCGGAGGTATCTGGTTCCTGCAGAGGCCTTCAAACGACCATGTGGACATCTCTTTAAAAATAACACTGCCCTCGGGATTAATAGTTTTAGTGAACCAACTGTTTCCCCCTTATTTTACTTGAGATTAAGTCTTCAAACCCCAGCGCAAATGCAAACAACTCTAGAAATTAAATGTGTCCGTAGAGAAGTTGGCTACAGATTCGAGCAACCCGCCTTGGAATATCAAACAAGAGGCCCGATACTGAAGGGGTCAGGGGGCGCACCCAGCATTTCATGGTGAGGACCATATAGCGTTCGCAAGTCAAAGGCAAAACAAAGACACATATGACAAGAATGTATACAATCGGGTGGTCCGACCATCAAACAAGTCTTTGAGCCCGTCCATAAGGACTCAAAACTAGTTACGTTTAACAAGTCTTATCACCCCGGTTTTCGAGCCCAAAAGAAACAAGATAACCTTGAACCCTAATAGTCATTCCGCAGTCACTTGACTTAAACTGTGACGCAGAACAACTTACTCGGTAATAAAAGTGACTGTACGAATGTACCGAAAACATTTACAACAGGTACCTAAAACATAATTCAAGGTACGAACCAGCAGACACAGAATTTCCTTTCATTATCTTATCTCGGCTACACAAAACAAGCTCCAACACACGCGCACATCCTCGTCACTTTCATAACTTGATATTTGAAAACGTTACGAGACAGACACTTCAACCACTTTATCTACTAGCACTGAAACATACAGGGAACGATCAACACAGCACAAAACCCCTACCGGGAGATGGTGGAACCAAACATAAGAGCGGAGAGCTATTCCGAGAACCGACAGGGCTACCAGCCTTGACAGACAAAAACACGCTAACAGTTACTGCGAGCTTTTCCTGACCACACACGTTATCACACAGATGTTTTAGTTACGGGGGCAGTTTTGGAAATGTGGGTTTTTATAGACGCTCGGAAATAAGGTTTGGCGTTTAATGGTGAACGCCTCATTAACTCTCCGCAAAAAGTGATGTGGCAACACCGCTCTCCGTGACGGCGAATGTCATGTTCATTGTCGGCCAAGTGGTTCTCATATGTGAAGGTCCCAGGTCAATCGGCTAAAGTAAAACCTGGAGAGCATGCAAGATTGGTTCAAACTTGAAATAGTTTATTCTGTGACACGAAACAATTATTTTAAGCTTCTGTATTTATTTTTTAATAAGTACCGATTTTCTGTCACCGTACTATACTTGGTTTTATCGCATTCTTCCTACTAAACATGTTTTGATTACGCAATTGCGTAAAGATGATGGCGGTATGATTTAAAAAGAAATGTACCCGCATTTGTGTGTATGAAGAGTGGGAAAGCTATTTACAAAAAAATCACCTTCAGTACACCTGGTTTGGATTCGAACCCCGATCTACCGTGGCCAGCAAACCAGTCTCAATGAGCCTGACCTTTATGCTGTGTGTCCATCGATTTGGACCGTGTTATGCTTTATTCACAATAAGTAACATACGTATTATGTAACACAATATTAATGACAAGTTAAATGTTCCTTGAGAGTAAATATAATGTTTGTTTTCTCTTTGTCATCATTACTTACTTAATATGTGATTTGCGTGAGTGTGACTAAATACCACTCCTCTTATTGATTACCGACATAATATGTAGCTTAATACCCAAGAAACAATGTACGTACATGTATGTATCTGTGTGCTCATTCCCGTATGGGAATACTGGTATATTAATTTCTACAGGTCTCGTGTCAGCAACATAAACAATCATATATATTATTTTTTGTTAACATCACTTTTTATCAACTAATACAAAACCTACAGCGATCAATAAGGTATCAGTGGATAGGATTTTTTACCGACTTCTGATATAGCATACTCAGTTTAGGTTAAAACACATTATTTGTTTTAAATGTAAGTTAAAAGAAAAATTTAACAATATTTTTGTATCAATTGCCGAAAATAAACTCTCTTTGATATTTTGTGTATATGTTACAGGAAAAGTAGATTCTCCAGTAAGAGTCGACTTTACCTAGGCCGAGTCGACTCTTACTGGTTTTTTAGTAAAAGTTGATTAAAAGCGAAAAGTGATGAATTTCGATCAACATTTACTAGTCAGAGTTGACCGTACCTAGGGAAAGTATACTCTTACTACCTTCAGTTAGTAAAAGTTGACTTTTTGCAAGGAAATGGTCTACTACCTAATAAAAAACAAATAATAAAGCAAAACCTTTATGATACAAAAGGAGATATAAATATTTATTATTCATTACAGCAAGGTAAAGATTTGTGACACTTTGAGTTGCAGAGCTAACCTAACCTAACCTAACCTAACCTAACCTAACCTAACTCCGAGTCAACTCTCCCTAACAATATACTTTTCCTGTGACATATACACTTCGCTGAGCATTTAATTTCAACAATCCAACAAAAGACTAAAGATTTTTTTGGGGTGTGGGGGGCGGGAGGGGAAGGTTGACTGTGCGAGTTTCGCAAGGGATTACTGGTTAGTACTAAAAATGATGCTCACAATCATGTTTGTTACTCAATGCCAAGTCAAACAACCAGGTTATAATATCAAAAGACTTACTTGTTTTTTAATTGGTTGAGCTCTAAAACCCTGGGGGGAACTAGGCTCCCCTCCTGGGGATTAAATAGATAAGTCTTAAGACGTATTAAGAGTTTTTCTCGGTGTATCGAGGTGAGTACGACTCTACCGGAGGAACTCCTTGTAAGGTTTATTTCGGTGTGATTTAATAATTTATTTGATTAAAATTGAAATCAATTGTGTAATATCAATCAATTATTTATTTAATGTCATTACTGCTCTGAACAAACTGTTACGCGACCCGATTACATACATATATACACATTCATACATTACCTACATTACCCACATTACCCACATTACACACATTACACACATTACACACATTAACACACATTACACACATAACACACATAAACACATAACACACATTACACACATTAACACACATTACACACATTACAACATTACACATACAACATTACATACATTACACTACATTACAACATACATACATAACACACATTAATACATACACATTACATACATACGTACAAATCTAATCACGCCTTTTCCTTACAGGTAGGCAATAAACTGCGTATAGATAAAAAAAAATCCCGAATGCATCTGACATAGGCCGAGTTTTAAAGTTTTCACTCAGCATAATTTATCTCAAGGATTTTGACAAAAGAAACATAAAATATGTTACAATAAAGCAATAACAGCGATTTCAGTTCTCTTCTCACACTAATGCTACCGTGCCGTGTTAGCAGCCACCTGTTAGTTGCCACCCTGCAGGAAAAATGTATATTACAATGTGGTGGCTAGGAAAGAATGTGTACTATTTACATGTTTTCGTGGGCTAGAAGAGAAAAGTGTACTATTTACATGTTTTCGTGTGGCTAGGAAAGAAAATGTGTACTATTTACATGTTTTCGTGTGGCTAGGAAGAGAATGTTACTATTTACATGTTTTCGTGGGCTAGGAAGAAATGTGTACTATTTACATGTTTTCGTGTGGCTAGGAAGAGACTGTTACTATTTACATGTTTTCGTGTGGCTAGGAAGAGAATGTGTACTATTTACATGTTTTCGTGGGCTAGGAAGAGAATGTGTACTATTTACATGTTTTCGTGTGGCTAGGAAGAGAATGTGTACTATTTACATGTTTTCGTGTGGCTAGGAAGAAATGTGTACTATTTACATGTTTTCGTGTGGCTAGGAAGAGAATGTGTACTATTTACATGTTTTCGTGGGCTAGGAAGAGAATGTGTACTATTTACATGTTTTCGTGGTGGCAGGAAGAAATGTATACAATTTACATGTTTTAGTTGGTGGCTTAGGAAGAGAATTGTACTATATTACAATTTTTCGTTGGCAGGAAGAGAATGTGTACTATTATACATGTTTTCGAGGTGGCTAGAAGAAAATGTGTACTATTTACATGTTTTCGTGTGGCTAGGAAGAGACTGTATACTATTTACATGTTTTCGTGTGGCTAGGAAGAGAATGTGTACTATTTACATGTTTTCGTGTGGCTAGGAAGAGAATGTGTACTATTTACAACGTATATAGATAGTGTGCAGCTCTGGCGTACCTCCTAGTTGAAAAGGTTAGGTTAGGTTAGGTTAGGTTAGGTTAGCCACCTGCTAGCCTATATAGCGAAATTTGAATAAAAGAGAAGACATCAAAACATATAAATAGTACACATTCTCTTCCTAGCCACCACAGGGTGGCTACTTACAGTAATCAATGCATCGACTAAAGCGTTTGCGGTTGAATTCGTGTCACTAAGCTTGGGGTCTCTCAGTTTGTTATAAAGCAAATATATTAAAAAAGGTCCTGTACTTTCATTTTACTAACAAAGCCTTTACAAACATACCTCAATTTTTTTATGAAGAATCATCTGGAAGCACTTTTTATCTACCAAAACCCTAATGGGAGGCACTAATGGTTCAATTACGGCTTGTGGCTTTGTGAGACGGGCAGAACTAATAGTTCAATGGCGGCTTGTGACTTTGTGAGATAGCGGAACTAAGTTCAATGACGCTTGTGACTTTGTGAGCGGCGAATAATAGTTCAATGACGGCTTGTGACTTTGTGAGACGGCGGAACTAATAGTTCAATGACGGCTTGTGACTTTGTGAGAAGGCGGAACTAATGGTTCAATGGCGGCTTGTGACTTTGTGAGACGGGCGGAACTAATAGTTCAATGACGGCTTGTGACTTTGTGAGACGGGCGGAACTAATAGTTCAATGACGGCTTGTGACTTTGTGAGATAGACGGAGCTAATAGTTCAATGACGGCTTGTGACTTTGTGAGACGGGCGGAACTAATAGTTCAATGACGGCTTGTGCTTTGTGAGATAGACGGAACTAATGTTCAATGGCGGCTTGTGGCTTTGTGAGACGGGCGGAACTAATAGTTCATGCGGTGTGAATTGTGAGAAGGCGGAACTAATGTTCAATGACGGCTTGTGGCTTTGTTAGACGGCATAACTAATGGTTCAATGGCGGCTTGTGGCTTTGTGAGACGGGCGAACTAATAGTTCAATGCGGCTTGTGGCTTTGTGAGACGGCGGAACTAATAGTTCAATGACGGCTTGTGGACTTTGTGAGATAGACGGAGCTAATAGTTCAATGACGGCTTGTGACTTTGTGAGACGGGCGGAACTAATAGTTCAATGGCGGCTTGTGGACTTTGTGAGAAGGGCGGAACTAATGTTCAATGGCGGCTTGTGACTTGTGAGACGGGCGGAACTAATAGTTCAATGACGGCTTGTGACTTTGTGAGATAGCGGAACTAATTGTTCAATGACGGCTTGTGCTTTGTGAGACGGCGGAACTAATTTTTCAATGGCGCTTGTGACTTTGTGAGACACGGAACTAATAGTTCAATGGCGGCTTGTGACTTGTGAGACGGGCGGAACTAATAGTTCAATGAGGGCTTGTACTTGTGAGATAGACGAACTAATAGTTCAATGACGGCTTGTGACTTGTGAGACGGCAGAACTAATAGTTCAATGACGGCTTGTGGCTTTGTGAGATAGAACGGAACTATGGTTCAATGACGGCTTGTGACTTTGTGAGACGCGGAACTAATAGTTCAATGACGGCTGGACTTGTGAGACCGGCAGAACTAATGGTTCAATGACGGCTTGTGACTTTGTGAGACCGGCGAACTAATAGTTCAATGACGGCTTGTGACTTTGTGAGATAGACGGAACTAATAGTTCAATGACGGCTTGTGACTTTGTGAGATAGACGGAACTAATAGTTCAAGGGACAGGCTTGTGACTTTGTGAGAGGGCGGAACTAATGTTCAATGGCGGCTTGTGACTTTGTGAGACGGGCAGAACTAATAGTTCAATGACGGCTTGTGCTTTGTGAGAGGGGCGGAACTAATTGGTTCAATTACGGCTTGTGACTTTGTGAGACGGGCAGAACTAATAGTTCAATGACGGCTTGTGACTTTGTGAGAGGGGGAACTAATGGTTCAATTACGGCTTGTGACTTTGTGAGACGGGCAGAACTATTAGTTCAATGAGTCTTGTGAATTCGTGTATAAAAAGAAAACTTCATAGATGAGATTCATATCCTATCCAGCTACTATTGGGAAACAACGTTGTCATTCTCTCGTTTTTGTGTGGATCAATTTCCCCTCAAAAGTAAGACAAGTTTCACAACGCTGGTTAGTCGAGGTTGCTAGAACCTCCTTTACCCTAGACAGCACCTTCTGAGAGCGAGGAGATTTGGCAACAGTTAACTAAGAGAAAGCGAAGATAAAGCTTTTCTACATAAGTCTTGCAGTTCCCTTAGCAGTGATATTGGGTGTATTGTAAATTTGGCACATTAATTGACTGTGTCAATCTTCTTCTGTTTGTCCAACTAAAGAAGCGATTTCTTTACATGCATCTTTTAATTTTTTTTAGTAATAATAATTATTGTCTTTCGGGTCCCACAGAACCGTATTATTTTTATAAATTTCTACCAATCCATATGCAACGAACTCTCCTCTGTCCAGCAGTTCGTCATGTTTGCAAGAGGTTCCTGGGTACGTATCACTTATTCAAACATACAAAACGACGTTCCAGCTAGAACTGATAATCCCTCTGTGTTCTTTCCAAAAACCTACTCTCGGCGGATCGGAACGAACCTGCCGTGACAGGATCGTTGGATGTTCAAAGGCCCGTCTTAAATGCACGAATCTGTTCCATTACAGGCCTGGTTCGGCAGATATAGATGCACCTTTAGTGATCTTGAAGGATTTAAGGTAGCACCACCATCCTCTCCAAATGACAATCCAGGGAACATAATAACCTCGACTTCTCAGTCTTTTAATTCAAAACAAGAACATATCTTATGCTGATTAGATCTGATAATACTGTTACGAGGTCTGGTTGAATCGTCCACCCACCAAAACGCCTCACTTATAATTATATATTGCAAAGAAGGGGTGTGTGAAGTCCACTTTTTTAATTCGAAGCGAACTCAAGTCGAATATATGAAATATTCTCTAAGCCAAATCGAGGTTCGAATATTTTCTTTTATTTGTTTTATGCTTGAAAAAATATAATACTTTATGCACTAAAATTGGTTGGAAACAATTCTATTGTACAACTATTTGTAATAGTTTGTGTTAATCTGACAAATTAAGTTATTATCATAACATGAAATTCGATTACTTTAGATTTTTCCAGTATTAAATATTAATTTGTAATGTACAAAACAGCTCATAATGGCAATAATTGAACATAAATGGAGTATCTTGGCTGTCAATATTTTTAATGGCGAAGCTTCGAAGCTGGAATCTGTTTCGAAGCGAAGTCGAAGCTGATGTTTGTTTCGAAGCCAAGTCGAAGTTTCGCACATCTCTATTGTAAAGTTATAAAGTTGTGTAGTATGTTGTATAGCAGCGCCGCACTATTTGAAAGATATTGTTTGTTAGCCGGTTGTTTGGCCGGATTTTGTGCTAGACACTAACTATTGTTTGCTAATAAACCAGATTGTACAAGTTGACTTCTTATTTTATATAGCATGAAACAATCATCAGCTGCCAATGTTGATAGACTAATCAAATAATTATATCAAATCTAATAAAGAAAATTAAATGTAAACCGTAAAAGCCCTTTCTATCATGTTCGCTTTTAGATCAATCTATCCGAAAAGAGATTCTCTACTTTTGATTAATTGATTTTTAGATCGATTCAAAGGTCACGATCTGATTCACAAATCAATCTTTTTCTCTGACGATTTCTAAAAGATCGAATCGTAAAATCGAAAGGAAAACAAAAAATTAAATACAGGAATATTTGATCAGCTGTAGGAAATTTTTTTTTTATTATTTCAGAACATTTTGAAACCTAAGTTTACAATGCTGGGCCAAAAATTAGTATTTAATTTTTTATTATTATAAAGAGGCAAATAGTTATGGTTAAAAACTAATATTACAACACATTAAAATTGCCTTTTAAAGGCATCAAATGAAATATAATGTTATATATCAATGAGTTGACCACAATGTATATAACATTAAGTACCAAAGCTTGTTTAGTTGTTTATAATGTGATAACAATAATTGAAAGTAGGATTAATTTATCATATAACCATTTTTTATATTATAATAATAGTTAACTAATTGACTATCAGCAGCTTATTAAACTATACCGTTATTTAATGGGCTCAATCAAAGGTTGTTTTGTTTTTTAAATATATGCCCATTTATATTCCGATCTAATCGATCTAATGCAAGATCGATCATCCGTAGCGTGTTCCTGTGGGCGAGCAGCTAGTCGCCCCCACACGAGTGTGTATTTGAAGCAGTCTAGGAGGAGGGAGGTAGCCAGGAATAGTGTCGCGGGAGATTAAGACGGTATTTTTACCACCCGGACCTGTGCTAACATTCCCTGGCACCTTCACAGTGCAAGGAATGGGGAGAGCACGTGGTAGAGGATTGGACAACGTCTAGTATCTGTTGTATTTACCTGCAAGGTAACGTTCCTTTGGACCGAGCAATGTCTCCACTTGACTGAATAGTGTGGACACAAGGAACACTTGACTGTTGGACAGTATGGACACAAGGAACACTTGACTGTTGGACAGTATGGACACAAGGAGCATCTGACTGTTGAACAGTATGGACACAAGGAACACTTGACTGTTGGCCAGTACGGACACAAGGAACACTTGACTGTTGGACAGTATGGACACAGGAACACTTGACGTTGAACAGTACGGACACAAGAAACACTTGACTGTTGGACAGTATGGACACAAGGAATACTTGACTGTTGGACAATATGGACACAAGGAACACTTGACTGTTGGACAGTATGGACACAAGGAACACTTGACTGTTGGACAGTATGGACACAAGGAACACTTGACTGTTGGACAGTATGGACACAAGGAACACTTGACTGTTGGACAGTATGGACACAAGGAACACTTGACTGTTGGACAGTACGGACACTAGGAACACTTGACTGTTGGACAGTACGGACACTAGGAACACTTGACTGTTGGACAGTACGGACATAGGAACACTTGACGTTGGACAGTACGGACACAGGAATACTTGACTGTTGGACAGTAGGACACAAGGAACACTTGACTGTTGGACAGTATGGACACAAGGAATACTTGACTGTTGGACAGTACGGACACAGGAACACTTGACTGTTGGACAGTACGGACACAAGGAACACTTGACTGTTGGACAGTATGGACACAAGGAACACTTGACTGTTGGACAATATGACACAAGGAATACTTGACTGTTTGACAAATGGACACAAGGAATACTTGACTGTTGGACAGTACGGACACAAGGAACACTTGACTGTTGGACAGTACGGACACAAGGAATACTTGACTGTTGGACAGTACGGACACTAGGAACACTTGACTGTTGGACAGTACGGACACAAGGAACACTTGACTGTTGGACAGTATGGACACAAGGAACACTTGACTGTTGGACAGTATGGACACAAGGAATACTTGACTGTTGGACAGTACGGACACTAGGAACACTTGACTGTTGGACAGTACGGACACAAGGAACACTTGACTGTTGGACAGTATGGACACAAGGAACACTTGACTGTTGGACAATATGGACACAAGGAATACTTGACTGTTTGACAATATGGACACAAGGAATACTTGACTGTTGGACAGTATGGACACAAGAAACACTTGACTGTTGGACAGTATGGACACAGAAATTGACTGTTAGACGGTATGGTTGAACTAATAAATACTATTATTCATATTTAGAATGAGCTTTATTTATTTTATTTTTTTGTTCACGTTTCTTTCCCATTTGCAAATATGATTCATGTATTCCTTTATTGAAGCAATACAATGAATTCATTTTCATGCACGTTTGTATTTGTTTTGTATATGAAGCCGCCAGCTCCTCTTGCTGCGAGTCTGTTACATTATGACCATATATTCCTTGCAGATTTAGAATGACGGCAACAAATTAACTCAAATGAAATAATATTTCCAAAGACCCCTTCCTTGATCACCCCTACTAGTTGCATTAACTCCTAATAAGATAATTTGGTTGTGTGGCCAACACACACACACACACACACGGCAGTTGATTCAAAAAGTCTTACATGATTTAGCCCAACGTGCCAGTTATTGTCTGAACTTCTTATTGGTTGTGTCGATGTTGATTGACCGGTTATCAATCCCTCAAGGTCCAGGATGCTAAGAGGCGTGTCGGACGACTCGATAGACAATCTAAAAAAAACAGTATTTGTAAACGCCATTTTTACTATTACCGGTGGGCATGGCATAGCTTAGCCACGTGGCTCAAGGGTTGATGCAAATAAATCTTTGAAACCAAGGTTACGTATTTCATTCGCAGATAGAGGGTTAACATAATTTACAACTACAGTATATATATTTTATATTACCTACGCGGTGAATTTACCTGGTTATTTTTACCCAAGACTCAAGAGGTAAAATATAGGGCTATTTTTACCCCCTGATCCCCTCGCTATCACCAGTCCAGTAAATGATGAGAGTGACGCCTTAGACCATTAAACCACCGAAGCGTATTTCACAGTTATTATTAGCACCGCGTCTTACTACCCGTTCGGGCTATACGCACTTACGCTAATGTGTAATGGTAGGGTGATTGTGAGATGAAATGGAGGACCTACAGTTTAACGTGGAATCCGAACCATGGTGGAGGCCTGACATTCCTCACATTCACAAGTTGTTATTAATACACATCTTGTCAGAGGTGAAGGAAGGGTTTGGCAATCAGATAAATCTGTGCCTGGACCGAGAATTGAACCCCGGACCCTCAGCACAGAAGTCTGACACCTTACCACTAGACCACCAGGTCACCTATTTCACAGTTGTTACGACACTTCGCGCTTTTGTTGTACTGATTTGTGCACTGCACTTTCCTTACCACCCATCCGGTCCATCCGAATATTCTCGCTAATGAGTTAGCGATGAGGAAGGTTAAATTTAGAGGAATTGCACACGCATATGCGCGGAGGGAGGGTGGGAAATCATTTATTAAAAAACACCCTCATCACACCCGGCCAATATTCGAACCCCAATCTCCTTACCACGATCTTGACATTCAGTGTGCGCACCCACCGCTGCGGGTCTACTAATAAATAGCGTCATCGTACGTCTCCGAGTAAAAGAGAACCAAGTTTCGGGCAGAGCAGGTGATTAAATGACTGGATTAACATTAATGACGGAGTACAGCCCGAACGGGTAGTAAGACACAGTGATAAATAAAATAAAAATGGCTATCTAGTCCGACACCTTAGCTCAGTCGGTAGCGCGTCTGTCTATTGAGCCAAGGCTCCCAAGTTCGATTCCCGGCAAGGCCGAAAAACCAATAGTTGGTGAATTGGATCTTTTACTTTCACAGTGATTAATTAACGGCCTGGGGACTGGTGCTGTATATGTTTTATAACTAAATTAGTTTGTAAGTCGTGTGCTTATATAATCAGTCCGTCCAGGAAATGGACGATAAATATTTCAAATTAAAACAACAACTAAACCTAGCGTCATGTTCTTAACGAATACACGGGTTATCTTCTCATGCTCTTGTTGCTCGAAGAACGGGTTTCTTGTAGCGGATAGTGAGAGAGAAGGAAGAGAGAGAAACGGTTCATCTGAAGCTCTCCTGGCCGCTGTCCCTCCCCTTTCCTCCATGGAAATAATTACAATATGTAAATTACAGGAGGCACTTCCCAGAAATGCCGACCACAAAATCAGGAATTTGGCACTAACTGCCCAGAGGGAGCGAGACCAAAGTGAAAGAACCAGGTAGCTGCCTAGAGAAAGCTAGACCAGGGTGAACGAACCAGGTAGCTATCCAGGGAGAGCACGGGACCAGGGTGAAATAACCAGGTAACTATCCACAAGGAGAGCACGAGACCAGGGTAAAAGAACCAGGTAAATAATCCACAAAGAGAGCACGGAACCAAGGTGAAATAACCAGGTAACTATCCACAGGGAGAGAACGAGACCAGGGTGAAAGAACCAGGTAAATATCCAGGGAGCGCATGGGACCAGGGTGAAAGAACCAGGTAACTATCCACAATAAGAGCGAGGGGACCAGGTAGAAAGAGCCAGGTAACTATCCAAGGAGAGCACGAGACCAGGGTGAAAGAACCAGGCAGCTGTCCAGGAAGAGTACGCAGGGGTGTCGCGCCAGTGGGCGGGGTTGGGAGTGTCACCCCCTCCCCCATATGTTTGTTAAAAGCTTGAAAGTTGGGAATTTTGTGAGATTTGAGATCTGGAGTTGGGAAATTCAAGGTTTATTCTGTACCCCATTACTTTCTATTATTAAAGTCCTTAACCACAGACTTGTACAGACAAATTTAAAATTTCCCAACTGTTTACTTTAGTGGCTGCTAGAATGTCGCAGTTTTATGACTCAAATTGTCATATGTTGTACAGACAATGCCTTAATTAGGGCTTTATTAAATTTTGAAGGCATAAATGCAGTGAATGTTACGCAACATTTTATTGTTTTCTTGTCGAAAGCTCTGACTGATGAAATGAAGACATTGAGATTAGTGCTAATGTTTGACTTCTGAAATACACACTAATTTTTCTAGCAGGTATCCATACTAGTTTGAATTGAACTGATGTATCTTATTTCATTGTTTATTAAAATAGGCTTTATTAAAGCAATTTAAATAGGCTCAAAGCAACAATGAAGGAAGAGGAGTAATAGGCTTTTGTTACATTGTTACAACTCTTATAATCTTTCATTTGAATAAGTAGACTACATTAAACAAAGAATTAAGATTTGTTTTTACCCTTTAACATTTTCAAATTTGGGATACATTTTTAAATTCGTTATTTAGTGTTCGGTTTGCATGAAATTTCGTATAACCACGTTGTTTAGCGTGCTTACTTCGAATTTGCCAAGAGTTATTTAAGAAAATGTCGGGGGAAGCCCCTTCATCCTGACGCGCTAAATTACAATATGTTTTGAATAGTTTATTGACGTACCAGTATTAACATTTTATGGCAACTTCCATGAGGTTATGAAGCAGGACATTGGTAGACAGGTATCAAAATATTGTGCGAATATTGATAAATTCAATTTTTTATTGCTTTATTTTACAGCTGAAAATGTTCTATTAGCACCGCGTCTTACTACCCGTTCCGGTTATACGCACTTGCGCGAATGTGTAATGGTAGGGTGATTGTGAGATGAAATGAAGGACCTACAGTTTAACGAGGAATCCGAACCACGGTGGAGGCCTGGCATTCCTCACATTCACAAGTTGTGATTAATACACGTCATGTCAGAGGTGAAGGAAGGGTTCGGCAATCAGATAAAGCTGTGCCGGGACCGAGGATTGAACCCCGGACCCTATCACAGAAGTCTGACACCTTACCCCTAGACCACCAGGTCACCCTTTCTAAATAAACATGGCCAAATTGCTACTTTTTTTACTTTCTCTCTATCTTACAGGTGGAGAAAGTATGGTGATCGTCAAAAAAATCGAACTCGAGATTTTGATGAATTTTTACGTTTCATGACTCCCTGAATCCGAAAAAGTGGTTTTTGAATTTCCGTCCGTCTGTCTGTCTGTACCTCCAAATAGAGCCTAAACTATTTTACCGATTGAGCTGAAACTAGATATCTAGGGTTTTCAAAGGGTTACCCCGAGGGGTTTTTGGAATTGGATATCTACCCCTAAAATTAGGGGTAGTTTACTGAAGGGAAAAAAGAGAAAAAGTCGATTTTCTCCAAATCGGCTCTAACGATTTTGATTAAATTTCATTTATGAACATTAATAAATATTCCAAACAAAATGGCTACTCTCAATATTTCGGCAAAATGGCTTTAAGGGCTCCGGTCTGATGCGTAAATTAACATTTTTTATAATAGCTCCGAAACTATTTGAGATATGAAATTACTTAGCATTACAAATATGTATATATATTTATAATACAAATATTTTATTCGAAACATATTTTTATAAAATCAATAATTTTCAATCTATACGCAATTATATATATATAATTTTAACTTTTTGGACATTAAAGCTTAATTATTGCGATCGTAAAAAAAAACTAACCTGAAATGTTGATGGATTTCGACGTCTCATGACCCCCCGAACCCTAAAAAATAGTCTTTGCAATGCCGTCTGTCTGTGTGTCTATTAAAACTTAAAATTAAGGGTTGTTTACTGAAGGGAAAAAAGAGAAAAAGTCGATTTTCTCAAAATCGGCTCTAACGATTTTGATTAAATTTCATTTATAAACATTAATAAATATTCCAAACAAAATGGCTACCCTAAATATTTCAGCAAAATGGCTTTAAGGGCTCCGGTCTGATGCTTCAATTAACATTTTTTTATAATAGCTCCGAAACTATTTGAGATATGAAATTACTTAGCATTACAAATATGTATATATATTTATAATACAGATATTTTATCCGAAACATATTTTTATAAAATCAATAACTTTCAATCTATACGCAATTATATGAATTTTTTCACTTTTTGGATATTAAAGTTTAAGTATTGCGACCGTAAAAAAAAAAACTAACCTAAAATGTTGATGGATGTCGACGTCTCATGACCCCCACAACCCTAAAAAATAGTCTTTGTAATGCCGTCTGTCTGTGTGTCTATAAAAACTTAAAATTAAGGGTAGTTTACTGAAGGGCGAAAAGAGAAAAATTTTGTTTTCTCAAAATCTGCTCAAAAGATTTTGATTAAAATTCGTATCTAGGCGTTGATTAAGATTATAAATAAACTGGCTATTTTCATTTTCCTATGAAAATGATTTTTAGGGTACTTTACAGAAGCGTTAATTTCCGTATCTCCACAACTATTTGAGAAACTAAACAACTTATCACTGCAAAATTGTAGGACTATTAGAAATAAAAAACTTTTACTTGACATATATTTTTATAAAAGCAACAGTTTCTGAGATATTTGCAAATATATTAATACAATTTTGTGAGCTTTAGTTGTAAACATATACTACTTAAGTCTTAACGTAATAATTCTCCAATGCCAGAGAGTAATTAAATATAAGTAAGTATTTAAAAAAAAGTATGTTATTTTTCCTTAAAGCTCTTAGGAGAAATGTTTGCACAGCAATGATCTATCTTCATTTTAGACTCAATAGTCAATATTTACATTTTTTATTGGTCAAAATGTATAAATGAATAATTAAAGACCAATGCGATGACTTGAAGATCTGCAACACCTTATAAAATGTTAAAATTTTAACCAGAAATCGAAATTTTAATACGAAGTGTTGACCCTTGTGGAAGACATTAAACTGTTTGAAATGCTCTTAGGTGGACAAAGATGCGCCTCTTTTCTCATTGATTATATATCATTGTATACTATTTTATGCGTGTTCTTATTTGGAGTGGTGATGATACCATTTACATTATTCCGTTCAGAAATCTTACGAGTTTATAGAAAGAGAGAGAAAGTCTGTGCGGTGCGCCGTACCATTTATTTTGATAAAGTGACGAGCGAGTGCTACATCTCAGGGAGCTAACTAGTTAAATATTGCTTCCAACTGTGTTATAATAAAGCAGCGGTTTCCAACTTTGGGGTCGCAGCGAGTTTTGGGTGTGGTCACAATATAGAGGTTTTAGCTTTATATTTACTTTTTCAGGGATTTTAATGATTATAAGATGCGAGATTCTAATAGAAACATAAGTTGTTAAAGTGCTAAAAACGACCTAGTTACTGTTTAGGTTCCTTTTGGCTATTCCATTCTGATAGCTTCTTGCCGAGTTGTTTACTGTGGTAGCCTTGTAATGCTGCTAGCAAAATATAAAATAATCCCCCAACCCTGAGCTTGTTGATTCTATTTTACTACATATTAGTCACATATAATCATTATTATAAGCAATTTATAATAATTAAAACAAGCCAGGGGTAGTTTATCCTAATATCCTTCCAAGCAAATAAGTGTACATTTCCTCTAAATTTTACCTATCCCACTGGTGTAGTTAACTGTAGATAGTCCGGGCTGGTAGTAATACACAGCGAAAAAACTTAAAAACTAGAATTTGAACGCTTTCAAGTTATTAAAGGGTCGCGATGGCTGCAGAGAGAGAAGTTGTGGTCATAAACTCCAAAATGTTGGATAATTAGCTCAGATGCAGGTAAACTGAAATAAATAATAATTCAAGTTGCAGTGAAAAGGCCTTGTAGCTTTAAAAATCCAGTATGAACAAATAAACAAGGCTGTCGCCAGGTAGGGGGCTGTCTTACCATGAAAAGCACTTCAGAGAGCTAGAGGTGCTTAATATTTAGAAATGTTCCCAGCCTTCGGCAGTTAGGGGGTTATGGTGCCATAAAAAACACTTCAGATAGCTTCTAAAGGTGTTTAATATTTATAATTTTTCCTAGCCTTCAGCAGTTAGAGGGCAATGTTGTCATATAAAACACTTCAGATAGCTTCTAGAGGTGTTTAATATTTAGAATTTTTCCTAGCCTTCAGCAGTTAGAGGGCAATGTTGTCATATAAAACACTTCAGATAGCTTCTAGAGGTGTTTAATATTTAGAATTTTTCCTAGCCTTCAGCAGTTAGAGGGCAATGTTGTCATATAAAACACTTCAGAGAGCTTCTAGAAGTGTTTAATATTTATAAATTTTCCCAGCCTTCGGCAGTTAGAGGGCAATGTTGTCATATAAAACACTTCAGAGAGCTTCTAGAAGTGTTTAATATTTATAAATTTTCCCAGCCTTCGGCAGTTAGGGTGTTATGTTGCCATAAAAAAACTTCAGATAGCTTCTAGAGATGTTTAGTATCTAGAAATGTTCCCAGCCTTTGGCGGTTAGGGGGTTATGTTGCCATAAAAAAACACTTCAGATAGCTTCTAGAAATGTTTAATATTTAGAATTTTTCCTAGCCTTCAGCAGTTAGAGGGCAATGTTGTCATATAAAACACTTCAGAGAGCTTCTAGAAGTGTTTAATATTTATAAATTTTCCCAGCCTTCGGCAGTTAGGGTGTTATGTTGCCATAAAAAAACTTCAGATAGCTTCTAGAGATGTTTAGTATCTAGAAATGTTCCCAGCCTTTGGCGGTTAGGGGGTTATGTTGCCATAAAAAAACACTTCAGATAACTTCTAGAAATGTTTAATATTTAGAATTTTTCCTAGCCTTCAGCAGTTAGAGGGCAATGTTGCCATATAAAACACTTCAGGTAGCTTTTAGAACTGTCTATCAATTAAAATTATTTCTAGCTTCCGGCAATTGGGGGATGTGGTGCCCACCAAATCCCCCCTGAAATTATTGGCTGGCTACAGCCTTGCAAATAAATAAATAAATAAATAAATACATTTAAAAATACAGTTGCCTAAAAGTTCGGTTCATGATTTTATTATCACCCCAAATTTTTTTTTTAAATGGGAGCCTCCTTATGACCCTCCCTCCTCCCTCCCCCCCCTCACACACACACACACACACGTTCTCAACATTGCCCTTCTTGTACTCTCCTTTGCTACTTGGGAATTTTTATAATTTCGAAATGCCTAGAGTTGGGAAAAACACTGGTTCCCCCCATCCCCACCCCCTTTTTCAAATATATTTCGTGCAACGCCCCTGAGAGCACGAGACCAAGGTGAAAGAACCAGGAAACTCCCTAGAGCCCAACATACAGCCCACGGATGGATTTCCTCCGGCCCGTGTATGATAGAAACAATGTGAACTTTATTTTAGTGGTTTTTATGTTGGACTGAAAATACTACTCGCGTATCACGTCTTAAGACTCTCCACAAGGATAAAACGAACTACCGCGACCAATTCTTTACAACTAGCTGGTCTAGTACAAACTCCCCTACTTCTCCTTTCGTTGCTGTGAATGCAATGGTTACATTTCATACATCGCTAGACATCTCGTTCCCATAGTTGGATAAGGGTTAAACTCAGGAGATTTGTCTGCTGGGTAGAATTTAATTTTTTCCCACTCCAAAGCGGATTATGACAAGCCTCCCTCTTTCGACTCCCCACTATTGAACACCAGTGTAGTGGTGTCACCACAGTTTAAATACCATATATAATTAGTCCTGGCTTCTATAGGCTCGAAGAAAATATCAGCGTGGTGTGTATTGTTTCAAACAGTTGTTTATATGTTATCATTTCTCTTTCAAAACGTATAAAAGATGATAGGTAGCGAGTGTCGCGTTTTTAATGAAAAGTGGAGTGAGGATTATTTTTGTATTGTTAACACAAATCGGGAAATCTTGTGGAATGTTATAAGTGTCTTAGCGGTGAAAACCTCGCAGCTTTATTTAAATTTGCAGCAAGAAAATATTAATATGCATTTGGTAGTACCTACTGTACATTTGCGAACATCTGCTGCAGTAATACGACTTGTGTATCCAAACCTACTCTAAATATCAACACACTGTCGCTTTGAAATGAAAGCTTAGAAATACCATTAAAATGGTGAGCTCACGTACATAGTGTATGTATGATATCCTTCTTAATTAAATTATGTTTATTAAATTGTTTAAAATAAATTTAGTTTGAAAAAAAAATACTGAAGCTGTTCAGGGTAGTTTGAAATTGAATGTACAGTAATATGATGTTTGCGGTTGAGTGAACAAGAAGACTAAATACAGGCACGTATGTATAAAATGTTGGAGCATGAACTTTAACCTTTAACATATTATTAATGTCCAAAATAGTTGGGAGGGGGTGGAAGTATCCGGCCCTCCAGATGAGAGGAGATGTGTCATCCGGCTCGTTTATAATTTAAATTGGGCACCTCTGGCCTAGAGAGTGAGACCAGGGTGAAATAATCAGTTAACTCCTAAAGAGACCGAGACCAGGGTGAAATAATCAGTTAACTGCCTACAAAGGTAAAAAGACTGACGAGGGCGAAATAATCAGCTAACTCCCTATAGAGACCGAGACCAGGGTTAAATAATCAGTTAACTGCCTACATAGAGCAAGACCCGCGGTGAAATAATCAGTTAACTCCCTACAAGAGACCGAGACAGGTGAAATAATCATTTAACTTCCTACAGAGAGTGAGACCAGGGCGAAAGAACAGTTTAACTCCCTAAGAAAGCGACACCAGGTGAAATAATCAGATGACGGCCTACAGAGCAGCAAACGTGAAATAACGAGATTAACTGTCCAGATAAAGCGCTAAACCCAAGGTGAAAGAACAGTTAACTGTCTATAGAGCGAGACCAGGGTGAAAGGACCAGTAACTGTCTAGAGAGCGAGACCAGGGTGAAAGGACAGGTAACTGTCTAGAGAGGAGACCAGGGGAAAGGACCAGGTTAACTGTCTAGAGAGCGAGACCAGGGTGAAAGGACAGGTAACGGTCTAGAGAGCGAGACCAGGGTGAAAGGACAGGTAACTGTCTAGAGAGCGAGACCAAGGTGAAAGAACCAGGTAACTGACTAGAGAGCGAGACCAGGGTGAAAGGACCAGGTAACTGTTTAGAGAAAGCAGGACCATGGCGCAAGAACACGGTTAACTGCCAAGAGAGAGCAGGACCATGGTGCAAGAACCAGGTAACTGCCCAAAGAGAGTAGGACCAGAGTGAAAGAACCTAGTCAACCACATAACAGAGTACAAGTGCCATCAGTGACGGATTTTCAACTAAATTAATTGAAACACTGCTTCTTACATTTTTAAGCGTTTTGATTTTTTATTAAATAGCCAAATAGCTTCTCCGTAAGAAGAATCCTGTACACAAAGGATTAGGTAAATGGTTAAAAATTCCTTTACTAACGTTGAATAGAAGATGAAAAGAAATGTGATTACATTTTTGAAAGACCCAATCTTTTACCAACAGTGTGTTTGAGAACTGAAACTATCTTCAGTGAAGAATTAATAACTTACATAAATATGGGGTTTCCTCATTAACATAATAATTTAAACTTATTTGGAACGTGGTCAAACATATTATGCTTTCAGAGTTCCCGCCCACTAGAGGTTTATTTAGGAAGTTATAAATCATCCTTACCCCTTTCAAACCTTTTAAGTTTTGTGCAAGAAATAACCCCAAATATATGTTAAGTCATTCAATGTTAACGTTGGGGGCGGGGTTGCGGAAACCCATACTCCTCTTTGGTTAGGAGTCTTCTGCCCCCAAATCCCTCTTCTGTTTTTCACCTACCTTTCAATTTACGAACCGCCATTTCATTATCATCAGAGAAGAATTTAACTAAGAACTAGCGCAGGTCAAAGGGAGAACAACAAAGAGCAGCTCTTTTCATGGTCTCTCGGGAATGGTGAACAAGAGAGTCTTTCGTGGTTCCAGTGATAGTAAAAAGAGCGGCTATTATCATAGTTCCCAAGGACAGTGAACAAAGAGCAGCGCTTCTCATGGTCCCCAGGTACATTGAACAAAGAGCAGTTTTCTTCATGCTCAGGTGACCTGGCGGTCTAGAGGTAAGGTGTCAGACTTCTGTGCTAGGGGTCCGGGGTTCAATCCCGGTCCCGGCACATATTTATCTGAATTGCCAAACCCTTCCTTCACCTCTGACAAGACGTGTATTAATCACAACTTGTGAATGTGTGGAATGCCAGGCCTCCACCGTGGTTCGGATTCCACGTTAAACTGTAGGTCCTCCATTTCATATCACAATCACCCTACCATTACACATTAGGTAAGTGCGTTAACGAATGTTAGTAAACTCGTGCTGTAATAATCTCTGTCCAAGGGTAGTGAACAAGAGCAGCGTTTTCATGGTCCCAGGTACAATGAAAAGCAGCGTTCTATGGTTCCCAAGGATAGTAAACAAAGAGCAGCTCTTCTCATAGTCCCCAGGTACAATGAACAAAGAGCAGTTTTTTTCGTAGTCCCCAATGATAGTGAACAAAGAGCAGTTTTCTTCAGATTCTCACGGGTAACGATAAAGAGAAGCCCTTCTTGACACGACTAAATAGATTTTACTTGACCAGGGCAGTTGGTAAATTCGATGGGCTCTGTTTAAAATAATATAAATAAAAACAAATTCAGAAATGTGTTTTTTAGTCTACATTCTGAACTCGATAAAGCTCTGTTGAGACAGAAATTGCGTTTACTTGCGGAGGGAACCACGACTGAGCTTGTTGTAGCCTCCTCTTACTTCATACAACCCTCACTCTAACTTGCGGAGGAACCACGACTGAGCTTGTTGTAGCCTCCTCTTACTTCATACAACCCTCACTCTAACTGCGGAGGGAACCACGACTGAGCTTGTTGTAGCCTCCTCTTACTTCATAGGGGTGAGCACCTCCTCATTTACTACTAAGCATGACTACAGTAGCCCTATGACTTCTTTGGTGCTGACTGACAGTTCAAAGCTGACTTCTGACAGTCAACATTTAGGTATATACCTAAATTTGACTGTCAGAAGTGACAGCTGCTAAACACATTTTTTTGCTGATCATATGGTTCGGCGTAGGGATATATAATTTGTCTGGTAGCTTTTCAAAGCCGTTAGCTGTCAGCTGTGAGCTGTCAGTCAGCACCAAAGAAGCCATGGGGCTATTGTACCACGCCCAATGGGGTGAGTAAGGGCTAAACAATCCCCCCGAAAAAGTATTATTAATAATGTATGTTTGAATTCTCCTAAAGCCTAAGCTAGTAGCTTATTGTCTTACAAAATGAACGACAACTACAAACCCAATTTATGTTAATAAATATTTAAACTGCTTCAAGGGGGATTAATTTTGTTTTATGATTTAGGGGAATCAAACTAAGCACCGTTGATATAGCACCTCCGCAACCACTAGCTTCACCCCCCCCCCCCTTCTAATAAATTTCAGGTTATGGCACTGGATCAAACCAAGTATTTTGAAAAGGTAACCAATGTTCCTTGTCTTGACTCGCTCATATAGAGTGAATTGAGAAAAACAGCTTTAAATAAAAAAAAAGGGACAAATTTTGATTTTTATAGTCGGGCCCTGACGCCTATTTTCGAGATATTTCGTTTTGTATTCGAATTCGTCTTACTCCAACGGTCTAAAACGTTGATGAAAAATGTTTGTATTCCTAAAGACGTAATCTAGATGAGACTTCAACATAATTACCATTAGAGTGGGTTGTATGTTGTGCATTCTAATTTCTCATATTGGAAAATAACTTTAAAGCTCAACCAATCCCAGCATCGGAAAAAACATTACTATGTTTTATTCTCCAACGTGAAACATAACCTTCTTGCCGATTCTTTGAAATAGCAGGCTACCATCAATATTTTACTTTATTATAAAGAAATTTAATTTATGTTGATATGTCAAAAAAATATTTTGAGAAAGGTGCATTAATTGAAGCCTACTTTATTTAGTCCATACATTATTTAATGCTTAATCAGAGTGGCTACAAAACTTTTACTATAAAATTCCCTGACTTTCACAGGTTTTCCTACATTAGAAAAAATTCCAGACCTAACCTTTTTACAGTTTCTCTTGCTGAAAGGGAATTTTTTTCGTTTATCATATTGATCACATATTTTCAAAAAAATCCTAAGCTACCAAACATCAACATTCTTATAAGTTCTTGTTAATTAGGTATTATTTATGTTCCAATGTGAATTTGTTATAAAATAAACCATGTACAACCATCTCATGTTAAAATAAAATATCCAGGCAATGAACCTTTGTTAACATCTTGAAACACTCTCACTTTTGTTTAAATGTTTAGGTGCAGAATTAATCAAACATTTCAATTCGCCGAATTTTCCTTATTTTTGATTAAAATCCCTGACATTTCCTGTTTTCACTGTCTGTAGCCACCATGATAATATGTAATATGAAATGAAGGCAACTTAACATTGTATAAAATTGTTTAATATTTGTACTATTGCAATATTTTAACTATCATTTGTCAAAAACATTGCTTATTACATTAACAGTCATATTTGTGTTTCTGAACATAATCAAGTATATCGCATAGCGTCATTGTGATTTAGTTGAACTTTAACTTGCCAGGAAGCGTATGACCCGAACGGGTAGTAAGACGCGGGTAATAAAAAAAATTGCGAGGTAGGCTATCCGCCAAGAAAATGAATTAGTTTCTTTGACCTACTAAAGAAAAATAGTGGACGAACGAGACGGTCCCGTCATGACGTTTTTACTGTAAGTTTGCCTTTTAAACAAGTTGTCATAACTACGTTTATTTGATCTTAAGGGATTGATTAAGGCTTATCACTACTAAAATAATGCACCCTATCATTGTAAATTCACGCAATCGGCTTATTTACTGCGATGTTATTATCTTTAGTTCTTGAATTGTGAATTCATCTAATTATCCACGCCCATCTTGATCAAAGACCCCGCGAAATATTACATTTCGCAGTGGGTAGACCCCCTAGAGACATTTCTGCTCGTGCTTAATTCGCGTGGTTTGGCAATATCAAACGGGAAACTCGAGTGGTAAAAGCACTAGAGATGTCAGGAATACGCCCCCTGGTCCAGATTTATCGAACTGGGCACGCAAGGCCGTTTATCTCAAGTATTTACAAAGGGCCTGAGGGCATTTATTTTAGCATTAATACCGCTCTTTTTTTTATGTTTATCAGGCCTCCAAAAATACATTCGCCAGTTCCCCAATAGTGTCCATAATTTCTTCCTGGTTAGTTACTTTAAGTTTATTTTTGTATGATTTTTAATTGATTGCCTTTTGAACGTACGCGTAGGAAATACAATAATTATTGAAATTGAAAATGGCCTCATACAAGGAGAGGTTTTATCCCCTCTATTATTTAACTTTGCACTTCAATAAGTAGTTAGGTCCTTGAAAGAGAACAATGGGGGGTCTGGATCGATTGTTGACTTGTGCAGATGAGGTAGATTTGCCGAGTGACAATGATGCGATACTTGAAGGAAATGCAAAGCTTTTGTTTAGAAGCAGCAAATAAGTAAGTTGTAAGAGTATACATGGATAACACAACGTACAGTAGTCCCATGGCTTCTTTGGTGCTAACTGACAGCTCACAGCTGACAGCTGACGGCTTTGAAAAGCTACCAGACCAAATTATGTATCCCTACGCCGAACCATATGATCTGCAAAAAACATATGTTTAGCAGCTGTCACTTCTGACAGTCAAAATGTAGGTATATACCTAAATGTTGACTGTCAGAAGTCAGCTGTGAACTGTCAGTCAGCACCAAAGAAGCCATGGGGCTACTGTAGATGGGAGGAGAATGTTAAAATGAGTTTGAAGGAGGTTGAATGTCAGGTTAGGGGTTGGACAGAGTTGCCTCAGGATAGGGTTGAATGGCGGGCTTACGTTATGAAGGACAAACTTATTTAACAGACTTTTAAACACAAAAGGAAATTTTTGTATTATTTATTAATTAAAATGTTCAGAATTAAAGAGTCCTAATGGACATATGAAGAGTTTTTGAGTTGATATCAAATTCCGCGTTAAAACCTAATTTTACTGTCATTGTTGGTCACATTCTACATGTAACACTAAGAAATGTTTGTATGCTATTTTAAATATTAGTCAGTTGAATTTGTTGGCTACTAAATATTTGAAAATATTGCGAGTTATTTTACCGAGTGCAATGTCTTACAAAGTGACTCCAACCTTGAATAAACAACGTCACGGTTAGACCTCTTTTCCTGTCTACCATTCTTATAAATGATGGACGGCCGGACTTGCACGCAATAAACTGCAAAGAAGTGTTAAAAAAACCAACAGAAAATAACAAAAACAAACTATCAATTTATTGTTACAGTTGAGACATTCCTTTAATTAATTTCATTTGCTAGGTGGAGCGAGATCTTTGTGTGTGTGTGTGTTATGTGCTGCCCTAATTATATAGAGTGTCTTATGTATAGGCCTATGTGACAGATAAAAAGTTTGTAAATATAATTGCTAGTTATATGTTAGGTCATATTATCTACCTTGAGCTATCACCATTGAGAACCTATAAAATAAAACGAACAGAATAGTAAATAAACTGTTAACATATTTTGTTGACCATACAAATTTGTTCCAATTGTCACCTCCCCCTCCCCGTATGTTCCTGTGATATTATTACTTGTGTGGGTTCGTGATTGACGTTAGACTTGGTTTTTAAAGGTTTATTAATACTACTATTCTAACACAAATATGAAGTTAAATTTAAGAAGTTAGTGAATATAGAGAAGCGAGTGACAGAACGAGGTGTTATGAGGTTTACCTATGACCTGTATGACTGCTAGGTGGCCCCTGCACGGACGTCGAACCTGGTTCCCTGGGATCTGGAGACTATGCTCTCCCATTATCAACCAGCCCCGAGGGCTTAAAACCCCTCCTATTTAAACCAGCGAACGGTCTGATAGCTATGGCTTTCTGACACCCCCCTTTCGTGCCAGCGCTTCTAGTCTGCTTGTTTACTGATTCATCACAACTATCCTCATAACACCTGTTGGGTCACTTGCTATTTACAACACAACTATCCTCACAACACCTGTTAGGTCACTTGCTATTTATAACACAACTATCCTCACAACACCTGTTAGGTCACTTGCTACTTACAACATACAATGTTTATACAACACGCCTTCCAAATGAGGCAGTTTAAAAGGTTTTTGCTATTAAAATTGGATTGTATCAAAAGACATTAATAAATAGTCAACCTCACAACCAATCATTTGTGGGTCTTCATCCTCCCTCTGCTGATGACGGACAGCTGGACATTTAATCAATTATTATTATAAGATCGGTGACCTGGTGGTCTAGGGGTAAGGTGTCAGACTTCTGTGTTGGGGGCCCGGGGTTCAATCCTCGGTCCCGGCACAAATTTATCTGATTTCCAAACCCTTCCTTCACCTCTGACAAGACGTGTATTAATCACAACTTGTGAGTGTGAGGAATGCCAGACCTTCACCGTGGTTCGGATTCCACGTTAAACTGTAGGTCCTCCATTTCATCTCACTATCACCCTACCATTGCACATTAGCGTAAGTGCGTATAACCCGAACGGGTAGTAAGACGCAGTGCTAATAATAATAATTATTATTATTATCAGGCTGGACACAAAATGTGTTTAGCTTGTATTTTAAACACCAGTATTATCTCTAAATAATAATAATGATAATAATTTCATTTAACTCTCCTTTATTATATTGGTTGCCAAAAGTCGTGAGACCTATGCCAGTCCAGAACTGAAAAGTGCACAAGTACCTTGCAAGCACGTATAATAACAATATAAAATAAACAATAATAGCTAAATAATTAAATAGGACATAGTTATTAATGATAAATGATAAAAATAATAAATAAATAACTTAAGAGTAGTAAAAACATTAGTATTTAAAAGGCATTAACAATAAGCAAACCAATAAAGCAGCATAATGTAAATTTAAATATTCTGGCAGGGCCTCTACAGGATAAACTGGTAACGGGAGTTACTTAAATAACTATCAGAGTTTGGCTTTCCTTTTATGATAAAAGTCGAATTCAACAAATCTAACATTAGCGGTGTGGATACAAGGGCCTATAGGGCTCACCTTGTAAGAGTTGTCGAGAGAAAATAATTTTGGATAACGAGAGGCCCGAGAAGGAACATGTATAATGTATATATCTATATGGTCAAATTTACAAGAAATGTTGCTATTGAAAATATTAAAAACGAAAAGGGCACCACAGTAAATTCTACGCGAGTAGAGAGTTTGGAGCCCTAAGAGGTTTCGAATTCTGTCATAATCATAATAAATCTGGTTAGTAGAGAATTTATCAAAACACGCCACGACCAATTTTCCTTGAACGTTTTCCAACCTGGGAGAGTCAGTTAAGGTAATGGAATTACAAGAAACAGTAGAATATTCTAGCTTAGATATAATAATAATATAGTAGTAGTAGTAAATAATGGCCTTTATTTATCTGTTACTTCTATTCCACTTAACCATAATTTAAATACAACATATAATATTAGGGCCACGTGGGATCTCGAACTTCAAGGAAAAAATCGGGAAATTTATTGTTTCCGAAACTCGGGTGGGAGAAAATATATTCCGAGATTTTCCGGGAAAATATATTTAAAAAAGTTACAATTATTAAGGACCATCTATCAATGTCATGTTTGTATTTAATTTTCAATAGTTATAATATTTATTTATTAAATTTAAATTAACATAATCTTCCGTTAAGTCGCTTTTATTTTACAACCACCTGGTCAACAACCCTGAGCGCGATTAAATAACATAACCAAGTTAAAGTTAACTGAGGGAAATATCCATCTCTAAATATATTTAAGGCAGGAAAACATATTTTTAGAGCAAACTAATAATTAAAGTGGCTTTTAAATATCAAATGATGACGAAATACACTTTCATCACACTTATTTGCATAAAGACACGTTTATATGTTATTGTTATTATTTGGATTGTCATAAATTTTTTGTTGGTATCCTCGATAATAATAGTTGTATGCTTTAGTAACTAAACATAAGAGGTAGCCGGGCACATTGGCTCAGTTGAGAAATGTTTTTGTTATTAATTATAAGCTCAAAGTGGAAAATTATTTTTAAATGTTCCTGTTTCCCGTCCCTTTCCCGCCTGAAAATTTCCCAAAGTCAAAATGTATTCACGCACAGGATTAATTAACTTTCTTGCAAATCGTAGTTGGCTCATCTGTCCAATTAAGATTGTCATCAATAATGACACCAAGGTTTTTAGTCATCGTGTCTATTAACGGTGTAAATATTAACAATAACATTATTTTTTCAACATTATAATTTAATATCTGTGTTACATAGACGTAGACATGTAGACATTTAGAGTTCCCCCTCGCCATGTACCATCATGTAGACATTAGAGTTCCCCTTCGCCATGTACGACCATGTAGACATTAGAGTTCCCCCTCGCCATTTAACACCGTGAAGACATTAGAGTCCCCCTCGCCATTTAACACCGTGAAGACATTAGAGTCCCCCCTCGCCATTTAACACCGTGAAGACATTAGAGTTCCCCCTGCCATGTAGAACATGTAGACATTAGAGTTCCCCCTCGCCATTTAACACCATGAGACATTAGAGTTCCCCCTCCCCATTTAACACCGTGAAGACATTAGAGTTCCCCCTCGCCATTTAACACCGTGTAGACATTAGAGTTCCCCCTCGCCATTTAACACCGTGTAGACATTAGAGTCCCCCCTCGCCATTTAACACCGTGAAGACATTAGAGTTCCCCCTTGCCATGTAGAACATGTAGACATTAGAGTTCCCCCTCGCCATTTAACACCGTGTAGACATTAGAGTTCCCCCTCCCCATTTAACACCATGAAGACATTAAGTTCCCCCTCCCCATTTAACACCGTGTAGACATTAGAGTTCCCCCTCGCCATTTAACACCATGTAGACATTAGAGTTCCCCCTCGCCATTTAACACCGTGAAGACATTAGAGTCCCCCTCGCCATTTAACACCGTGAAGACATTAGAGTTCCCCCTTGCCATGTAGGAACATGTAGACATTAGAGTTCCCCCTCGCCATTTAACACCGTGTAGACATTAGAGTTCCCCCTCGCCATTTAACTCCAGAGACATTAGAGTTCCCCCTCGCCATTTAACACCAAGTGAAAACATTAGAGTCCCCCCTCGCCATTTAACACCGTGAAGACATTAGAGTCCCCCCTCGCCATTTAACACCGTGAAGACATTAGAGTCCCCCTCGCCATTTAACACCATGAAGACATTAGAGTTCCCCCTCCCCATTTAACACCGTGAAGACATTAGAGTCCCCCCTCGCCATTTAACACCGTGAAGACATTAGAGTTCCCCCTCGCCATTTAACACCGTGTAGACATTAGAGTTCCCCCTCGCCATTTAACACCGTGTAGACATTAGAGTCCCCCTCGCCATTTAACACCGTGAAGACATTAGAGTCCCCCTCGCCATTTAACACCGTGAAGACATTAGAGTTCCCCCTCCCCATTTAACACCGTGTAGACATTAGAGTTCCCCCTCCCCATTTAACACCGTGTAGACATTAGAGTTCCCCCTCGCCATTTAACACCGTGTAGACATTAGAGTTCCCCCTCACCATTTAACACCAAGAAGACATTTAATCTGACCCCTCTTCCATACAACCTGAGTTAAGGAGGGTTTTTTTTTTAAGAAAAAACTATCCATTATTTCATAGATACGCTTTTGTTACACTAAAAGAGGGACTCATATTTAATAGACCCTACTATTAATAATCTAAAGTTATCTCCTAATATATTTACTAAAGGTGAAAACATAAAGAGTAATCTTAGTTTTACAATATTATAATTTAAGTATAAGAGCTGTGTTACGTAACACTGTAATGTACCCACACTCTCCACATGTAATATCATGTATACATTAGAGATCCCGCTTAGCCCTCTCAAGGGCTTTACGTGATTTATGGGCCACTCCTTACACAGTTTATTTCAAAGAAACCTAGCCCATTCCTATTTATTTATTTTAAAATACGTACCTATTATAAGTATTAACAAATTACATTTGACTATCAACAGTTATTAGTTAGCGTAATCTTAAAGGGAATCATAAATTTGTTATCTTCTCAGCTTGTAGCTTTATCAATTTTTTTAAATATGTTGCTTTATTTTATTTATGTTCATAATGTTCCATTATTGAAACAAGTCCTGTTTCTCAACAAAATAATGATGTTGGTTGTATCGGAGTCTATTACGCAGACCCAGTTTTTCAAAACCCGCAATGTTCTCGGGATCAAACAAGTGTCCGCTGGATGAGTTTTGTCCGCGGTGGAGTTCAGCGCTACCTCTCCTCTCTTAATGTGAATGTGTTCGTGTTTATGGAAATCTAGCTGAATTTATTTTCAGGAGTTGGTAGTCAAAGCTCCGCCTACAAGGGGCGAGGTTAGCCAATGGGAGAGCGCGGTAAATATAGCCTCAAGGTCATGTTGTTTTCTCACAATCTCTCTCTCTGTTTGGACAGAAAAAAATATAATGTTTTGCGTAAAGACTACACATCTAAAAGCAGGGGTAAGCAGACAATTTACCAGAAGGCCACATATTATTCAAAGGAGTATAAGTGCGTTTTACAAAATACAACATATTTGTCAACATTCAAAGATTCGTCAATGTGCATTAATTTTCTAAAAATAGTTTGTAGTTCTATTGTTATATGAAAACAATTAAAGCAAGGTAGTTTACTACGACCGGCTCAATGGTTTTGATATTATGACACAAACACATTTTAATTTATTTGGGGTATTTAACGTACACGGCGGGTCTACAAATTTTTCCGGGAGAGGTATTTTCTCATACCTACCAGGGTTCATTTACATGCCATAATCGACATGGAACCGACGGCTAATTATATATATATATATATATATATACACACACCACCAAGCTATCGGGAAGTCACATTAGTTAGTAACCGGCCTCGTGGTGTATTGGTCAGCGCCCCTAGCTGCTGACTTAAAGGTTCCGGGTTAGATTCCCGGCTGGTACCGGGGGATTTTTTTTCAAAATGGGAATACTCCTCCACGGAAAGGATGTACGATCAGTACATTCGGGCGTCCCCTGGGCAACGATATATTAGTACTGGCTAATATTTTCACAAAGTGTGCTACGAGTTATGTAGCCCAGGTGTGCAACTATTATCATCATCATCATTATCATCATTATCATTATCAATATCATTATTACTATAATTATTATCAATATCAATATAATTATAATTATCATGATTATTATTATCATTATTAATATCATCATTATTAATATCATCATTATTAATATCATCATTATTATCATCATCATCATCATCATCATCATCATCATCATCATCATTATTATTATTATTATTATTATTATTATTATTATTATTATTATTATTATTATTATTATTATACTTTTCAGTGCTGGCCTGTCATAGGTCTCACGACTGTTGGTAAAGGATATTTAAAAGTAAATTGAAATTAATATTATTACATTGGTTAGTTGAAAAACTAAAAAATTGTTGATATTTTATTAACTGGTAATTATAATGAATAAAGATAACGAGTCTTGTATTAAAAATTACATTTTTAATGGGTGTTTAAAATAAAAACTAAGTAGAAATATCGTATCCCCATAAATTAATAAGTGTCCAAGAAGATTATTTAGTAAACAAAAAAGTGTAAGAACATATATTTTAATCAGGGGCGTAGCGTCAGGGTAGACTACGACAGTGCTAGGGGTGGCACGGCCGGCGCAAAGGTATCATGCGCACTGCCCTAGGCGAGACTTAAAATTTGCATCTCAGTTATATTCTGTATTATAAATATACCGCATCCCCTGCGTGAAGCAAAATAATAGCAATGCGGTGCCAAAATACCGGACGAAAGATAAAAAAATTAAATTGATAAAAAAGAGATGAATAAACAAAAAATAAGTGGCGACACTAGTGCCTTCCATTCCCTCCACCATTTATCAATGTATGAAAAAATATTATCCCTTCGTCCCGTTCCTTTCTATTAATATTATCGGAAGCTTTTAATTAAATATCAAAGTGATTCGCCGGCAAAACGACCTCGAATGTCATAGTATCATAAAAATGGCTATGGTGTTAATCAACCTTTTAAAAAATATATTCTTAGTAGATAGTAGATAAAACTCTTAAAACCTAATTTAACCAAACCCTGGTTGGTATTATTCCCCTTAAGGGAGAAATACCATGGTACCAGCCGGCAAGCGAACCCGGGACCCCTATGGTTGTAGTCCGGTGCAGCGACCATTACACCACGGGGCCAGTTATTTATAGCTTATTTAATTTAACAATACATTTAGTTAGAATGCGCCTGTAGGACTTGCGTCCGCCTAGGTTCGCCTAATGGATTGCGCCGGCCACATGAGATCCAGACGTAAAGAAACAGTGGATTCCGGTTAATCGCGGCACAGGTTAATCGGGACAACCGTTTATTAGGGACAAAATTGAAAAACATAAACAAAACAAATATTTCGCCTGAAATTTTTCCTCTTATTTGGACCAACTTGCCGCTTAATTGGGGCAGTGAAGGTGAACAACAAACTGTGTATGGATGGCACACACGCTCAAAACTGGCCCTTCACATTCTAGTCTAGGTAGGTGTTGTCTTGTATTTAGTATAGCGCCACACTTGAGACGTACTAAGTCTTACTGAAACTGGCCCTTCACATTCTAGTCTAGGTAGGTGTTGTCTTGTATTTAGTATAGCGCCACACTTGAGACGTACTAAGTCTTACTGAAACTGGCCCTTCACATTCTAGTCTCGGTAGGTGTTGTCTTGTATTTAGTATAGCGCCACACTTGAGACGTACTAAGTCTTACTGAAACTGGCCCTTCACATTCTAGTCTAGGTAGATGTTGTCTTGTATTTAGTATAGCGCCACACTTGAGACGTACTAAGTCTTACTGAAACTGGCCCTTCACATTCTAGTCTAGGTAGATGTTGTCTTGTATTTAGTATAGCGCCACACTTGAGACGTACTAAGTCTGATTGAAACTGGCCCATTCCATTCTAGTCTAGGTAGGTGTTGTCTTGTATTTAGTATAGCGCCACACTTGAGACGTACTAAGTCTGATTGAAACTGGCCCATTCCATTCTAGTCTAGGTAGGTGTTGTCTTGTATTTAGTATAGCGCCACACTTGAGACGTAGTAAGTCTTACTGAAACTGGCCCATTCCATTCTAGTCTAGGTAGGTGTTGTCTTGTATTTAGTATAGCGCCACACTTGAGACGTACTAAGTCTTACTGAAACTGGCCCTTCACATTCTAGTCTAGGTAGATGTTGTCTTGTATTTAGTATAGCGCCACACTTGAGACGTACTAAGTCTGATTGAAACTGGCCTATCCTTATTATTGTGTAACGTTTGCTTGACATGGTCATTATTTTGACTGAATCTTCAGTTTACATATAATTATGTACAGTATATGTTTGATTGATTTTAGCTTTAGTTATTTTTAAATAAATGTCTGTATCAAATAAATTAAATCCAATGTGCTTTCTTTACATGCCACATTCCTTTGATTTTCCTCTTCCCCCCCCCCCCCCCCCCCCTCTGTTACATAGTGTTTTTCAGATCATTGGTTAAAATTTCGCTTAATATGGGTCAAAGCGATCTAGTACCAATGTGTCCTAATTAAAATGAATCCAATGTATTTGATTTGAGAGGCCATTTATTTGTGATAGATGTATATTAATGAATATATTATTAAACTTTGATCGTGCGCCAACAACTTTGAGGTACAATGTTGAAGAGAAGTTAGATTTGAGGGTACGCGAATAAAAAAAAAAGTTAAATACCGCTGGACTATGAGACTTACCTCCCCAATACTTCTACTGTCTCTGCCGCTCAACGTCACAGACACTGGGGGAATAGAACATTAGGTGGACACATGGTCTAAGGCGCTACTCTCGCAATAGACTAAATTTTTGGTGACGTGGAGATCACGGTTAGATCCCGGTCGGGTGTACTGAGGTTGGTTTTTCCTAGATGGTTTTCTTACTATTTATCCACACAAATTCGGGTACACTTCCTCAAAATGCAACCTTCCACATCCATAACCCATTAACGTAATTAGTATATAAGCGTATAACCAGAATGGGTTGTAAGACGCTGTGCTAAAAATAAATTAATTAAAACAGTGACGTCAACTTCCAAGCGCCTAGCGTCAAAAACCTCAATCACTTCCCACCTAACAGAGAGGACGAGGTATTCACTCAATACACACTTGGGCTGTATCTCTCGAGACAGCTCGCTGCTGTTTTAACCTCCCACAACACATGGCTTGGGCACAACTATCACAAACACAACACATTGCTTGGGCACAACCATCACAAACACAACACATTGCTTGGGCACAACCATCACAAACACAACACATTGCTTGGGCACAACCATCACAAACACAACACATTGCTTGGGCACAACCATCACAAACACAACACATTGCTTGGGCACAACTATCACAAACACAACACATTGCTTGGGCACAACCATCACAAACACAACACATTGCTTGGGCACAACCATCACAAACACAACACATTGCTTGGGCACAACTATCACAAACACAACACATTGCTTGGGCACAACCATCACAAACACAACACATTGCTTGGGCACAACCATCACAAACACAACACATTGCTTGGGCACAACCATCACAAACACAACACATTGCTTGGGCACAACTATCACAAACACAACACATTGCTTGGGCACAACCATCACAAACACAACACATTGCTTGGGCACAACTATCACAAACACAACACATTGCTTGGGCACAACTATCACAAACACAACACATTGCTTGGGCACAACCATCACAAACACAACACATTGCTTGGGCACAACTATCACAAACACAAAACATTGCTTGGGCACAACTATCACAAACACAACACATTGCTTGGGCACAACCATCACAAACACAACACATTGCTTGGGCACAACTATCACAAACACAACACATTGCTTGGGCACAACTATCACAAACACAAAACGATGATTCTTGATGATTCTTGATGATTCTTGTCTACGATTTCAAAAATATCAAATGTTGCATTGTGACACATGGCCGGAACAGGAAGTACATACTTGTACACGACGTGTGAAGTGAAATGTCGCGAACCTTGCTTGTCATCACTATTTAGGAGGGAACAACATTTGTCATCATCACTAGTTAGGGGACGGCCAGACTGAGCTTGCGCGCGAGCGACTAAAATATAAAATAGAACACATTGGTTGTAATGGGAGGTGGCCAGACTGGAGCGCGCACGCTTGAAAGATAGAAATGGTTCTATTTTTCAAGCGCACGCGCTCGACCCGGTACAGTCTAGTTTACAGGCGCTAAGCAATATTATTGTATGTTGGTTCATTGAGTGCTAGGAAAACTTCTCATTTTGACATTTTTATTAACATCGATAGGTTTAGCACACTTGCTACTAACGTCCTAATTTGATTGGTAAGATCATAAATCATATATATAAACTGATATGTTAAAATACTTCAATATTATCAAAGTAGGCCTTTACAAATAAGAATCACCATTAGCGTGGAGAGAGGATGAGAAAACCACAACAATAAATCACTTGTTAAAAAACCCCTCAGTTCACTCAGCCAAGATTCGGAGCCTCCTCGTCAACAACTTACTATCAAGAGCTATCTGATAATCACGCGCTCGCTCGCACGCTTGTCAGTCTGGCCGAACCCTTAGGAGGGAACAACATGTCCATCACCAGTTTGGAAGGGACAACATGTCCATCACCAGTTTGGAGGGAACAACATGTCATCATCACTAGTTTGGAGGGAACAACATGTCCATCACCAGTTTGGAGGGGACAACATGTCCATCACCAGTTTGGAGGGGACAACATGTCCATCACCAGTTTGGAGGGAACAACATGTCATCATCACCAGTTTGGAGGGGACAACATGTCCATCACCAGTTTGGAGGGGACAACATGTCATCATCACTAGTTTGGAGGGAACAACATGTCATCATCACTAGTTTGGAGGGAACAACATGTCCATCACCAGTTTGGAGGGGACAACATGTCCATCACCAGTTTGGAGGGGACAACATGTCATCATCACTAGTTTGGAGGGGACAACATGTCATCATCACCAGTTCGGAGGGAACAACATGTCATCATCACTAGTTTGGAGGGGACAACATGTCCATCACCAGTTTGGAGGGGACAACATGTCCATCACCAGTTTGGAGGGGACAACATGTCATCATCACTAGTTTGGAGGGGACAACATGTCATCATCACCAGTTTGGAGGGGACAACATGTCATCATCACCAGTTTGGAGGGGACAACATGTCATCATCACCAGTTTGGAGGGAACAACATGTCATCATCACCAGTTTGGAGGGAACAACATGTCCATCACCAGTTTGGAGGGGACAACATGTCATCATCACCAGTTTGGAGGGGACAACATGTCATCATCACCAGTTTGGAGGGAACAACATGTCCATCACCAGTTTGGAGGGGACAACATGTCCATCACCAGTTTGGAGGGGACAACATGTCCATCACCAGTTTGGAGGGAACAACATGTCCATCACCAGTTTGGAGGGGACAACATGTCCATCACCAGTTTGGAGGGGACAACATGTCATCATCACTAGTTTGGAGGGGACAACATGTCCATCACCAGTTCGGAGGGAACAACATGTCATCATCACTAGTTTGGAGGGGACAACATGTCATCATCACTAGTTTGGAGGGGACAACATGTCATCATCACCAGTTTGGAGGGAACAACATGTCCATCACCAGTTTGGAGGGGACAACATGTCATCATCACCAGTTTGGAGGGAACAACAAGTCCATCACCAGTTTGGAGGGAACAACATGTCCATCACCAGTTTGAAGGGAACAACATGTCCATCACCAGTTTGGAGGGGACAACATGTCCAGCCCCAGTTTGGAGGGGACAACATGTCCATCACCAGTTTGGAGGGGACAACATGTCATCACTAAGTCCACAGCTAGACGGACGTAGACTCAACATGTCTAAACCTGAATCTGTGGGCACACTGGCTATGGCGTCAACCTGACTGGTTTAATTTAGCGGTGATGGCAAGGTTCGGGTTCGAATCCCAGATGGATGTTAATAAGGTGGTTATACCTAAGTGGTTTTTCACTCCTCTTCAAGGAAATAAGGGAAAATTTACTCTCAATTATTCTAACTTCATCCTCCCTATCCAGTCAGTGTGAATATGCGGTATAACCAGACGGGTAGTAGGATGCAGTTCACAAGAAAACAACATTATGTGCAACTTTATTATTATTATTATTATTATTATTATTATTATTATTATTATTACCGCGTCTTACTACCCGTTCGGGTTATACGCACTTACGCTAATGTGCAATGGTAGGGTGATTGTGAGATGAAATGGAAGACCTACAGTTTAACGTGGAATCCGAACCACGGTGGAGGCCTGGCATTCCTCACATTCACAAGTTGTGATTAATAAACATCTTGTCAGAGGTGAAGGAAGGGTTTGGCAATCAGACAAATCTGCACCGGGACCGAGGATTGAACCCCGAACCCCTAGCACAGAAGTCCGACACCTTACCCCTAGACCACCAGGTCACCTTATGTGCAACTTCTCTATCATCTTGGGTCCTAAAGAATGCTTTATGACGTCATCTCAATGGCCGAGTAGTTCATCATGAGACTAATACAATATAAGTTTGATTGTTTGTCTAATGACGTCATATCAGTGGCCGGGAAGTTCATCATGAGACTAATACAATATAAGTTTGATTGTTTGTATAATGACGTCATATCAGTGGCAGAGAAGTTCATCATGAGACTAATACAATATAAGATTGATTGTCTAATGACGTCATATCAGTGGCCGAGTAGTTCATTAAAAGGACGTATGAAGTAAGATGCATTGTATGTTTGATGACTATATCTTTATGGCTGAAAGACGAATTTACAACAGTTATTTTTTCGGAAAGATTGAATGTGAAAGTTGTGGATATAAATAAGAGTAAGTTTATTCTGTTCAAGTCAAATTCCTCCGTAGGCACTAATGACGCAGCAAGACATGTTTTGTTCGCGATCTTCAAAATTACAAAATTTATTAGAGAATTACGTTACGATTTTAAAACATGACATAGCTATATCACCCATAACCTACACCAGTTATCTGATTCCATAGTCAAAGTCAAACCCATTTTTAATAATAAAAAAAAAGGCAGTATTTAAATTCGTTATCAAAGTAATTGACTATTTAGTAAACTTCAGTGCCAGTCAGGATATTAGCGAAATGAAATACATTTGCCTGCAGAGAGTAAACCAAATAGGGAAATGAACCCCATAATGGATTTCGATCAACGTCAATCTTAGTCTTCGTATTTGTAAGCTCATGGTCAAATATAATATCAATAGCTTTGTTTTATTCAATTAACGATGAAAATAAAGTTTCGTTTCCCCGCCAATAATGAAGGCAGACCAAGAATTGAGTAGGCCTATTTTTACCGCCGCGGCGCGCTCTACAGTGTGCGTTGAGCTAAATACAAGCAGACCGAGCTATTCCTGGCGCGGTTATTTATATTGCAAGAAAATGATTAGAGCGGGGGAGACATACGCATTTACAACACTTTTAGTCGAGATACAGGCATATCACTATCTTCAACCATGGCACATCTAGTAGAGATACAGACATATCACTATCTTCAACCATGGCACATCTAGTAGAGATACAGACATATCACTATCTTCAACCATGGCACATCTAGTAGAGATACACACATATCATTATCTTCAACCATGGCACATCTAGTAGAGATACAGACATATCACTATCTTCAACCATGGCACATCTAGTAGAGATACACACATATCATTATCTTCAACCATGGCACATCTAGTAGAGATACAGACATATCACTATCTTCAACCATGGCACATCTAGTAGAGATACACACATATCATTATCTTCAACCATGGCACATCTAGTAGAGATACACATATATCACTATCTTCAACCATGGCACCCGCCTCGGTGGCGTAGTTGGCTAACGCGCTAGTCATGTTGAGCTCGACCGCCGTGGACGGGGAGATCGAGGTTCGAATCTCGGTCGGGTGAACTGGGGGTGGTTTTTCCTAAATGGTTTTCCACTCTCCTTCCACGCAAATGCGGGTTCACTTCCTCTAAAATTCAACCCTCCCAATTCCTAATCCATTAGCGTAGTTAGTACTTAAGTGTATAACCCGAACGGGTAGTAAGACGCGGTGCTAAATATTATTATTATTATTATTCAACCATGGCACATCTAGTAGAGATACATACACATCACTATCTTCAACCATGGCACATCTAGTAGAGATACAGACATATCACTATCTTCAACCATGGCACATCTAGTAGAGATACATACACATCACTATCTTCAACCATGGCACATCTAGTAGAGATACACACATATCATTATCTTCAACCATGGCACATCTAGTAGAGATACATAAACATCACTATCACATCACTATCTTCAACCATGGCACATCTAGTAGAGATACACACATATCATTATCTTCAACCATGGCACATCTAGTAGAGATACAGACATATCACTATCTTCAACCATGGCACATCTAGTAGAGATACATAAACATCACTATCACATCACTATCTTCAACCATGGCACATCTAGTAGAGATACACACATATCATTATCTTCAACCATGGCACATCTAGTAGAGATAGGCCTATATACACATCACTATCTTCAACCATTGCACATCTAGTAGAGATACATACACATCACTATCTTCAACCATTGCACATCTAGTAGAGATACATACACATCACTATCTTCAACCATGGCACATCTAGTAGAGATACAGACACATCACTATCTTCAACCATTGCACATCTAGTAGAGATAGGCCTACATACACATCACTATCTTCAACCATTGCACATCTAGTAGAGATACAGACATATCATTATCTTCAACCATGGCACATCTAGTAGAGATACAGACATATCACTATCTTCAACCATTGCACATCTAGTAGAGATACACACATATCATTATCTTCAACCATGGCACATCTAGTAGAGATAGGCCTATATACACATCACTATCTTCAACCATTGCACATCTAGTAGAGATACATACACATCACTATCTTCAACCATGGCACATCTAGTAGAGATAGAGACACATCACTATCTTCAACCATTGCACATCTAGTAGAGATACAGACACATCACTATCTTCAACCATTGCACATCTAGTAGAGATAGGCCTACATACACATCACTATCTTCAACCATTGCACATCTAGTAGAGATACATAGACATATAAGTCAGCAAACACACGAGTTTTCTAGATGTTTGCCGTCTCTATGTATCAAATCATCTAGGGGCGGAGATTGATGATTCACAAAACCCCTGCACCTAAAACTTGGGGGTTTTGGGGGTATACCCCCAACCAACGGAGAAAAGAATTGTTTCAAGCTATATATACGTCTGTAAGCTATTTCAAGTTTTTTTGAATAATATTGTGGACTTGGGTTCAACATTTTTTAAACTAGTCACTAACATTTAAAATATAAAAAGAAAGCCTTGCCTTGACTAAAAAAATAAATTGTTTTAAACATCCACTAAAAAAAACAATGTTTTATAGACTACAAATTTTGCAAAAATAAATGGTTCATTAACATCCAAGCAGAATCAAGATTATTGATCCAAACAAGTGGTTGAAACTTTGTTTTTAAACGTCTATTAAGTAAAAAGACAACAGTACTTTACTGATATTGATGTTTTCAATCCTCTCTGCATGTAATTAATTTTCATTTTATGTGTATAGTAAGAAACTCCTTGTTAAGTCACAAGAGACATTCTCTATTCTTTCGAATGCTTACCATCCACCCTAATATTTTAATACAAAGTATTAGTATAAAGTATATACTGCATAATATAACAAATTAAACACAATAGTAATCGAATCTCGAATAGAAAACTTCTAACTTCATACTTAACTTCATTCCAAACCACTCAATAGTTTTAATCAGCTGTTTTTTTACAAACTTCTCTTTAGTCAATCTGTAGATTGATTCTGGGAAACAACAGAAGATAAGAAGGGAAAGGAAAATGACGACAGGAAAGGCTAATATTATTATTATTGGATGACGCTGTGGCTTGTGAGAAGACTCTCCCTCCGCCTACGATTGTAAGAACACCGCTTGTTAAAACCTACACATGAATATTATCAACGGGAACAATTTCTACGCTGCCATTGATGTTACAAAATAGTTACTTTTAGCTTTTGTATGTAATTCATTAAAAAAACATTACTGTTAAGCAATTATATGTCCCCATTTAATCTAAAAGTAATTATGGATAAATTTGATATTTACTATAGATTAAGCAAGAATGTGGAGGTAATTAATATTCTCCTCCACCCCTGCTATGCAAGGGTCTGTCTGTCCTCCGCCAGTGATGCGTCCCTATCATTGTCGAGATTATGGGCGGTATGCAAGAACGAGGCTGAGTGTAGTTTATTGCTTAGCTCAACTCGCATCTAAATGTATACTAAAGCTTTGACGTAATTTCTTGGAACAATGACCAAGCACTTCTCTTGACATACTTGTCCAGCCCCTAAAACTCTACTCACGCTAGACTATCCCTCGAACAACACTAAGGGTCGTATGCAATAACTTGACTGAATGCTTTGTTGACACTAGCGTGGGTTTGCTTGCGTCATCATAGGTTAAAAGATGGACCTATAGTGTAATCGGGACCACACTATCGGTCCACTAGGCATTCACTATACGTTCTTGCATACCGCCCTGAGGCCGGTGGCAGACTGACGTTTTGGTCGCTGCGACCAGGTCTACCTATTGTATTGCATTGTTTCATATGAGAGGTCAGACTAGCAACACGAACACCACGACCAGATCGCTCTAGTGTATTGCATTGTTTCATATGAGAGGTCAGACTAGCAACACGAACACCACGACCAGATCGCTCTAGTGTATTGCATTGTTTCATATGAGAGGTCAGACTAGCAACACGAACACCACGACCAGATCGCTCTAGTGTATTGCATTGTTTCATATGAGAGGTCAGACTAGCAACACGAACACCACGACCAGATCGCTCTAGTGTATTGCATTGTTTCATATGAGAGGTCAGACTAGCAACACGAACACCACGACCAGATCGCTCTAGTGTATTGCATTGTTTCATATGAGAGGTCAGACTAGCAACACGAACACCACGACCAGATCGCTCTAGTGTATTGCATTGGTTCATATGAAAAGGGTCGCGACGCCCAAGAAACGCTCACATCGACGTTTTCAAATATGTCGCGGCGTTCGTGTCGCAGCGACCAAAAAGTCAGTCTGCCACCGGCCTAACACAGAGACACAGCCTATTTATTGCATACCACTCTACAATTGATGATATCGATACCTCCCGCTCTTCCTCTACCACAATTCTCCTCCTTTCATAAGCCCCGCCCGCGCCCTGTGTATTCTCAGCGGGTCCTGAGTTCACACTCGCCTTTTCTCCAGATCCTAACAATTTAGTCAAAAAGGTGAAACACATACAACAGTGTTACTAAAATATACAACAAAACTAAAAAATTAATTACTCAAAATTGAATAAAATTAGGCCTATGTCCGGATTGTGAAATTCCAATTTTTTCACTTTTAATTTGTTTATGGGAAAACAAATGAGGCTACCCTTGCTTAACCTAGGAAGAGGCAAAGAACCGGGTTATTCTCTCTCTATCAATGGAAGAGATAGAGGGGTAGTTATTCTGTCAATGGAGGAGATAAAGGTGTTGTTATTCTCTCTATCAATGGAGGAGATAGAGGTGTTGTTATTCTCTCTATCAATGGAGGAGATAGAGGGGTTGTTATTCTCTCTAACAATAGAGGCGATAGAGGGGTTGTTATTCTCTCTGACAATAGAGGAGAGAGAGGGGTTGTTATTCTCTCTGACAATAGAGGAGAGAGAGGGGTTGTTATTCTCTCTGACAATAGAGGAGATAGAGAGGTTATTATTCTCTCTAACAATGGAGGAGATAGAGGGGTTGTTATTCTCTCTAACAATAGAGGAGATAGAGGGATTGTTATTCTCTCTGACAATAGAGGAGATAGAGGGGTTGTTATTCTCTCTAACAATGGAGGAGATAGAGGGGTTGTTATTCTCTCTAACAATAGAGGAGATAGAGGGGTTGTTATTCTCTCTGACAATAGAGGAGAGAGAGGGATTGTTATTCTCTCTGACAATAGAGGAGATAGAGAGGTTATTATTCTCTCTAACAATAGAGGAGATAGAGGGGTTGTTATTCTCTCTAACAATAAAGGAGATAGAGGGGTTGTTATTCTCTCTAATAATGGAGGAGATAGAGAGGTTATTATTCTCTCTAACAATGGAGGAGATAGAGGGGTTGTTATTCTCTCTAACAATAGAGGAGATAGAGGGGTTGTTATTCTCTCTAACAATAGAGAAGATAGAGGGGTTGTTATTCTCTCTAATAATAGAGGAGAGAGAGGGATTGTTATTCTCTCTAACAATAGAGGAGAGAGAGGGATTGTTATTCTCTCTGACAATAGAGGAGATAGAGGGGTTGTTATTCTGTCAATGGAGGAGATAGAGGGGTTGTTATTCTCTCTAAAAATAGAGGAGATAGAGGAGTTGTTATTCTCCTTAACAATAGAGGAGATAGAGGGGTTGTTATTATTTCTAACAATGGAGGAGATAGAGGGGTTGTTATTATCTCTATCAATGGAAGAGAAAATGGGGTTGTTATTATCTCTGACAATAGAGGAGATTGAGAGGTTGTTATTCTTTCTAACAATGGAGGAGATAGAGGGGTTGTTATTCTCTCTAAAAATAGAGGAGATAGAGGGGTTGTTATTCTTTCTAACAATGGAGGAGATAGAGGGGTTGTTATTCTCTCTAACAATAGAGGAGATAGAGGGGTTGTTATTATTTCTAACAATGGAGGAGATAGAGGGGTTGTTATTATCTCTAACAATGGAGGAGATAGAGGGGTTGTTATTATCTCTAACAATGGAGGAGATAGAGGGGTTGTTATTCTTTCTAACAATAGAGGAGATAGAGGGGTTGTTATTCTGTCAATGGAGGAGATAGAGGGGTTGTTATTCTCTCTAACAATAGAGGAGATAGAGGGGTTGTTATTCTCACTAACAATAGAGGAGATAGAGAGGTTATTATTCTCTCTAACAATAGAGGAGAGAGAGGGGTTGTTATTCTCTCTGACAATAGAGGAGATAGAGAGGTTATTATTCTTTCTAACAATGGAGGAGATAGAGGGGTTGTTATTATCTCTAACAATAGAGGAGATAGAGGGGTTGTTATTCTCTCTAACAATAGAGGAGATAAAGGGGTTGTTATTATCTCTAACAATGGAGGAGATAGAGGGGTTGTTATTCTCTCTGACAATAGAGGAGATAGAGGGGTTGTTATTCTTTCTAACAATGGAGGATATAGAGGGGTTGTTATTCTCTCTGACAATAGAGGAGATAGAGGGGTTGTTATTCTCTCTGACAATAGAGGAGATAGAGGGGTTGTTATTCTTTCTAACAATGGAGGATATAGAGGGGTTGTTATTCTTTCTTTCAATAAAGGAGATAATAAGGTTATTATTCTCTCTATAAATACAGGATGGACTAAGTAATGGAAACTCATAATCTTTTTTTCGACCACGTCTTAGGGCCTACTTCACAGATCACTTAAGTTGCCCCTCCCCCACCCCATCAAAATTAAAATTTAAATGTACCACCGTTTTGCACCTATTTTGCAACGTTTTGCACCCTAACCCCAGAGACAGTACGGCTGTTTATGTTTAGGGGTGGTCAAGTTAATAGCAGCCCCCCCCCCCCAACTATCAAAGTGTTGGATTTTTTTATGCCAGCTTAAAGTCCTGTTTTGCACCGTTTTGCACTCAAGTATGGAGTTCTGCACCCTAAAAGATTAGAGAGAAAAAAATATTTAAAATTAAAAAAAAAGTCGTTGGACCCTCCCTCCGGCCCCCACACCTCAAATTAAGATTTTGCATCCAAGTATTTCAGTTTGCGACATAATGTCTTAGAGATAAAAAAAAAATTCATGTGAGAAAAATTAAGATTATCTTAGTAATATTTATTTGTTACTGTCAGTATATCTGTTTTATTTTGCATGATTTGCCACACAAGTATGGTGTTTTGACCTCCAGCTCCAAAGATGCTACGACTATTTTTATTTGGTGGGAGGGGGATAAGTTGAGTGTAAAATTCCCCAAATTTTTAAATTCTAATTTATAAGCTTTGTTTTGCAACTTGATAATATTTCAAGAAAAAACACACTGAGAAAAAGGGACGGGAGAAGGGGATAAAGCTAATCGTTGTCCTTTATACATCAGATACATGGGTTTTTTTCTCTTGTCCAATATAAATGTATTGCTTTCCACACATATATGGTGATTTGACACTAAGCAGCTTTGCACAACAACATACCTAACATGTTAAAACGTACAAAGAAAGCTGAAAATGGCTTAGATATGAATATACTCTCAATGAAGCAATGTATACATTTAAATATTTTTTTAAAAATTTCTATAACGTTTTATTATCCAATAGCTTAGTTATAAAAAATATGTAGTACAAGTTGGAAAATTATTTCAATTTTAACGTAGAAGATAAATATTATTTAATGGTAAGAGAAAGTTGTTAATTACTACCAAAATATACTTTAAACTTCTAAGATTTTTTAAGAAAAAAAATTAATAAGTTAATATGAGCGTGGCTAAGAAAGGCGTTGGTGTCTTAGATGCAAAATTAGCACTAAAGTACCATAGTTATTTCTCAATGAAGTTTGTAGTTTATTTGAAAAGTATGTATTATTCCTTCCTTTGCCTAAAATGTGATAAAAAAATCTAAGTTTTTTTTAGACTGCTAATATTTTTTCAAGCCATCTGATTTTTAATGCACTCGAAAGCAACAACATACCACCCCTAAATCTATTAGCTTTTGTGACAGCATATAACATAGGAAATTATAGTATATTTTATTGTTGAATAAGACACAAATATTATAAAAATATGACTTTAATATTTTACAGATACACAAAGAGATCAATTTTGTTTGTAAGTGGTTAATGTAAATTAAAAAATGCTGATAATATAATATCTAGGTAAAAAATTAAAAAAAAATATTTTATAAAATTAAAATACATTATCAAAACTAGAACGTTCTTTACAATGTACATATTATAAATTAGTTTTTAATATACAAAATGCAATTTCACGTTAAAAAGTTGTATGTGTAAATTTTAACACTTTTTATTATATTTTGGGTAAAGTTCTTATAGACAAGCAGTCAGTTGATACACTCACTAAACATATAAATAAGTGTGAGGTCTTAGTCGTTAGAACTTTTATGGTTTGAACAATTAATAATAATTACAATATGAGTGTTATAAAAAATATGAATACATTTAACATTGTAGTTTCTCATCAGTATCTTTGTGTTCCAAGCTGAAAGAACGGCTATGTCTAAAGTTAATTTAGACTGAATTAATATAATCTACATTCACACTGCATAAAGCAGATAAAACAGATTCAGTTAACAGCCAAATAATGTTTTATACAATCCAAATTATGATTTCAAAGTTTATAACTAGTAGTTTCCGTAAATGAGGAAAATAGTGTAGTTTATTCTAAATATCAATGAAAATAATTTTATAATGCACAACTTTACTGTATATAAATTAATGAAAGCTTTATAATAATATATTACACTTTTATAGGAAAATAGTAGATTTCAACTCCAAGAGACGCCCATGTAGGCCTACACCATTCCAGCTTGAATACATTCCATAAAATAAGCTCAACTAGGGTAGTTCTGTTATTATAAACTAACCACATGGGTTAGATAACTATTGGGACTGACAATTGCACAGTAAGCATTTTAAAACATAGCGATGAAAAATGCTACCAGTAAATGTCACCCGTCAGAAAAGGTCATCAGCCTTGTCCATAGACAAAACAAATGTCATTAACAAGGCAATAATTTTCAAATTTGATGACACCAAAACTCAAATATAAGGCACATGTATAGCAGTGTAAAAAGTTATCAAACGTCAAAAAAAGAAACTAGTGTGCAAAAGGGTATCCAAGCAAGACATCAAAACGTTATATTTATTTATACTTTAAATTAAATGAATTATTAAGGTGTAAAACATTGGGCAGAAAGAGTTTGAAACTAAAAACATTTATAAATCTTGGAAGTTCGTGAAAATAATAAGACACTATAATCTTGTGTTCTAATTAATTTTTTTCTGCAGGCTAAACTATTAATGTTTAAAACTTCATGTTTGAGTGCAAACAATACATTTTATATTATCATGAGAAAAATCACAATTTTTATTTGGGGAAACAAGGCATGCAGTGAACTTGGCCCATTGATTAATTCTGACCTTTAATTTTATTGATTCTTTTCTTACACAACTGTTAAACTGTAAAACGTCATACTTGGGGGCAAAACGGTACAGATCAATACTTTTAAATTTGAATTAATTTTGTGGCCCTCGTCCCCAAACAAAAATCGTAATTTCTCTGGAGTTGGTTTGTAAAACTTAGTACTTGGGCTCAAAACGGTGCCCAAAAGGTGCTAAACGATGGCATATTTACAATCTTAATTTGAGGTGTGGGGGCCGGAGGGAGGGTCCAACGACTTTTTTTTTTATTTTAAATATTTTTTTCTCGCTAATATTTTAGGGTGCAAAACGCCATACTTGGGTGCAAAACGGTGCAAAACAGGACTTTTATTTTGGCATAAATAAAACCCCAATTAATGAGGGGGGGGACTACGCTTAACTTGGCCCCCCCACCTTTATCCCTTTTAAATATTTTTTTCTTGCAAAACTATTCAGGTGCAAAACGCCAGACTTGGGTGCAAAACGGTGCAAAACAGGACTTTTAAGCTGGCATAAAAAAAAAATCCAACATTTTGATAGTGGGGGGGGGGGGGGCTACTATTAACTTGGCCCCCCTAAACATAAACAGTCGTACCGTCTCTGGGGTTAGGATGCAAAACGTAATACTTGGGTGCAAAACGGTGGTACATTTAAATTTTAATTTTGATGGGGGGGGGGGGGGGGGGCCAACTTAAGTGATCTCTACTTCACGTTCAGGCTAAACACATTTAGGTAAATAAATCAATTACTCTAATGTAGTAGGGATGATGAAGGGCGAGTTAAGAGGAAATGTTTTCTTATTTACGTAGGAGAGGACATTTTTTTAAACAGTCACACACAATATATCCAGCTAGAATATGAACAGATCATTCTGTCACAAATAAAGCACATTTAATCAGCTTGATGGGTTCCCTTAACATATAATTCATTCACGACCTTTGTTTACTTGGATTACAGCTCAAAAAGTTACTAGAAATAGTCCCTAATGTAGCCCTACGCCAACAGCTAACATCAATCACTTTGGATAGCTGTAATTAAAACATAGGGTAATGTATGAATGTGATAATTAACCACAGTAATTTAGGCCAATATTATTTATATTATATATTTGAGGTCAGACACAAAGCTTATTTATAGTTTTATTCCACTTAAAAAAATATTATTCAAAGCACTTTAAAAAAAAGTCTAAGGAATATAACTTTAAAATGGCGACCGATGAATTTAAACCATGTGATTGAACATGACGGAAACCAGTTCTTTACAATGATGCACCCACGCAGTGGATAACAATATTTTATTTAGTTCATTATTTCGAAATACGATAAAATAATTATAAAATAATTTATTATATATAAAAAAATTTACAAGTATTTTCTCTTTTCCAAGTAAATACAATCCCTGTATTAATGTATGCACTATATTACACATAAGACACAACATTCCAAAACGAAGAATAAGTACTTTTAATTATGTATAAAATATTGTTTCGGATTGGGTAAAAAGAAATAATTAAAAGTAATGAAATAGTTTACGTTATTTTAAATGTAAAATATAACATGTAATCAAAAAAAAAAACTTAACATTTACAACAAAACCGTGATCTTTTTCTCGTGTTGACAACCCAAAACCTGTCATCCAGGTAAAAACCTATCATGAACAGACTAAATCTAGTGTCAGTACTGCTTTCAAGAACGGTTACAGGACCTTACTTCTAGTTTGATTTTTGATTCTATATTAAAGTTTGTTATGACACTACTCGTGTGCCAATATTTATCACCGATACAGCAACTAAAAATAAAGCGATACGTTTGATACATCGTTCTAGGGAAGCTCATTAGGACGGTTAAGAAGACGAATCGCGCCGGTATTTGCATGGAAGTATTATGTAAGCCCCTACTTAAATAACCACACGGTTAGAGACGGACTTTGTCTGCCATGCTGCCTAACCTGATTGGGCTAGAGATGAAGTGTTTCTTTCAATGGTATTCAAGGGAGTGCAGCTGTTAAAATAAACATTCCTCGCTTTGTCCATCTCAAATGGAGAACAAGTGGATGTAGACTGTTGTTGCCCTCAGTGTCCCAGCCCGCCCCCTTATCTACACCTCCTCGGAGAACAAGTGGATGTAGGCTGGTGTTGCCCTCAAAGTCCCAGCCCGCCCCCTTATCTACACCTCCTCGGAGAACAAGTGGATGTAGGCTGGTGTTGCCCTCAAAGTCCCAGCCCGCCCCCTTATCTACACCTCCTCGGAGAACAAGTGGATGTAGACTGGTGTTGCCCTCAAAGTCCCAGCCCGCCCCCTTATCTACACCTCCTCGGAGAACAAGTGGATGTAGGCTGGTGTTGCCCTCAAAGTCCCAGCCCGCCCCCTTATCTACACCTCCTCGGAGAACAAGTGGATGTAGACTGGTGTTGCCCTCAGTGTCCCAGCCCGCCCCCTTATCTACACCTCCTCAGAGAACAAGTGGATGTAGACTGGTGTTGCCCTCAAGAGTCCCAACCCGCCCCCGCTATCTACACCTCCTCAGAGAACAAGTGGATGTAGGCTGGTGTTGCCCTCAAGAGTCCCAGCCCGCCCCCTTATCTCCACCTCCTCGGAGAACAAGTGGATGTGGACTGGTGTTGCCTTGAGAGTCCCAACCCGCCCCCGCTATCTACACCTCCTCAGAGAACAAGTGGATGTAGACTGGTGTTGCCCTCAAAGTCCCAGCCCGCCCCCTTATCTCCACCTCCTAGGAGAACAAGTGGATGTGGACTGGTGTTGCCTTGAGAGTCCCAACCCGCCCCCGCTATCTACACCTCCTCAGAGAACAAGTGGATGTAGACTGGTGTTGCCCTCAAAGTCCCAGCCCGCCCCCTTATCTCCACCTCCTAGGAGAACAAGTGGATGTAGACTGGTGTTGCCCTCAAAGTCCCAGCCCGCCCCTTATCTCCACCTCCTAGGAGAACAAGTGGATGTAGACTGGTGTTGCCCTCAAGAGTCCCAGCCCGCCCCCTTATCTACACCTCCTCGGAGAACAAGTGGATGTAGACTGATGTTGCCTTGAGAGTCCCAACCCGCCCCGCTATCTACACCTCCTCAGAGAACAAGTGGATGTAGACTGGTGTTGCCCTCAAAGTCCCAGCCCGCCCCCTTATCTACATCTCCTCGGAGAACAAGTGGATGTAGACTGGTGTTGCCCTCAGAGTCCCAGCCCGCCCCCGCTATCTACACCTCCTCGAAGAACAAGAGCACGCTAGGACCTTCTCTATATATAGAGCCTTCATCTAATATTAGACCAGCAGCTTTGGTTCTACAACATGGACTATATGTTACTGGTACCATGCCCCGCCGCCAGGAGAACATCAATCACTCATTGACATAATATCACTAAGCCCATTTCAACGTGTCGACCAACATTTGAGACCATTTGTCAAACACATAGTGTATGAGCATACACAGTAGCATCTTTCAAACATGTGATAAAAGTGTATGAACATGCACAGTAGCATCTATAAAAATACGTGATAAAAGTGTATGAACATGCACAGCAGCATCTGTCAAACACGTGATAAAAGTGTATGAACATGCACAGGTGCATTTCTCGCGACTTCTTGAAACGTCAGCTCAACTTATCATCATAATGTAACTACTACAACAATGTTAATGTAATGCTAGAAGATTAGCAGCCTGTGGAGCAATACATACAAATAAACATGTAGCTCAGGTTGTCCCACCATATTGCCGATTTTATTCTCAATAGTTTGTGCTCTATTTGTGCTTATATGTGCCAGAAATTGAACATTAGTGTCCTAAAATTAGGCATTCTAATTATCATTTAATATGGAGGGCCAATTTGAGTTTTCTCTATACCGTAAGTGTACGGCCAGGCTAAGCGAGCGACCCGCTGGAAAGATAGAACTCGTTCTATTTTTCAAGCGGGCGATCTCGAGCAGGAAGTCTAGTTTACAGGCGCTGGGCACTATTATTGTATGTTGGTTCAATGATATGTAGTTTTTATTATTATCGATAGGTTTAGCGCACTTGCTACTAACGGCCTAATTTAATTGGTAAGATCATAAACTATATATATATATATGTATATATATATATATATATATATATATATATATATATATATATTATATATGTAAAATTGATTTGTTAAAATACTTCAAAACTATAATCAAAGTAGGTCTTTACAAATAATAATCACCATTAGCATAGAGAGAAGATGGAAAAAACCACAACAATAAATCACTTGTCAAAAACCACCCTCAGTTCACTGAGCAAAGATTCGAACCTTTGCCTCCTCAACAACAACTATCGAGAGCTATATGCTAATCACGTGCTCGCTCGCCAGTTTGGTCACGCAGTCGCTCACACGCTTGTCAGTCTAGCCTCAGTCAACTTAGGAAAACTTAAGTTCAAGCTGGGCCCGCCACATTCAGAAAAAAAATAATGTAACAAAGTTCTGTTTGTACCATTCGTTTGTGCTTCATTTGTGCTCATAAGTGTCCGAAAATGAACATTCGTGCTTTAAAATTAGGAATTCTAGAGAACATTTAAAGTGGCGGGCCAACTTGAGCTTTCCTTATACCATAACCTGTAGAAAACTTTAGCTCAAGCTAGCCCGCCATATATGAAAAACACAACATAACCAAATTATATTAACGTCACTCCATTGTGCTACTTTTGTTCTTTCCACCTTGTAACACAAAAATGGAACTTAATTCATCAGCTATATCATGCGTGTTTTAAACTTGGCAGTGGTCTCCATCATTTAGAAAAAGTTACAAAAGCTATAATAATATAATGTATAAGTAGCCGGACCAATATTAAGAATTAAAACATAATTCGTGATAGGCATAATTTATGTAATTAAGTTAATTTTTTAAGAAAATGTTATATTAAAGTAAGTTTTTAGTGAATAAAATATCTAGTATCCGTACTTCTAGAATATCGACTTCTATCTATAAATAACACACGCTTTGGTAGGGACCAATGTTCATGTTATGGATCATTATTCATACTAAAACTAACGAAGCACAAATAAATGGAACAAAAATAATGTTCCTACTTCATTTATTCAATATGTGCTGGATTAGTTTAAATTCAGTTTCATACAAGTTTTGGTATACGGCAAGATCAAATTGGTCCGCCCCATTAAATATGCTCTAAGTCTAGAATGCCCAATTTTAAAGCACAAATGTTCATTTTCAGGCACATACAAGCACAAACGGAGCACAATGGAGTGATGTGAATAGATTTTTGTTATGTTGTGTTTTTCAATATGTGGCGGGCTAGCTAGAGTTAAAATTTGGCCCACCACAATAAATGCTATCTAAAAGGCCCAATTTAAATAACACAAATGTTCATGTTCGGGCACATATTAGCACAAATAGACCACAAACGAATGAACAAAAAATATTCGGAAATGTGGCGGACCAACTTGAGTTACGGTAACAAACATTTAATACCAATGAAAGAATACACCAAACCCTCAATAAAAACGTTGACCGATGAGAGAGAGTATATGACTGCTGAAGAGAAGCAATGAACTACAATACAGAATAAGAAATTAAATTATTTAGCCAACCACAAACCCTTTCATACTTAGTGAACTTATACATAAGAATATGGTAGGAATGACAGTTGGGAAAAACAAACACAATTTGCGATCGATATTTATCACATTTTACTAATACTTACTATTAGTAATATTAATATTTTACGGGTATTAATAGTATTTGTGTGAACCAAAGTAGTCTTAGAGCCAAATAATAAAAGGAGAATTTTGCTCGACATATGAGTGTTAAATAGTTGTCGTGCGAGCAGATCAAGTACAATGAACAAGATAATGGGGGTCTATTGTCCGCCAAAGAAACGTGTCACTGTCACTATTCTTTGACGCACTCTTTCTCCAATAACGAAGCAATACAAGAATATTCTGGAAGATACCGTATTTATTTGACAGTTTCAAAGCATATAGTAAGTTCATGGAAACTCCGACATTTTCTGTTGAATAGAAAATGCCAAGAGAGATTGACGAGTTGGATTGATAATTGACTGAGGAACAATTTTTAACACCATTTCTGTTGAGTTCGATTTTTTAGCGGTTTTAAAGTTAAATAGCCATGCTAATTTCAAAACTGTAGTTAGTTTTCTTCTATCACATCAAGTTTTTTTTCTCTACAGCTTATCTTAATGTGACCACTCTCCGCTGGATCGAGCCTGGATCATAGGAAGCACTAGTGCTCTCCTATTGGCTGAAGTAAACCTCCCTCGATTGGGGAGGAGTGAATGACGTCGTAGGAGACCAGCGACAGGTTCATACTTGTCTAGGCTATTCAGTTACACCTGAGATAGTGTAGTGAGACGTTGTGTGCCGCTCTGTATAGTGAAGCGCATTCCGAAGTGGAGTCCGAGTTCTTGTCTGTATACAAGGAGTTAGCAGGGTTTAGTTTTTTTATTTACATATGTACTTATTTCCTTTCCTTTAGATCATGTCTGCCTCTGCTATTTCACGTCGTAAGTGCTTAAACAGCCCCGATTCGTTTCGTTATATATGTGGCAGTTTCACCATTCCCGGTCAAAGGACAAACATCAGCGCATTTGTTAGGCAAGCCTATTTAGCATATTTTAAAGTGAAAATTGATGATCAAGTCCCTCACAAAGTGTGCAAGCAGTGTGTCGAGAGTTTAGAGATGTGGACGAAGGGAACATGTGATAAATTGCCATTTGGTATACCTATGATTTGGCGAGAGCCCAAATCACTCAAGTGACTGTTACTTTTGTATAGTGAAAACGTCAGGATATAACAATAAAAACAAATGTAAAATAGACTATCCTAGTTTACCATCAGCTACACGCCCAGTGCCCCATTCAGATGAAATCCAGTGCCAGTTTTCAAAGAATTACCCTCTTTCGAAATACAGGAATACGAGTATGGTGAAGATCGAAGTGACACCAACGATGAAGATTTTGAAATTTAAGATGACTCCGTTCGTAAGGGATTTCAACATGAGTTGAATGATTTGGCATGAGATTTGGGACTATCCAAAAAAAATGCTTCAGAACTCCTAGAATCAAGACTGCACGAGAAAACCTTGCTTGAAAAAGGAGCTAGGGTCTCCTACTTTCGATGAAGAGAAAGTTCATTTCTGCAATACTTTCGAAGTGACGGTGGATTTGTGTATTGCCATAACGTACATGGTTTAGTGGAGGAGTTGGGAATTCCAGCCTATAACGCAACTGAATGGCGACTGTTCATTGATAGCTCAAAGCAGAGCTTGAAGTGTGTCCTTCTCCACAATGGAAATGTACATATTTGGTGCAGTCCCAATAGGCTATTCAGTTTGTTTGCATGAAGAATATGAAGACATAAAGAGAGTCAATGATTTGTTGCAATATAACATGCACAAATGGATCATCTTTGTTGACATTAAAATGGTCTGCGTCCTTCTTGGCCAGCAACGCGGATATACCAAGTATCCCTGTTTTTTGTGTATGTGGGACAGCAGAGCTCGTGAGAAGCATTTGGTGCAGTCGAATTGGCCACCAAGATCTGACCTCAAACCTGGTGATCCAAACATTCTACATCAGCCACTTGTCGAAAGAAAGAACCTTATATTTCCACCTCTGCATATAAAACTGGGTCTCATGAAGCAATTTGTTAAAGCTTTGCCAACTGAAGGAGACTGTTTCAAGTATATCATTTCAGCATTTCCTAGACTGTCTTTTAAAAAGATAAAGGCCAGTGCGTTTGAGGGTCCACAGATTCGGCAGCTCGTTAAAGATGAACATTTCATCGGAACAATGATAGAACTCCAAAAGAATGCTTGGTTGGCATTCAAAAACCTTGTCAAAGACTTTCTTGGAAATACACGAGCACAGAATTACACCGAAATTGTTCAGCAACTCTTGGAGAGCTTCAAAATGCTTGGTTGCAACATGAGCATCAAGGTGCATTTTCTGCATAGCCATCTTGCTGACTTCCCGAAAAATCTTGGTGCAGTCAGTGATGAGCAGGGTGAGCGATTCCACCAAGATTTGAAGATCATGGAGGCACGGTATCTGGGTAGATGGGATGTACATATGATGAGTGACTATTGTTGGAGCATCAGGCGAGATTGTTCTCAGATTTAACACTCCAGGAAAAGCTATAGGCCTAAGCGAAAAATTTTACCTTAATATGTATATTTGCCGTTTGGGAAAAGAACTTTAATACTTGTATGAACACAATTTGACTTACAGTAACTATATATAGCCTTTTTATGAATAATATTCTCTGTGAATAGTATATTTAGTAATTTTTTCCTTTATTTTCCTTTGTATGCACATTTGGTATTACTTTTGGGACAAATAGAGGGTATCCTGTAGCTTAAAAAGTTGACGTGATAGACAAAAACTCGAGTCATTTTTTAATTCAGATGCCAAAAGTTAGTCAAAAACAAGTGTCAGATCTAAGTCAACGAAATTTCGTGTTTCCCAGTGTAGGGTATGTTTTAGTAGCTTAGCAACTGTTAGAAGAAGAACGGATGGAAATACCAGATCTATCTGTTGAATGGAACGTGCCCAGAGAGACTGACGAAGTGGAATGATAAGGTATGTTTTAGTAGCTTAGAAACAGTTAGAACAAGAACGGAGGGATATACCATATACTTCCAGCTATCTAGAAACCGTGAGATGCTACTGTTCTTATAGCCGGATCAAATTCTAGAAATTGACCTTTAAGAGTTGGTTCAAAATGGGTATCTGAGAATTGTATTTCATGATTAATTAGAATATATTTCTATCTTTATAAAAAATACATAGTTAGAGGTTAGGTAACCTCTTTTAAAAAATTTGATACTATTTATAAGTAGTTTGAACAATTTTGTTTGAAATTCATAAGAATGTTTATGATGGTTATCAAGATAATATGATGGTTTTTCTGAGTAATAGTTACTAGTTTGATGGAAACATATTTTTGAAAATTTTGTTCCAAGTTATAATAAATACACTTATGAAAAAGTTGTTGCGAGTATGTCTTAAAATTTTATTCCAAATATTCAAACACATTTGTGGCTTATTTTGTACAACTCAAGAATGTATCGTTATGGTTCCTTCTTTGGACAAAAAAATATTCAATACCTGACAGCGATTAAAGTTTGCTTGTATTTAACTCTTAATAACAAATATTTATACTATTTTTAATACATGGGAATTAATGGCCGATTCCAAAGGTTATGGATAAAGGTTAGTTACAAAGAATCCCCCACATTACCATGAAGGGAGCATGTAAAAACTAGTATAAAACTACACGCGAAAAAAATATTATGGCATTTAGGTAGAATTTTTTAATTAATATGTATTATTATATTAATTTGTGATATTTCACGTGCACTTTCTGAACCGACTGATTATATCAGCACACGAGAATTTCTAGGAGTGAGAACGAAAGGGTCTACCAACTTTGCCGGGAAAAATATTTTTACATAACTTCCAGGGTTCATTTAGATGCCACACTCGACATGGGACCAACGGCTTTACTTTTCCTCCGAAGGAAGTTGTGCTACGGATTTTTATCACTATAAAAAAATCCGTCGACAACGAATGGGTCTGAACCCAAGAACATTGAGTCTTGAAGCGAGCACTCAACACCAAGACCACCGAGGCCGACCAGAGAGAATTTAAATCCCAACCTCCCTATTAACGGTCCCCAAGTTTAATGCGAGTTTAGCGCCTTATGCCACAGAGCCACCGGTTCTGGTAACAAACACAAAGCACAGAGATTGTATTAACACTTGAGTTGATAAAATTGTAGCAGTCATAAGAAGAGTTTAATTAAAGTTTTACAGTTTCAACATCTCGTTAGAAAGAGAGGAAAATAGGATGGATATGATATACTTTTTCTTCGGCTATCTTTGGATTAAATCATCAGATTATTTGTTGCTATAATATTCAAACGGCTTTTGTGCTGCAGAGCTTTTAGACCGGTGACAGAATGACGTTTTGGTCGCTCTAGTGTATTGCATTGTTTCATGTGAGAGGGGTCGCTACGCCCAAGAAACGCTCACATCGACGTTTTCAGATCTGTCGCGGCGTTCGTGTCGCTAGTCTGACTCCTCTCATATGAAACAATGCAATACACTAGAGCGATCTGGTCGCGCCGTTTGGGTCGCAGCGACCAAAACGTCAGTATGTCACCGGCCTAAATGCTCTTAAATTTAATATTTAAAGAAGAGGTTATATCCTCCAAGGCAGCTTAGCCTATAAGTCTTTTGATCTGGTTGGAGATATTGACAGAAAATATGAAGATTTAAACATGTATTACACCGCATAGCACGCACACCTTAGTTCAGATAAATAGTCCAGCTTAAGCTAAGTGTCACTTCATGTTATGATTTTCTGTAGCATGCATAAAAGAAGTGTAGAATTATGATGATTAAAATAATTTCACATATTAAAATAAAACTATCCAAACAAAACAAGTGTTTTAAACGGGGAAAATAATCGGTCATATAATGAATTGATTGTTCATCTAGTGTAGAAACAAGAAAAATGTATTGCCTTGATAAATCCTAGTAATTGTGTTTCTAAGTTACCCAGGATAGTTATTGTAACAATCATTCAAGCAAGTGATGATATGGAGGGACATTGATTATAATAAATAAGCTAGCAATAAAGAATATCTTTTAAGTGGGAAATAACATATTTTTAATCAATATTTCTAATATATGAAATTATAATTAAAGTGACTTGTTATCAGCTCTGAGATATGAAGAAATAAAGTTTGTGGGGTTCTGAGATAATCATAGCAATAATAACTATTTAAGGCCATTTGACAATCACAATTTCATCGCACAATTTTAATAAATGTATAATTATAAGCTAAAAGCTATAAATAGTTATTCAATTATTTCAAATCATTACAATTCATGACTTATAAGGGTTCGAACATGATATTTTACGTTTTTTACGTACCATTATTAAGGTAAAGTAATTAATGTACTATCATAATACTCGTTTAAAAATCAATGGATTCATTTCTGTTGTGTAATGTGTCCCATTGGCATTATTTAAATAATAATTGCCAAGCGTATAAATCTAACGGTTATTAAGACGCGGCGATAAATAATAATAAATAATAATTGCGAATGGGAATAATTTTTAGTCGCCCTAAGAATCTGGGAGGCGCATTTCAACTAAAAACTCTATGGTAGAGCAAATATTTACTCCAATGAAAGTGTGAAACTGTGCCTTAATTAAGTATTTAACTATAAACAACTTTTTTTTCTTTTTTTTTTGTTTGTTTTTTGCGGGGGGTGGAGGGGTAAGGCGGATGGGAATTTTCGGTCACCAAGTATTGTTGCACTCTTTTTGGTTAGGAGCTACTTTCCCGCAAAATGTCTGCTTCCTAGCTCCTCTGGGTCTCTACAAATGTTTTTTGCTGGACAGAGGAACTTGTGATTATTATATTAATAATATTAATGTTTCATTGAAATAATTATAATATTAAATTTATTGTATTAATATTATTCATACCAGACTCGGTGGCCGCGTGGTCTAACGCGCTACTCTCATAGTAGAATAGACTGCCGATGACGGGGAGATCGAAGTTCGAATTCCGGTCGGGTGTACTGAGGTTTTTTTTCTTAAATGGTTTTCCCCTTTCCCTCCAAGCGAATGCAGGTACACTTCTTTTAAATATATCCTTCCTAATCCCTAAAACCATTAGCGTAATTAAAACATAGGCGCATAGACAGAACGGGTAGTAAGACGCAGTGCTAAAAAAAATATTTTATTAATATTATTAAAACGTAAATATTTCTTTCTATACACTTCATATGTATGTCTAGCAAGATTAAATTTCAACCCCATAAATCGATTAGGTCTTGTACTTTACATTAACAATGGTACGCAAACAGACTAAAATAGCAAGTTTTACCCCTTATAACTCATGAACTGTAATGATTTGAAATCATTGAATCACTATTTATAGATTATAGTTTTTTGTACCTTTGTTAAAATTGTGCAATAAAATTTTGATTGTCGAATTAACTTTAAAGCATTAAAGGACTTTTATTTATAAACAATAAAGTAGATTAAAAAATACAATTTAAGTCATGAGAAAGATGGATGGTTTTTAACGCAATTAATATCTAATGACATTCTATTATATGATGATGAGGAAGGTACTTAGAGTAACTTTACCCGCATTAGCGTTGAGAGAAGCTGGAAAACCCCGAGATGAAATCCCCAAATTGCCCCCCTCCCCCATACACCCAAGTGTATCTATTTGAGAATTAAACATCCACGACACAGGAAATATAATCCATTACAAGCCTAACGCCGGTAGCCGCGTGACCACTGGAGAATATATCTCTCTTGGGTCCAGTTTCATAGTTATAGTACGTCTCAAGTGTGGTGCTATACTAAATACAAGATACCTGCCTGTCTACACCAGAATTGAATGAGCCAGTTTCATAGTATTAGTACGTCTCAAGTGTGGTGCTATACTAAATACAAGATACCTGTCTAGACCAGAATTGAATGATCCAGTTTCATAGTCATAGTACGTCTCAAGTGTGGTGCTATACTAAATACAAGATACATGTCTAGACCAGAATTAAATGAGCCAGTTTCATAGTCATAGTACGTCTCAAGTGTGGTGCTATACTAAATACAAGATACCTGTCTACACCAGAATTGAATGAGCCAGTTTCATAGTCATAGTACGTCTCAAGTGTGGTGCTATACTAAATACAAGATACCTGTCTAGACCAGAATTGAATGATCCAGTTTCATAGTCATAGTACGTCTCAAGTGTGGTGCTATACTAAATACAAGATACATGTCTAGACCAGAATTGAATGAGCCAGTTTCATAGTCATAGTACGTCTCAAGTGTGGTGCTATACTAAATACAAGATACATGTCTAGACCAGAATTAAATGAGCCAGTTTCATAGTCATAGTACGTCTCAAGTGTGGTGCTATACTAAATACAAGATACCTGTCTAGACCAGAATTAAATGAGCCAGTTTCATAGTCATAGTACGTCTCAAGTGCGGTGCTATACTAAATACAAGATACATGTCTGGACCAGAATTAAATGATCCAGTTTCATAGTCATAGTACGTCTCAAGTGTGGTGCTATACTAAATACAAGATACCTGTCTACACCAGAATTGAATGAGCCAGTTTCATAGTCATAGTACGTCTCAAGTGCGGTGCTATACTAAATACAAGATACATGTCTGGACCAGAATTAAATTATCCAGTTTCATAGTCATAGTACGTCTCAAGTGTGGTGCTATACTAAATACAAGATACCTGCCTGTCTACACCAGAATTGAATGATCCAGTTTCATAGTCATAGTACGTCTCAAGTGTGGTGCTATACTAAATACAAGATACCTGTCCACACCAGAATTGAATGAGCCAGTTTAATTTGTGAAACTGGTCCATTCCAACCGAGTTTAGGTTGGTGTAGTTTTGTACTTAGTATCGACTCGCACTTGAGACGTGCTAAGTCTGACTAGGAAACTGGCCCATACTCAACTTATTACAATAAATAGGTTCAGAAACTAGAAAATTAAAATAGAAACCTGGCCATTTTTAAAATCATAGGTGACCTGGTGGTCTAGGGGTAAGGTGTCAGACTTCTGTGCTAGGGGTACGGGGTTCAATCCTCTCTCCCGGCACAGATTTATCTGATTGCCAAACCCTTCCTTCACCTTTGACAAGATGTGTATTAATCACAACTTGTGAATGTGAGGAATGCCAGGCCTCCACCGTAGTTCGGATTCCACGTTAAACTGTAGGTCCTCCATTTCACCTCACAATCACCCTACCATTACACATTAGCGTAAGTGCGTATAACCCGAACGGTTAGTAAGACGCGGTAATAATAATCATTATTATTATTATTATTTAAAATCATAGCCATTTGAGGTATAATAGTTGAATAATAAGAACCGTCGAAGTTTGTAGAACCGGTAGCGTGACGAGCTATAACTTAAGATAAGGTTCGGTAAGAACGAGTGCATTAAGGTGGTTTTGTGTCGCACTGTAGTGACCATTGCTACAGACGGATGCTGGAATATTCATTATTAGTTCAGATTGCTCAAGATGTGTGTACATCAGAAGATCCCTAATCTCTACCCTAATGGCACTGAGTCATTAAATATATTTTAAATGGATAATTAGACCGATAAAGGGAAGATTTTTGAGTGTCTACTATTAAAGGAGTGGAGCGATTATTGCACGGTGGAAATGGAGTCTATATTTGTCGAGAGGATTTGTTTATAACAATGCGGACGAACAAGGCTAGGCGAGCAGACTATAAATACACTCGTCAGATAGTGAAGCTAGAAATATAACATTGTCAAACGTAGTCTTCCTGCTCTGTATTGTGTCTGCCATATAACAGTATTTCACACACTCACACAGTAGCGTTACTCTGTCTTGTAGCCACCATAAAAAAGGTTTGACACAAACGAGTTATTTAGGTAAACTAGTACGATAAGCCAAGGTATGGATTAGTAATCGTATAGCTAGGTAAACTGGTACGTTAAATCAAGGTATGAATTAGGTGAATTAAAATAATTATCTTTTAAAATTATTCTTATAACTTTCCTATAGTTAACCACAAATCAAAGAGCTTTTTAAACTATATATTTAATGCTTAATGTTTTAAATGTTTGTGCCTTATTACAATTCTTATTCTATATATTTTTTTGTTGCCAATAATAAATGAGTTTTTTTTTATTTTTGATACGTAACAAATATTTAGTTAAAACAACAAGCTTGTATGGTCTTAGTTAAATTTAAAAAAAGAGAGTAAATCATTATCTAAAACAGGAAATAGTAATGCAATTAGTTATCAAAGAGAAATATTCATGTGATGGGGGATCAGGTTCTAGAAACCCCAACCTCAATATAATTTACACTTTATAAATACATTTTTACCAAACTGTTTGCAGAATTGCTTTTTCTTTCCAAACATGGAGATTAATAAACCTCATCTGCTTCAGTGCCCGCATGGTCTAAGACGCCACTCCCACAGTAGACTATACTGGGTAGTGAGACGCGGTGCTAAAAAAATATCAATAAACCTTAATAAATAAAATGTTCATTCTTTGGAATCAAAGCAAATCTCATCTCTCAAAGAACGAGTAACATCACCAGCTTCATTGGAATGTGGATAAAGTGATTTGGAGTGATATTATTTTCTCGTAAAAAAACACACAACTATCAAACAGTTCCAAATAAAAACTGTTCCATTCATATCAATTTAGGTTTTGTTAATTGAATACAAAATTGTGTGCCGATATGAAGTCTGGCTTTAACTTTCTCGTTTATTTAATTCACGCTTCCGATTAACCGGCTCTGCCCATTCACGGCAAATTAACCGCGAGTACACTCGATCTATACATTATATCGAAGTCGAGGTATTCTATACTCTTCTATTAACAGCAACGAAATTGTAACCAGTGAAAGTTTTATAATTTTGGATGTTTTAATATAATTAGGCCTATATATATATTTTTAGCACCCGTTCGGTTTATATGCTTATGTACTAATTACGCTAATGGTTTTAGGAATGAAGAAGGTTAAATTTAGAGAAAGTTTAAGCGCATTTGGTGGAGGGAGTGTGGAAAATCAGTGCAGCCGACCTAGATTAGAACCTAGATCTCCCCGTCATCGACAGTCTAGTCTACTGCGAGAGTAGCGCCTTAGACCATGCTGTTTTTTTTAAATATTTTATAATAGTTTAAGTAGTCTCAATACCACTGTTTTATAATGAAGACTCCAGGGTACCTCATTAGGATGGGACGCCTGGTTTCAGCTGGGTTTTTTATACCACCGCATCTTACTACATATTTAGGATGTATGCATTTATGATAATTACGCTAATGAGGTAAGGATTAGGAAGGAATCATTTTAGAAGTAATCTACCCGTATCTGCGTGGAAGGAGAGTGGGAAACCATTTAGGGGGAAACCACCCTCTGTAGATATGACTAGGATTCGAACTCCGACCTCTTCGTCTTCAGTAGGCAAGTCTATCACGAGTATGACTCGTTTAGACTAGGGGTTCTCAAACATTTTTTATAGTGTACCCTCTGGTCATAACTAAATATTTATCGAACCACACGATAAATTTTTTCCAAATGAAAGATAATCAAAGGAGAAAATAAATACACCCCCCCCCCCCCCAGTCGTCTCGAAAATTCCCCACCACGATTGGTCCTCCGTCATGTTTTATCTCATCATTTTGTTGATTTTTCCTTTGATAGCTACTCGCGTACCCCAGTTTGAGAACCACTGCCTTGAACCATTGAGGAGGGGTCTAGCTGTATTACTTATCTAAGTGAGCCGGGTTCGGCTCCTGATGGCAATTAGCATGTATACCAAAGAGTGGCCACTTATGTTGGACATTTCTATAAAACCAAACAAACTCAGTCAAATGCAGTCGAGCGCTTGTACCAAGATGTTCTGGTTTGATAGACGGCGGTTCCATGGATCGTGTTTGTTACACACTTCTGCTGCTTTTCAATACTTCCTTTCCATTTTGTAAAATTTTGTAAAAATGTTCAAATAGTCGGACAAATAGGATTAATGTAACCGTACCTATCTAATATTGGATTTATCGGTATCAAAGGGTGAGTACTTTAGAAAGCATGTGACCAAAGACAAACAATTGATTCATTAACTTGGTCGATACTCGAAAGTGCCAGAATGTTGATTCCCTCTCCCCACAACGGGTTCTAAATAAGTCTCCTGCCCACTCGACCATTCCACCCCTCACCATGGTAGGGGCGCGCGGGGGTTGCAGTTCTATTTGCGTGTCTCGGTCAATGCTGCCATGGGAACACAACACAGCCGGGGTTAAAAATAGCGCAGGGGAGGCGTCGAGCACTGCGATCAATAAGGCGTCCTTGCTTCCTTTCTTCCAAGACGCCGGCCGCGTGTTCGGGTGCGTGACGGGTCCAAGAACCACCTGATGCACCCCTCCGATACGTGGAGCCGGTAACCAATCACAGCTGTACACGCGGCTCTTGTTATACTAGTGTTGTTGATTAGAGCAAGTCTCCAATCTCGCAAGATTGCAGCCTTTTGACATTTATTTGGATGGATGGGCGATTGCACAAACGATAATCAGTGACTTGATCAGAGATCAAATATAAATTGATCTCCAATCAGTCTCAAACCACATTTTCAGGTGCATCATTAACAATTAGGACGTGATTTCTGATCAAAGCTCTGGTTAAGTTAACCAGCCAGTTCTCACGCATAATGTTTGATTCTCGGATCACCTTGTTAATGGGAGACATAGCTTATAAGTGAATTAGTTTTTTGCATCCTTATTTAAAGTACGTAGTAAAAGTAAAGTTTGTGTTTTATATATTTATTTTGAGTGTGAATTATTTTAAGTATAAGACTCAACAAGCAATGCACGGCGTACAGTACATGACAAAACCATTTAACACTTTCCCTTACCTCGCCACCCCCTATATAATAAATGCATGGCATGTTATTTTTAGTCGTCTTACTTTCTCTTGACACCTCGGAGAGAAAGTATTGTGATCGTCAAAAAAATCGAACTCAATATTTTGATAAATGTCGATATTTCATGACCCCCGGAATAAAAAAAAGTGGTTTTCACAATGCCGTCTGTCTGTACCTCAGACTAGAGCCGTAACTATTTTACCGATTGGGCTAAAACTGGGTAGGGCTAAATGGGGTTTCATAAAGTGCCCCGAGGGGTTTTTGGAATTTAAGGCTAATTTACTGAAGGGCTAAAAAATCAATTTTCTCCCAATTTGCTCAAATGATTTTGATTACTTTTCTATTTAGACACTGTTTATTGCCATAAACAAGATGGCAATTCTCATTTTCTCGTGAAAATGACTTTTAGGGTACTTTACATGGGGGAAATTTTACAATTTTCATCATTTCTCCGCAACTATTTGGGATACGAAATAACTTATTGTTGTAAAATTGTAGTACTATTAAATATAAAAACCATTTATTTGAAATATATTTGTATAAAACCTATAATTTATTAGCTATAAGCAAACATATATACTTTTTAATTAAGTAAGGTCTTTGAAAATGAGTTTGATTCTTATGCTCTTTGGTTGACAAAGATGTTCCTCTTCGCTCTATTTTTCTCTAACAGTTTTCCTGCCCGCCTCGGTGGTGTAGTTGACTAAGACGCTGGTTTCGTGTTGCGCTAGACTGCCGTCGACGGCGAGATCAAGGTTCGAATCTCGGTCGGGTGAACTGGGGTGGTTTCCTAAATGGTTTCTCACTCTCCCTCCACGCAAATGCGGGTTCGCTTTCTCTAAACTCAACCTTCCTAGTTCCTAACCCAAAAGTGTAGTTACTACTTAAGGGGGCCGCCTACCAGAGAGTTGGAATGCGTTGCAGACGTTCAGGAAATACGCGATGGTTAGGTAGTGTTTAATTTTTTACAAACTTGACTTAAGCCAAAAGGAAGATAAAGGTGGGGAACATGCTTATTTATTATTATCAACCTTACATTTTGATAATCTATGTATATAAAAAATTAATGAAAACTCGAAACTTGCTCATTTTCAATGACCTTTAAATGGCCTTAAGTATATTGTCACAGTTCTGAGACGAGGGTAACTTATAAATAATCCTAGACACAACCTTTCAAAAACAAATAAAGTCATTTTTTGATAGGGTCACAACAGAAAATGTGAAGATAATTGCTAATTCCTTTTGCTGTTTTGATGCGTCAAAGCTAATGCTTTTCAGCCATCAAGTGGCGCAGCCATATCCTCTATCTACGCTTTGGAAGTAAAGAATAGCCGGAGAAAGAAGGAAAGGCAGTTGACTCCTTGCGCATGCGCTCTTTTAGTTGGATGTCTGCCTTCGCCTTGTTGAGAGTTGAGACAACGCACAGTGAGCCGGCACATTTTTAAGTTTTAGGTGTTCATTAGAAAATATTAAAAATAATATTTATTGTAGCTTTTACTGGAAATGTGTTTACAAACTGGTCCTGTGTTTCCGAACAGTTGTGTATGCTTTGCCTTCTTATGATAGCCATTATAATTATATATAAATAAAGTAGAATAATATTGTTATTTTCGATAAATTAAAACTACTATGAACAATAACACAAGTGTTTCCGAACAGTTGTGTATGCTTTGCCTTCTTATGATAGCCATTATAATTATATATAAATAAAGTAGAATAATATTGTTATTTTCGATAAATTAAAACTAGTATGAACAATAACACAAGTGTTTCTGAACAGTTGTGTATGCTTTGCCTTCTTATGATAGCCATTATAATTATATATAAATAAAATAGAATAATATTGTTATTTTCGATAAATTAAAACTACTATGAACAATAACACAAGCAAAAGGGACTACCATAAAGGGGAAAAAAACTAGACTTCGACTATCTGCCCGCCGCAAAAAATTAGGATGGAAAAAGGGGAAGAAGCGTTTTATTAATGGATCAAAGTAAGTACATACTGATTGATTAGTATAAAAACAGGATCTAGTTCACTGTTCAACGGTTGGGTGTTAGTTTCATTTTACCGTGTTGCTCCTATATTCAGGAGGACGGGGTTAAAATCCCGTCCGGAAGTTTCATAAAGCTAGTCCTGTGAAGTAAAGAACCATAATTTGAATTCTGTTGCTTGGATAAAACATTTATTTATTTATTTGGTCATTCCTTGTACTGTAAAAAAAACATTACATAAAGATAAATAAGAGGGAAAAGTATATATTTACTGTACGTATACTAATTACTAACAAAGTGATAATGGACAATTTAATTTCTTAAAATATGTATAACTATATATTAAAACAAATTTTTTATCACACCCAAGATAACATTTAATTTTAATAAATATTAATTCAGTTCTGATACGTGAAGGTTAACTCTAAAGCAATTATTACAATGTTTAGTGCCTGATTGGTTGTCTCAACTGAAAAAGTTCCAAAATCAGCTCTACAATATAAAAAACTTGAGCAATATATTTAATTTATGAGTAAGTGTGAATTTGCTTTTTCAATATTAAGGGGGCCGCCTCGGTAGGCGAGAAGTTTCCGTGCAGACTTCCAGAAATCCCGTCATATTTAATCAGTGATGAGTTAAAAAATATAGTCTGCTCATTTAATATAATTAAGACCCAAACAATGTTTGGCACAGTAATTAATTAGTTTTCTATTAAGTTTGAAATACTTTCAATTATATATTTTTTATTTAGTTGCTTGTGATACATATTCTTGTTTATTTTTTAAATGGATTACGTGACACGTAAAGAAGACAAACGTAGAGGGGAAAAAACAAAATTACGAATTTGTGCTCGCCGCAAAAAAACAGAAAGAAAGCCGTGGAAACATTTATTTGATAGAACAAAGTATATATATATAAAATTTATTTTAATAATAATAATAATAATAGTGAACACAAATGTTCTATAAGAAACGGTTAACTCAAATTAGAACGTGTTTTGTCATGATATACCTACAGTAGGCCATAAAAAACTAATAATCGATAACAATAAATTAAATAATTTTTTTTTTCAGACAAGGTGTTTTTCTCTCTTCAGGCAGAGAGGACAAAGCTGATTGTCGGGACAGAGTAAACCTTTCTCAGTCCAATCCCATTGAAATGTCCACAACGTTGGATTCAACCCAACTTGAAGACAAAGCTATGGAACCAATAAATTTGGAGATTAGTCAGCTTTGTCTGGGGCAGGAAAACTAAATTAATAGGTTATCCATTATAAATTTTCGGGAGCAAATAGTTTTGTGTGAACATAGCTACATAGCTACTAGCATACATACAGGTATTTATTTCATTTTCATGATTCATAATATCCTGGCCGCTTGTCCAATTTAGTAATAATCTCCACACGTTATATTTGACATAAGTCTACTAAATGTACCACACTCGGAGATTGAATGTGATAGAAGTTCCCAACCTGGGTTCGCAGGTCCCTAGGGATCTGCGAAGGCACCTGTGGGGGCCCGCGAAACAAATATAAGCCCTAGTATTTTTAAATTTTCTTTTATTTGAATTTTCACATCATATAAAAATATATGGTATTCACAATTTTCTCAAAAATCTCTTTTTTCCAGTTCGACAATATTTATATATATAATTGGTTACGTAGAGTACCATAAATGTGTAAGTGTTTTTATCTCACCATGTATGGCTGGGGAGGTTAGAGGGCCGCGATGAATTATCATTGGCTTGAGGGGGTCTGTGAACTGGAAAAGGATGGGAACCACTAATATAGAATATCTATGTTTGTGTGGTCTTAGTGTGTGTGGGGGGGGGGGGAGAGGAGTTCTTGGGGTTGTTGACTTTTCTGTGCTAATTGTTAGGCCTAATATATTTCTAATAATGGGTTTCTTATATCAATACTATCAGCCTACTATCATAAACCATGCTGATTATGGTGAAGGAAATATCTATAGCCAGGGGCAGACTAAATGTATTGTCACAAGCGGAGAATAATTCTGCCACCCCTCATCCCGCCCCACCCTTCAAGCATCGTGGCGATGATGAAATCAATCCTGGGGTCTTTGTTGAAGTCTGCAATAATTTAATCAAGTTGTAAACAATACCATACCATCCATTACACTGGAAAATGGCTATATGAATAGTTATGAAACGAACTATAAAGTTTTGACATTAGTTATAATTAATTGCGTACCATAACAAAGAAATAGTATTAGGTACATTAGATAACCTTCACCCTAAAGGGTTACGTAGAATTTACAATACAAGAATTGCATCCAATGATGTATTTGTATATACAGTCACATAATATATTTTATATAAATATAAGTACTATAATCAAAATAGTATTTGCTATAGTTATTGCAAGCTACGAAATTCCACCCATGGCAGCCACTGGTGCCCCAAGTGTCCGCTTGTTTCTTTTGCACCTTAGTCCACCCCTGTCCACAGTAAGATTTTAGAAAAGTCTTTTTAGGCTCTATTTTTATGAATAGCAAATATATATCTAGTTAAATAAAAACTCATCACTACTGTATTAAAAAAAATTAAAGTCTAAGACTTATTTATGAAAATTTAGCTATAAAATTTTATTTCTCAACTTTCGCCCTTGTAAACCTCTTGGCCGTAAATTCTCCTGTTGACAGTAGTAGGTAAATTAAAAAAAAAATGTTCAGGGGTGCACCATAATTTTGTACCAGTTGCACGGATTGGTTGCTACCACTGGTGGCGGAACGTTATTTGTGTAGAAGGGTGGAAGGGGGAGGCGGCGGTGGCAAACGAAAAATAAGTTTTTTGAGAAGTTGCCTTCCCCCCTTCACCTCTCCCTTACTCTGCCCCTTTTCGCAATAAATGTTGGAAACTTGGATGTCCCTAAAAGTTATTTGGAGATGTCCTCCTCCCAAATTTAGAAAATCAGATTATTTTAATGCTATTTGGAGAAGTCTTCTACAAAAATTTTTTTTAACTTAAATGCTTCTAGAAGCCATCTGGAGTGGTCCTCGCCTTTAATTGAAAAATAAAAATAGATGTCTCTAGAAACTATTTAAAGTGGTCTTCTCTAATTTTAAAAAAAAATGTAAATCTTTAAATGCTATTTGAAATGATCCTCACCTGGACATTTTTGAAAATAGGATGCTTTTAGAATAAATTTGGAGTTGTCAGATGGATTTTTAAAAATGATTTGTATCTGGAATATATTTGGAGTGACCCTTTCCCAGAAAATTTTAAAAATAATATTCCTCTAGAACAGGGGCGTACACACAAAGGAGGTCCAGTGGGTCCCAGCCCCCCATGGAGAACATGAAGGATAAATAAAATATTAAATACAAAGGGACGATTTAGCAATGTTAAATCACCTTAAAGCAGTGGTTGAAAATAACCCAATGTCTTGATACAGTGTGAGCAGTGGTGCATCCATGATTATGTCATGAGGGGGGAGGGGGGGCGTGCCTACACCACAAAAGAAATACCTTTAGGAACCAATAGATCATAAACACCGCGTCTTACTACCCGTTAGGGTTATACGCACTTAGCTAATGTGTAATGGTAGGGTGCTTGTGAGATGAAATGGAGGACCTACAGTTTAACGTGGGATCCGAACCACTGTGGAGGCCTGGCATTCCTCACATTCACAAGTTGTGAATAATACACGTCTTGTCAGAGGTGAAGGAAGGGTTTGGCAATCAGATAAATCTGTGCCGGGTCCAAGGATTGAACCCCGGACCCTCAGCACAGAAGTCTGACACCTTACCCCTAGACCACCAGGTCACCTTTAGGAACCAATAAAATGGTGGTCCGTGCCCTTGGGGCTTTTCACCCCTGGAGAAAAATTTGTAATTCTAAGGTTCAAAATGGTGCCCTTTAATTATATTTTGTACCTAATTGTTTCTGATTAAACTTATATGGGTTATAAATATATGTTACCTTCGATTTGATTGCCAGCAATAATTTCTAGGTATATTCACTGTAGAATTTACATTTAGTTTGTGAGTATAATTTTTAAATTAATATAAAAATGAACTGTTAAAAATAAAGATGCCTAACTCAAGTGACTGTATTTTAGTTAAAATATGAAAATAAGTCAATAGTAAATAACACGCTCTTTACTACACAAAGGAGTGGTGAGATAGGAGGGTAGTGTGAGGGAAAGCCAGGGTTCGGAGTAAACGGGGTGAAACATGTGTTGTTCGAACACATTGGACGTATGTCTGCAGAGAAGCACAGCACCCTTCAATCCGTCAAATTAATTTTTGAAAAATATCTCAAAAAGGGGGGATTATAGCTCCTTAGTCCCACCCCCTTGAATCCATGCCTGAGTGTGGAACATGCCCAACTGGATTTAACGCTGTCTAGTCTGTATAGCGTTAAGTATTTTGTTTAGTAATAATGGATTTAATTGATTATTGACTTGTAACTTCTATACTTTGGATCCTCCTTTAGAATAATTTCTGTGTGCTCCCCTGCTCTAGAATATATTTGAAGTGTGCTTCCACCGACATACTTTTGGAAATTGGATGCTTTCAGAAACTATTTGGAGTTATCTTTCACTACGATTTTGTTTTAATTTGGAAAATAATTTAACACTGTCTTGTTTACTCTCTAACCAATAGTAAACTAAAGTAAAGATCTCTAACTACCCCCACTTTGTTGATGAAGTAATACATTATAATTGTTTTTGGTCTCTAAAAAAACACAATACCCCCCTCACCCAACACCCCTCTCCCTGCCCTCTTATTATATATTCTTATTTCTATGAGCACTCACCTCGATATATCTATATTATCCGTATATATTATAGATCGAATTGAAGTCTCCCCTAAAATAAACCAAGTTGAACGCTAAATAGCTTGCTAAGGCATCCAATATTAATAATATTTTGGCCTCCTGCGTGGGAAAGCGACCCTAACCCAGTGATTCCCAACCTTTTTTCTTTAGAAGAACTCTTAAAATATTTCATAAAATCTTATCACACATTAGGTACGACAAGGGTAAATTATAAAATAGACATATAGATCATTAGGGTTGTTAAATACGAGTAATAATAATAATAATAATAATAATAATAATAATAATAATAATAATAATAATAAATTTATACTTTTGAATAAAATATTTCAGGATTATTTATTGCCTATTTCTATTTACTATTACTAATTACTGTCCTCCGGTACTTGAACATGGGTTATCACTATTCTTACCAACCTCACTTTTAATATTACTATCGGCACTATTCTCTTCATCTTCCTCGGGTACATGAGCTATATTTATATATCTCCACACTGTCCAAAAAATATTGTCAGATTAATAAAAACAAAGGTTGGAGATTCTCGCGGAACCCTGGTTAGGAATCACTGCCCTAACTCCTCCTTTTGTAATCTCATTACGGTTACTGTTTTGTCACTATCTGCCCTTAAAATTATCTTTTTTGCACAACTAAGCCTTCGGGGGCACAATGTACTACTTCACACAACGTATAGTTAACAATAATCTCTATCCCACTTTAAACTCGTTCTTTTTTTCAAGGATGTAAACTATCTATAAAATTTTGGATTGACGTTGAACAATTATTTTCTAGGAGATCTCCAAAAACATTTACGTCACTTCGTAATATGCAATTTGAGGAAATAAATCTAGAGAACAATAGGTCAGGGAAGACTCTATAATTTGGCCAGGCTCATTGCCTAGTCTAAATAAAAGTATTGAAATATATCCTGAAGAGGTTCTAAACATGGTTGATAGAAAACACACTCGAAAACTTAAATCAAACTCTTAAAGATAAATAATTATTTATCAGCATTTATCATTGGACTCAAAAGGCTTTTATCCAACATAGCTTTGTAAATCTTGTTTAAATATTAATTTTCACATACAGATACGAGATTTTTAAAAGGATGTAAGGTAGCAATATAATAATAATAATAATAATAATAATAATAATAATAATAAATTATCATGGTGCCCCCTGTCATTTTTTTCTGGATCCGCCACTCTGTGTGTGTGTGTGTGTGTGTATATTATATGAAACAGTCAATGTGTTTCAACATTAATAATATTGTTTATTTCTTATTGTTTTTAATAAGTTCTTACTTGATTTAATTATTTAAAACGTAAGGATCAAGCTAAACAAGATTGCCAGTGACAAGGAGGTCGGGGTTTGATTCTCGGCCAGGTTTACTAAGGGTAGTTTATCCGTAGCCCTCTCTCTAAACAAATACGGGTACATTTCATCAAAACTTTCCTTCCTCTTCCCCTATCAGCTAGAATAATCAGTGGAAATTACTGATAGCCTGAATAAGCACCTGAAATTAAAATGAATTAATTGTTGAAAATAGGTTACACATGACCATTTAACCTATTATTTATGTAAACTCTAGCTTTGTGTAGGCGTAAACAGTGTAGGTGATATAACAATGTGTAGTCTATCTCATTTTAGTTGAGAGTAAAAGTTAACTAATTTGACCCGCTTCGGTGGCCGCATGGTCACCCATTAGAGTAATTATTACATAAGCGTGTAATCCGAACGGGTTGTAAGACGCAGTTCTAAAAGGAAAAACCTCTTTGGTTTGATTAACAACGATGAGGTCGGAAGGGGGGAGGATTATTCCCGATTTTTAGCACAAAAAAAAAAGTGAATGCTTTTAGAAGCTAGTTGAAGGCTTTTTATTTTTTTTACATCTTCCATATTTATAAGTATTTACACAGGTAGAATAAATCTAAGACGGGTTGGGGGTATAGGGCCGTGTGTTAGAGCTCCTTATACTCCTCGGTTCCGACGCCCTGCTATCAACTAAGTAAGGGTAAGATAGAAATTTAGTCTACACGTGATTAATTATTGTATAGTTAATATTCACATTTTCCTAAAAAAAAAGTGACATGTATAAAAGTGTGTGTTCTTCAAGACAATTTTTTTTTAAGCATCGCGTCCTACTACCCGTTCGTATTATAAGGTTTCAAGACAAGTTAAACCATCAATAGAGGATTGTGCTTGTTTGTGAACCCTTCACGAGAATCTCAAGTTAGCAAAATATCACAAGATAAACACAGGCGGACAGCTGGACTGTGTAGTGAGTGGGGAGGCGATCAGCCACGCGCATTATTCCTCTTGACCTTGAAATAGTTTTCCATTTCTTTGCTTCTCTTCTTCTGACATGGGGTGGCAGGGTAAGTGTGAAGAGGATAAGATTAGAGAGAGACAGACGCTGTAGTTCAAGATAACAGCACAGAGCATTTTCATTTTAAGACATGAGGTCTAACACGAATGATACTTTCTCACGTACCAAGGCGGCCCCTTAAGCGTATTGACCGAACGGGTAGTAAGATTCGGTGCTAAAAAAACGCGTTCCTAGTTCCTACTGCCATAGAAAATAAGTAACAGTGTGTATGTAGTGTTTCTACAACAATGTATAGATCTATTATTTCGTTTCACAAATCTTAAGACTTTTTATTAAATGTCTATTTTTAAGATAAGAGCGAGAGAAAGTCTGTGCGGGGCACCGTACCATTTATTCTAGGAGTACGTTTTACCGAACTATCTGCATTTAACAAAACTAATGGTGTACGCATAAGGAAGGTAGAATTTAGAGAAAATGTACTCGTATTTGCGCGGAGGTAGAAAAAAACCTCGGTACAGAGAGATGAGATTCAATCCCCAGCCTCTCAATCACCGACAAACCAGACTGGAGGAGTTCGACGATAAGTTCACATGTCTTTCTCAAGAGCAATAGTTTCTAACCATGGAGAAATTCTAAAATAACGTTAAAAATCATTATACAAATTGAAGATATTTTTTATTATATCACTTTTTCAAAATAATTAAGCTAATTATTTTTGGCGGTATTGACAATAATGCCTACCAGTAGTTGTAATAAATTTATTGACCAGCCAAAAGTGTGCACGCACGTGTTTATTTTCAAGCTCCCCAGGCTCGGATTCCCCCCCCCCCCCCAATTATCCTCTCTACCCTCCCCCTAAAAAAAAGGGGGATTACCAAAATGTTTAGACCAAAGGAGCGCTTGCATCAGAAAAAATACATGCTGGAGCCCTCGTAGCATTTTTTAAAGTAATATTATTAGCATTAAATAACGAAAGTTAACTTTTACAAGTAGAAAGGTAGAAAACAAAGGGACAACATGTTACATGTTCTGGATGCAACTTTGGCAAATGTCCTTTATTCAAATTTGAAAAAATTGGCAATCATAATTAATGATGCTAATTTCTATTGTGATAAACAAATAAGGAATATTATAAAATTGTCTCACAGATCCCGAGATAAATGACTGAGCAGAGTTTTAAAAACGCTGCCTTCAGCTATCATAGCGGCCACGTGCAACAACAACTAATCTTCAACTCTGAATCTGATAAAAACTAAACAGTGTTGTGGACAGAAGTGGGAAGTGATCTTCGGACAACTTTGTCAACCATCAAACCCAATATTCAAGAACTGACTAAAACAAAACAGTTCCAACCATCATGATAATCTTCAGTCATTTTAAAAACAGTGTTACAATGATTTTTGTAGAAAATAAAAAAGTTCCTAGAAATAATTTTTTTTAAAGAAATATAAAAAAATATGGCGGGGTGCGTGGAAATTTGAATATCTACCAAGGGGTAGGTAGGGGGGGGGGGCAGCTGAAAAAAATGTTGGGATCCGATGCTTATAGATAGAGGATTCAAAGTTTGTTCCCCTCTTTTTTTTTATCACCGCGTCTTACTACCTGTTCATGCTATACGCAGATATGAAAGTCACTCTAATGGGGTAGGGATGAGGAAGGAAACATTTTAGAGGTAGTCTACCCGCATTTGCGTGGAAGGAGAGTGGGAAACCATTTAGGAAATACCACCCTCAGTAGACCAGACCGGCGGGTTTTGTTCCCTATTACTGTTTGTTTATTTTTTCCAACAAAGTAATATTATTTTAGCTTTGATCTCACCGAGCCTGAGCTGGACCCCAAGGAGAAAAGAACGCGGAATATTAAGTGCAGAAAGTGCCGAGTTAAGTGATCAGGGACCCATGCAACGCTTTAAAACAGCTTATTATCAACACATTATTTCATAGTGGATAAACATATATTTTAGATCATTGTCCCGATGGTTGTTTTCAAATTATAACGCTGTGTCGTGGCACAATCCAATATATCAATACATACGCGTTACATTAACGAGTTATTTCAAATCTCACAGCGGTTAGCGAAGCTGTCTGCTAGCTTCTGGCTGTAGAGCGCATGCGTTGACAAATGCGCATGCGCATTAATTTGAGATGGTTAGTTCTGAGATTTGATTGGTTCTCCTGTGCCTAACATCTCGAGCAGAGCTGACAAAGTAGAGAATAGTTTAACTTCAGCAGAACAGCTCGCGCCGATTAAGCGGAAATCTTGTGATTGGCTTAGAGCGCGTCACGTGACCACGTTTCTGTTCTGCGAATGTGTGAATCCACAGTAACAAACATTAGGAGAAAGCTGCAAGTCGAACACGTCTGAACACGCAACTCCTCACCACCCGAAGAACCACCGGTTGCTGGTTGGGGGACAGGGGCTGTCAATTATTTACAAGAGTTGGAGGCTCCTGGTCTGGTCGGAACGTTAGTGTCTAGCAACACGTGACACGAGACCAGGCGAGAAAAGTGACGCGGCTCAAAAAAAGGCTATTTTTTCAGGGGAAAACGAAATAATAAGGTGTATCAAAGTGTCGAACTGTCAACAAACATTAGAGAAAAATTTATAAGGTAATTATGTGGACTGTACATTTATAAAATATATCAATATTTAGCACCACGTCTTACTAAATAACCGATCGGGTTATATGCCAAATATACTGTTAATAATATTTAATAATATTTAACACCACGTCTTACTACCCATTCGGGTTATACGCTTAAGTACTAATTACGCTAATGGAGTAGGAATTGGGAGGGTTGAATTTAGAGGAAGTGAACCTGCATTTGCGTGGAAGGAGAGTGGAAAACCATTTAGGAAAAACCACCCCCAGTTCACCCGACCGAGATTCGAACCTCGATCTCCCCGTCCTCGGTGGTCTGGCTCAACACGACTAGCGTGTTAGCCAACTACGCCACCGAGGCGGGTAAATATACTGCTGATGGTTCGGTAAATTCTTGGTGACGTCACAAGGTTGACTATAGTAAACATTTTGAATTGAGTCACTTTTCTTGTTAAAATTAATTTATTGTTTCTCATTTGTGAAGCTCTTAATTCAAAGAAAGTGTATACGCATTTGCGGGGAGGGAGAGCGGAAAACAATTTTTGGGGGGAAACCCCCCTCAGTACACACGACCGGGATTAAACTCCTACATCCCTGTCATCGGAAGTCTAGTCTAATCCGAGAGTGACGCCTTGGATCATGTAGTCACCAAAGCGAGTCTCACTTTAAGTGTTTTTTTTTATATCTACTCGAGACACTTTTAACCGTCCATGTCATCCGCCGTACAAACAAACATCGGTGTTAAAATGTAACAAGAGAAAAGTGACGCGCCTACACTCTAGCGGTCAAATTTGAAATTGCTGGAGGTTGAACCCAACTTGGTACATCTCTCTGTGGACACTGGACATAGCTCAAAGCCGCCGGCAGTTTTCTCGCGAGTGTTCCTACCACGTGATCAGCCTGAACGTGGTTTGAGGACAGACGAGCAAATCCTAGAAATGTTCATAAGTACATTTCAAAATCAATCACACAGACATCTTATATACAAATAAATGCTTACTAAAAGATACTTTTTATATATGTATAAAGCTTTCAAGTAATAAAAAAGTGGATCAGAGACATTTAGAACCAGAACCTAAACTAGAACCGTTAAAAATAAACTGGAAGGAACCGTAACCGTGAGAAACTACGGCGTAACTTCCTGTAGGTATAAATTAACACGTACATAATGAATCCAGGTCACAACTAGATTAACTTATGGTCTACCATACAATATACACTAACGATCATCATGACTTATCAGTTAGCTAGCTTATGTTACCATACCATATAATACAAACTAGCCATTGACAACACTAAGACGATCTCGGTGGTCTTGGGGTGAAGTTCTCGCCTCAGGACCTGATAATTGTAGGTTCAAACCCAACCGAGGTCAACGGATTTTTCTCAAGCGATACAAATTCGTAGCACAACTTCCTTCGGAAGAGAAATAAAGCCGTCGGCAGGTAAAATAAACCTTGTATGTATATGTCATAAAAATTCTCGTGTGCTGATATATTCAGTCAGTTCAGAAAGTGCTCGTTAAAAACCTACAGTAACTAACACTTCCAAGTTACTACTAACTTAATATCCTATACAACATACACTAATCAATATAATGACATATCAATTACAACAAAATTAACTTATGATAACACATATAATATACATAAACCATTAACACCATGACCCGCCTCGGTGGCGTAGTTGGCTAAAGCGCTAGTCTTGTTGAGTTCGACTACAGAGGACGGAGAGATCAAGGTTCGAATCTCGGTCGGGTGAACTGGGGGTGGTTTTTCCCTAAATGGTTTTCCACTCTCCCTCCACGCAAATGCGGGCTCACTTCCTCTAAATTCAACCTTCCCAATTCCTAATCCATTCGCGTAATTATGTACTTAAGCGTATAACCCGAACGGGTAGTAAGACGCGGTGCTAAATAATAATAATAATAATAATAATAATAGTTAACACCATGTTTATACAAGGTTATAATACCATAATCGCTGGACACGTCGTCTAAATCACACGCACGCTAATTTGCCAGTGACGAGAATGTAGGGGATCGAATCCCAGGCGGGTTTATTTCCTCTTTACCTTCATCTTACTTCATTATGGCCATCTTTAAAAACTATTTTGGTACTAACCAACACACACCACCTTTTTTCTGGGCATATCCACTGAATTGAACATTTAATCATTCGGTCACAATTAATAAGTTTGAATTAATTTTAAAGGTTTTTCGAACTCTTATATTTAAATCCCTCGTATGAGACGATATAGTGGCGTGAGTTATATAAACACATGTTCCGCCCGCGGGCTCATGTGCCGACAAGAAGTGACCTTGACTCCACGATGTACTAACTAGCACTACCTCAACAGTCGCTGTTTCTGAGCTAGATGATCTCTATCTAATCTCGATATTCCCTCTACAAACCACACTTCTTGCCACTCACACTCTATAATCACACTTCCTAAAATTACCACTTATTACTAGACTTTCTTACTCTACAACCACAATATTGCGAACATTATCGCTCCCTAAAGGTGGGAGGTAGGGACCGGGAGCGAAGGTAAATGTTTTTTGCTGTTTTTATAGCCAATCATTTTTTGGCTAAAATAAATAAACTAGCTTAGTGTTCCAGTATAAATATAGCTTAATTATCTTCACATGGTTACCTCAACAGTTCTTGTATATTTGTCAAAGGTATTACCCTGGAATTTAATGACAATTTTTTTTATTAATTTAAAAAGTTTTTCATCTAATGCCACTTACGCTCATAACAGAGATTCATACAATAATTGTTTATACCACCACTGAAGGAAATTACTCTCTTGTTTCTATTGGATCAATATTTTAAGCAAATAAAAAATATAAAAAATTTACTATCAAAGCTGCAAAAACACCTTTTCTTGAGTCTCCTTCCACCATTCCTTAAGGTCATTCGACCATCAAAATGTATTGCAATATTTTAAACTAGAGCATAATTGCAAGATATAAATAGTGATTCAATTATTTCAAATCATCACAATTCAAGAGCTATAAGGGTCAAACTTGCTATTTTAGCTATTTTGCTATTAATATTGACCCATTGTTAATGTAAAGTAATTTAATGTATGGTGAGTTAATTTATTGTAGCTAGATATTCATATGAGGTGTACACAATGAAATATTAATATTACTAAAATATATTAATTTTGATAATACTCATTTATATTATTTATCTTAATATATATAATTCTTCTGTACGTGAGTATGTCACTGAACTACCCTAAACGGCTGGACCGATTTTGATGAAATTTTTTTTGTGTGTTTTGAGTGGGTCCGGGATGGTTTAGATTCACAATTGGACCCGGTAGGTGGCGCTGCAATCGGGTTCTAGGATTTTTTTGTATGTTTTAGGGAATTTTTTGGGGGGATTTTTTTTTTAGAGTTTTTGCGTATCAGAACATGTAACCTCAAAATTTCACCCCCCTACCACCACCCCTCAATATTTATAATAATGAATATAATATTAATAATTTACCTTAAAAAAATCATAAGTTCATCAATAATTGACCGCGAAATACCAAAAATTAAAAGATGTTTTATTTTGTATGTTGTCTTGACAAACACTGAATTTGTAATATTTGTGTAACTCACTAATTGGATTTATATATTAAGCACGCGTCTTACTACCTTGGGTTATACACTTACGTAATGTGCAATGTAGGTGATGAGATACACAGAGCTACATTAAGTGGATCCGACACGGTGGGCTGCTTCCTACATCACATTGTGTTTAATACACATTTGTAGAGTGAAGAGGTTGCATTAGATAATCTGTCCGGACGAGATGAACCCGACCTTCACACAGAAGTCTGAACTTACCTAGACCACCAGTCACCTACAATGGAGTTCATGTGATTTGTATGTGATATCACATATTATTTGTTATATCGAATCAACTATGCACCACGAAAAGCACGTTGGGTGACAACGTCTTCGGTCCGCTAGTATAAATATATGATTCTGTACATCTCATATGAATGTCTAGTTACAATAAATTAAATCCCCGTACATTAATTACTTTACCTTGACAATGGTTTTAAAAAAGCATAAAATATCAAGTTTGACCACTCGTGAACTTTAATGATTTGAAATCATTGAATACCTATTTATATCTTATAAATTAGAAACTTGTTAGAAGTGTGTAATAAAATATTGATGGTAGAATGACCTTAAGCTCGAATCCCACTTCGTCGAAAATACATATCAGAATAAGATCTTGTGAGTAAGCATGCATTTCCCCAACTAGCAGAAGTGTAGTGTTGACCCATGATGCTTTGCAATCAGAAACAAGTTAGAAACACACTGATTTAATCATGTTTTAGTTTCTCAGTAGATAACATATAATCAATGATGGAGGAAGAATTTTCAAATTGATGTACCAGCTAGGGTTATTCAAAATTTGAATGGATTCCACGAAGTGTCCGAAGCCGAGGACAAGCTTAAATTGGATACTATAACTGAATTAATCACGTTGCAGGCTAAGATCTTGTGATTGGTTAAAAATCGTCACGTGATTGCTGATGAAGAAGACGTGTCGACATGCCACATGTTTAGCGTCCATCTCGCAGTAAATGATTACACTGACATCTTTAAAAATGTACAATTTTAGTTAAAGTGAAAATATTTCAAATTAAACTTGAAAAAAAGTTTGTTTCAAACTGGTGCCACTTACAAATCCTATTTCCTTTGTCGTGTCTACTATGTTATAAATAAGGCCCGGATTTTGATGACCTAAAATCATCAAAAAATGACCTAAATCTTAAAAAATGACAAATTTTTAATTAATAAAAATATGAACAAAGAGTCGTAATAGATGTACACCGCTAAACCAAACACGGTGCTTTACAAATTTAATTTAATGTAAACAAATATTTGGTAGGCAAGGTTGATCAAATGGTCGGCACAACTTGGACCAAGCCTTCTTGGTGGCAGCATGGTCTAAGGCGTCACTCTCACAATAAACTAGACTGCTAATGACAGGGAGATCGAGGTTCAAATCCTTGTAGGGTGTTCTGAGGGTAGTTTTTCCTAAATGGTTTTCCACTCTCCATCCACGCAAGAAAGGGTACGCTGTCTCTAGATTCAGCCTTCCACATCCTTAACTCATTAGCGTAGTTAGAATGTATGCGTACAACCTGAAGAGGTAGTAAGACACGGTGCTAAAAATAAAACAACTTGGACCAACTGGTCGACAAGTTCAAGCATAGGAGGACAAAGTGATAAACAGACAACAGGTCAACATGAAAAGACAAACTGGTAGACAAAAGTCAAGAAGGATCCAGTTAAGGATGTGTGTACAGAGTCGACAAAATGTCTAAACACATTTTTGTCGTTACACTGTGTTCAATAAGTTTGAATGTGTGTACATAGGCAACGACACGACAAAACTGTGTTTCAGAAGTTGAAGAGTTGTGGAGCGCCACAACATTGCAACGACTTGCTTGTCTTAAGACTTGGATGCGCCTGGTGCAAACAAATAGAGCCGTGTACACCGGCGATAATTCTGTCGTTGCTCACCAGATTGTGCTTGGACCAGTCCATGACTTCAATCTAGTTTTGGAACAAATATCGCATATTGTGCCTATCTATTGTTCGATCGTGTTCCGTCTCCAATTGGTGTCCTGCCGAGAAATTGATTGTCCAACTAGAGCCAAAAGTTCAAAACTTGAAACACCCATTCTATAGTATGGAAAAACTTATCGAAATAGTTACTAAAACACTCAAAACTTGTATAAAACCTTCCACGTCTTTCGCTGTAAATGGGGTGTATCTAAAATTGACGTTCACGTCCTCGTCGTTTTCTATTGCAGGCTACAAGAGCAAAAATAGCACCTACTTCTTCTACGTCCATTATGATAATGAATGTAATACAGGTTTACGGAACTTTCGTTTTTCCTGATAACAAATATGTTCCCTGTGAACACACACACCAACGACGCGACTGTTGCATCGTTCATCTGTTGCTGTGCAGTTGATAGCCAGAAAGATAACGACAAAAATGTGTTAGGCCATATGTACACAGGCAACAAATTGTCTAAAGAGTAGAAAAAAATTGACAAGTTAATACAAGGCTAACAAAGTGCCCACAAAGCCACAGGTCCCAGGTTTGACTCCTGTATCCAGGTGTTCTTTTCCAATTATATTATATTTAGTTACATTTCCGTGAATGGCTGTCATAAGTTACTAATGAGAGTTTCAATCAAATAAATTAGTAATTGTTTCCTTCGCTTCTCACTATCCGTCTGAGCAATAGGCATATATATATATTATATATATAGGAATGAGAAAGGTAGAATTTAGAGGAAATGTAGCCGCATTTGCGTGGAGGGATGGAGTAAAAACGTTTAGGCCAATAACTGTAGTAGGTTACATCTAACCGGAATTCAAACCTCGCTCTTACCATCACCGCCATTCTTGTATAATGTGATGGTGACGCACCAGAGACTAGACCATGCAATCAACGATGGGGATATTCCGTAGTTTTATACATTATCCGCAATGTACTAACTTTTCGGTCCCTTGGCCCACTCTTAACTGGATTCATCTCGACGTGTGTCTACCAGTTGGTTCATTCGTGTAGAGTCGACCAATTGGCTCTACATCACTTTGTCCTACTATGCATGATTGCACGAGCTTGTCGACCAGTTGGATGTATATCACTCGGTCCTCCTATGCATGATTGCATGAGCTTATCGACTAGTTGGCTGTATATCATTCTGTCCTCCTATGCATGATTGCACGAGCTTGTCGACCAGTTGGCTGTATATCACTCGGTCCTCCTATGCATGAGTGCATGAGCTTATCGACTAGTTTGCTGTATATCATTCTGTCCTCCTATGCATGATTGCACGAGCTTGTCGACCAGTTGGATGTATATCACTCGGTCCTCCTATGCATGATTGCATGAGCTTATCGACTAGTTGGCTGTATATCATTCTGTCCTCCTATGCATGATTGCACGAGCTTGTCGACCAGTTGGCTGTATATCACTCGGTCCTCCTATGCATGAGTGCATGAGCTTATCGACTAGTTTGCTGTATATCATTCTGTCCTCCTATGCATGATTGCACGAGCTTGTCGACCAGTTGGATGTATATCACTCGGTCCTCCTATGCATGATTGCATGAGCTTATCGACTAGTTGGCTGTATATCATTCTGTCCTCCTATGCATGATTGCACGAGCTTGTAGACCAGTTGGCTGTATATCACTCGGTCCTCCTATGCATGATTGCATGAGCTTATCGACTAGTTTGCTATATATCACTCTATTCTCCTATGCATGATTGCATGAGCTTGTCAACCAGTTGGCTGTATATCACTCGGTCCTCCTATGCACGATTGCATGAGCTTATCGACTAGTTTGCTATATATCAACTCTATTCTCCTATGCATGATTGCATGAGCTTGTCAACCAGTTGGCTGTATATCACTCGGTCCTCCTATGCATGATTGCATGAGCTTATCGACTAGTTGGCTATATATCACTCTGTTCTTCTATGCATGATTGCATGAGCTTGTCGACCAGTTGGCTGTATATCACTCTGTCCTTCTATGCATGATTGCATGAGCTTATCGACTAGTTGGCTGTATATCACTCTGTTCTTCTATGCATGATTGCACGAGCTTATCGACTAGTTGGCTGTATATCACTCTGTCCTCCTATGGATGATTGCATAAGCTTATCGACTAGTTGGCTATATATCACTCTGTTCTTCTATGCATAATTGCATGAGCTTGTCGACCAGTTGGCTGTATATCACTCTGTCCTTCTATGCATAATTGCATGAGCTTATCGACTAGTTGGCTATATATCACTCTGTTCTATGCATGATTGCACGAGCTTGTCGACCAGTTGGCTGTATATCACTCTGTCCTCCTATGCATGATTGCATGAGCTTATCGACTAGTTGGCTATATATCACTCTGTTCTTCTATGCATGATTGCACGAGCTTGTCGACCAGTTGGCTGTATATCACTCTGTCCTCCTATGGATGATTGCATAAGCTTATCGACCAGATGGTCCAAGTCGTGTCACTCAATTGACCCACCGATTTTAACAAATATTTGTTTACATGGGTCGACCAGTTGGTTGTCCACCACATGGTCCTACTCGTTTTGGACTACTTGACACACCCCGTTTTATAAATAAATGTGTTTATCTTGTCGACCAGTTCGCTGTCGATTACTCTGTATCAGGCATGATCTTGTTAACAATTTGGTCGAAATCATGACAGCCACTTATCTCCCACATAGCCTCCCAAATATTATAATTATAAAAAATAATATTATTTCAATAATGAAATTATTGGCTTATTATGACGGAGGCCGACCTATTTAACAAATGGTCTAATATAACCTGATTTTGGTTGGAAGAACAGTTTAGAAAATTCAAACATATTTATTTGCGGCCAACATTGTGCGTCCTACCCTTTAATTATAAACTGTATTTACAATCAATGCGAGTAACTAAATATATCTTATTTACTTTTATTTGTTGATGCACGTAAAGTTGTGCCAACATTGGATTTATCTATTTTCACTTCCCAAGTAAAAGGACTTTGAACTTTATTAAACATGGTCAAACTCAAGAAGAAGATGATTAGAATTTTGAAATATACATATATTTTGGTCTTACCTGTGTATAAAAACAATAATATTAATTTTATCAAATATCAAATTGCAAACATTTTATTATTAAGCAATGAATACATACTATCGTTGTGTCGAAGTCTTCATGTGGTTACAATTAGAACTAATTGTCATCAAGTTCCAAGTTACGCTACCAGAATGAGCCTCTAGCACATGTTGATATAATTGTTTTCTTGGTTCTTAATTTCCTAAGCGCGCGATTCAAGCATTATTATTTTATATGTCAAAAAAAAGCTGATTTGGTGTTATTTTTAAATTTAACATCTTTTACTGGTTTCTTCCTGGTCATCTCATTTTTATTTAAAAAAATTATTAATATATTTGTTTAAAACAAACATTTCTTTGACGTGGATTCTTCTTTGTTTTGGAAGATGTATTCTTGGAAAATTCGAACGTTTTCAAATGACGGGAGACGGAAGTGACCCGGACAATTCAAACAGAGATCTTGAGTGATAATGGTGTGTTTCATGTCCGCGGAGTTGAAAATCGAATGAATTACGAGTGAGGATTGTGCTACAACTGAGGAAATGATTTCAAATAAGAGTCTGAAATGCGAGGAATCTACAGAAATGAAGTTGGGAGTTGCCTATTATTATTTTATATAAATCAACTCCAAGTAAAATATCACGAATTGTTCCAGGTATTTTCTCAAGAAGCCATTTTTTTTAAAATTCTGGTAAAATCAAATTTTTATAAACAATTACATCTACCAGAATCAACAACCATCGGTGAGCCAGCATATATTTTAATTAATACAAATGAAGAAAATTTGCTCAATCCATTCATCAATCAAGAAAAGTATACTTCAAAATAGTTAACTATATTTAATTTTTCAACATCCTAATTTTCTGGCATTTTTGTCCTTCATGGAAGCATAATATAAAGACTATGTATGTTTTTCCTTAAACTTTAATTGTGCAAATCATAACATTTGTTTATACCTTTCATTTTTCTAAATTATAACATAATTTATTTTATTGTTTTAAAGAATGGCCGGATTTTTTAATCCAATTTCAAATATATGATTGTTTCAATCCTAGAGTGTTAAGTGGAACTTCACAGGAAGGGTAGTAGGGAATTCTACTGAAAATATAAGACAAGCAAGTGAAACATTTTTTTAAAATTTCTTTATTAAATGTTTACCCTCATACATAGTACATCTCAAGGTAACATACTTACTTGCATTGTTGAAAATATTGTGTTTGTATGTGTTGTTTTTTTGGTCTGTATTCTTTTATTGTTGAGATCCATGACTATGTGTAGAGCATTGTGATTGTGGGCCTGATGGTCAAAGTGGTCAGGTACGTTAAGATTAAGGTTGTAACTATCCAACCCCTCAAGTAGTCCCGAGGTCATAGAGTTTGCGTGCTAATGAGCTAGCCTATTTCAGAGCCGGATGATAGGTTACAAATATGAATGGAAGAAATGAGGTTATCTGTTTTATCATTTTTTTAGCATAAATTAACTTTTTTATATACATCCCATAGATTTTGCTGTTTATTGAGAATTCTTTTTTTTTCTACAACATGGATCAGATTTTACTGTATCGTTTGTGTCATTTTATAGGTATTGATAATATCCAAAAGTGACCGCTGCAGATAGCATGACTTGATGTATGAAATATATTAAAATTGTTTTAGTAACCAACTTCTACTGTTCTTTCTACCAAAATATTATTAGACTATATAGTATGATTTATGTCAGAATGAAGGCGAAAGGTATCTTCATGTCCCTATTTACTAGGAAAGCTCACAGTTTAAGTTTTATCATTTTTTTTTAATGTTTATAAAACGGAAGATGTTGCAGATTGGAGATGAAAGGTGTTTTTTAAATCCAGCTTTCTTTAAATAAATAAATGTATTTCTTACATGGTTACGATAGAAAATTAATGAATATTGTTTTAGTGGGTGTGATGCCCATAAAAGATGTGGAGATATTATCCTCAACATATTATATTTCATGTTAACTCTAGCAGTATTTATGAGTTTTAGTGACGGACGGACTCGAGCGTCACTTGGTCTCGTTTTATAAATTAAGGGTACAACACATGTTGGGTTTTTTACGTATCTACAATCCTTAAAACTATCAGGAGAGAACAGGACAAATTGTAAAAGATCTCCACGAAACAAGTTTCAATTTTAAGTTACAGTGAAAGCGACCTTGAACGATTTCTATCTAAGAAGGGAAATCGCCCAAGGAGATGGGGTGAAGGTTGCAAGAAACCCTCGCAATCATACCATCATACAGATTGGACGTGTGTTGGACTCTAGCGATCATATCATCATACAGATTGGACGTGTGTTAAGACTCTAGCGATCATATCATCATACAGATTAGACGTGTGTTGGACTCTAGCGATCATACCATCATACAGATTGGACGTGTGTTAGACTCTAGCGATCATACCATCATACAGATTAGACGTGTGTTAGACTCTAGCGATCATATCATCATACAGATTGGACGTGTGTTGGACTCTAGCGATCATACCATCATACCATCATACAGATTGGACGTGTGTTAGACTCTAGCGATCATATCATCATACAGATTGGACGTGTGTTAGACTCTAGCGATCATACCATCATACAGATTAGACGTGTGTTAGACTCTAGCGATGATACCATCATACAGATTGGACGTGTGTTAGACTCTAGCGATCATACCATCATACAGATTAGACGTGTGTTAGACTCTAGCGATCATATCATCATACAGATTGGACGTGTGTTGGACTCTAGCGATCATATCATCATACAGATTGGACGTGTGTTGGACTCTAGCGATCATACCATCATACAGATTGGACGTGTGTTAGACTCTAGCGATCATACCATCATACAGATTGGACGTGTGTTGGACTCTAGCGATCATATCATCATACAGATTGGACGTGTGTTGGACTCTAGCGATCATACCATCATACCATCATACAGATTGGACGTGTGTTAGACTCTAGCGATCATATCATCATACAGATTGGACGTGTGTTGGACTCTAGCGATCATACCATCATACCATCATACAGATTGGACGTGTGTTGGACTCTAGCGATCATACCATCATACAGATTGGACGTGTGTTAGACTCTAGCGATCATACCATCATACAGATTGGACGTGTGTTGGACTCTAGCGATCATACCATCATATAGATTGGACGTGTGTTAGACTCTAGCGATCATATCATCATACAGATTGGACGTGTGTTAGACTCTAGCGATCATACCATCATATAGATTGGACGTGTGTTGGACTCTATCGATCATACCATCATACAGATTGGACGTGTGTTGGACTCTAGCGATCATACCATCATACATTATTATTATTATTATTAGCACCGCGTCTTACTACCCGTTCGGGTTATACGCACTTACGCTAATGTGCAATGGTAGGGTGATTGTGAGATGAAATGGAGGACCTACAGTTTAACGTGGAATCTGAACCACGGTGGAGGCCTGGCATTCCTCACATTCACAAGTTGTGATTAATACACGTCTTGTCAGAGGTGAAGGAAGGGTTCGGCAATCAGATAAATCTGTGCCGGGACCGAGGGTTGAACCCCGGACCCCTAGCACAGAAGTCCGACACCTTACCCCTAGACCACCAGGTCACCCCATACCATCATACAGATTGGACGTGTGTTGGACTCTAACGATCATACCATCATACATGTTGGACGTGTGTTAGACTCTAGCGATCATACCATCATACAGATTGGACGTGTGTTAGACTCTAGCGATCATACCATCATACAGATTGGATGTGTGTTAGGCTCTAACGATCATACCACCACACAGATTAGACGTATCTTACATACTCGCGCAGTCACTCCAACTCAACTTACATAATATAAACAAAGTGCGGAATAAATTAAACCTAATATTTAGTGTGTGCTCTTTGATTGGTTTTTATCTTCTATTTATATCAAACCCAGTCTAATCGTTGGTCAGGAACGTAAAACTAATTGGTGCCCGAACACAATATGTTTAAATATTGAGATCTAGCGCTGAGATATAAAATGACGCACATGAATCCAGGGCGATCTGGCCGTATACTAACCCGGTAAGGATCGGAACAAAGGACGCAGGGACGAATGAGAATTCGTGCCATTAGTGTGACACTTAATGGTCGGCGCTGGAGTATTACATATTACGTTCGGGCACCAGGTAACCTGGTCAGGTACCCAACCAATAAGTTTATTTTTAATTGATTATATATCCTATTAATTAATTTGGATTATTTATTAAATCCCTTCTTACTTACTTTATGGCATTAGGAACTCGAAAGTTCATTTCCGCACTTACAAAAGAACGCTACATATCCCTATCTTGAGCAAGGTCTATCCAGTCCACCTCATTACACCCTATCTTTTTCGGGTCCATTCTAATGTTATCCTCCCCTCTGCGTCTTGGTCCACCCAAATGTCTCATCCTTTTGGGTTTGCCAGTCAATTCCCTGAAAAGCGCATAACCCGAACGGGTAGTCAGACGCGGTGATAAGTGTTAATACCCTGAACAAGGTTCTAGAATCATCAAGTCCTTGAAAACAAGCACTTTCAAAATATGTTGGGTCTTTTACCAGAACTATTAAATAAATGTCCTGGTTTAAAGCAAACATTAAACTATTCTACAAGGGGGACTGTAATCCAGTTGGTTACATTTGGAGACTTTACTAGTAAATAAATGTTAAGTTTCTTGTAATATTCGTTACCAAATATCTACATCAACTTTAGCAACACCTGGAAAGCACATATTATTATGTAGATTCAAAGTGGGCGGTTGAAATAATTCTACATTTAAACATGAGCTCACATTTGTTATGAGACAATAGAATGAAAGATAACCCCTCACTGAGACAACTTTGTAAGTTCGTAGTAAAAAGGATCGAAGGTGACGGGAAGGTTGCCGGTCGAATCTCGCCGTGGATATACAAACATAATTTATAAAGTCGGTTTTCCACCTCTTCCTGGACAATGTAAAAAATGTGTTCCACCATGTCTAAAACAATGTAAAAGCGTATTCTCAACACTTGTCAAACAATGTAGAGAATATACATTTCCCCCACAAAAGGTAGAATTTATATGAAATATACCCTAATTTTCGTGGATAGAGTGGAAAACTACTTAGGAAACACCCTTAGTATATCCGACAGTGATTTAAATGCCAGATCCTCCAGCCATCCGCAAACCAAGCTATATGAGCTCTATATTTAGAGTGCAATAACAAGAGAATATACATACTTGTACTACTGCACCTATTTAGTTGAATACCAGGGGGAAGAGGAGGATTTCTAAGTACTTTCATAGCCATCTCGAACGGCCCCACTTAACTTCGCAGAGAAGACCACTCGAGATGCTCAATAATATGCTCAGGAATACATACCCAGGATCTACTACTGAGCTATTCCGTACTCAGGGTCATTCTTCATTCTTAGTTTAAGGCTGAGTCTGTGATGGACGTGTGAGATTGTCGGCTCCTAGAGCTATCAGTGAACACAGCTACCGACGACTCGGTGTCTGCTTTATGCTGCCGCTAGTAACTTGCTAGATTTGCCCAGAGTTCGATTCCTGTTTAGTACAGTGGAGCGATAAGCCAATACAATGGAGTGAATAGGTTCAGACCTGGCTATCCCTGAAGAGTGGAAACCAGGTATGATACAATGGAGTGAATAGGTTCAGACCTGGCTATCCCTGAAGAGTGGAGACCAGGTATGATACAATGGAGTGAATAGGTTCAGACCTGGCTATCCCTGAAGAGTGGAGACCAGGTATGATACAATGGAGTAAATAGGTTCAGACCTGGCTATCCCTGAAGAGTGGAAACCAGGTATGATACAATGGAGTGAATACATTCAGACCTGGCTATCCCTGAAGAGTGGAGACCAGGTATGATACAATGCAGTGAATAGGTTCAGACCTGGCTATCCCTGAAGAGTGGATACCAGGTATGATACAATGGAGTGAATAGGTTCAGACCTGGCTATCCCAGAAGAGTGGAGACCAGGTATGATACAATGGAGTGAATAGGTTCAGACCTGGCTATCCCTGAAGAGTGGAGACCAGGTATAATACAATGCAGTGAATAGGTTCAGACCTGGCTATCCCTGAAGAGTGGAGACCAGGTATGATACAATGCAGTGATAGCAGACCTGGCTTATCCCTGAAGATTTGGAGACCAGGTATCGATTCCTGTTTAGTACAGATGTGAGTGAATAGTTCAGACCTGGCTATCCCTGAAGAGTGGAGAACCAGGTATGATACAATGCAGTGAATAGGTTCAGACCTGGCTATCCCTGAAGAGTGGAGACCAGGTATGATACAAGGGCAGTGAATACATTCAGACCTGGCTATCCCTGAAGAGTGGAGACCAGGTATGATACAATGCAGTGAATAGGTTCAGACCTGGCTATCCCTGAAGAGTGGAGACCAGGTATGATACAATGGAGTGAATAGGTTCAGACCTGGCTATCCCTGAAGAGGGGAAAGACCAGGTATGATACAATGGAGTGAATACATTCAGACCTGGCTATCCCAGAAGATGACTCCGGACCAATGAATGGATCTGGAGCGTGTGACGTAGCAGAAGAGATGTCTACTCATGACTCAACACACTTCAAACATTTACTTGCGGATATGTTTATCCTCGCGAGTTATTTCCGGGCAGGAATGTGTACATTGGAGAACGGCAAGCGTTAAACACCGCTATGCCATCAACACGAAACATGCTGGGGTAAAAAAAAGAGGCCGAAAACATATTCGCAGCCACATCTTTACCAAGCGAAATGTGACATAGTTCATAGACTTGCATATCATTAACAAAACGCGAGCTTTCTTAGTGTAACGTCAACCTCACTGGTCTTTGGGTGGAGTTCTGGCCTCAAGACCCGATGATAGTGGGTTCAAACCCAGCCGGGGTCGACGGATTGTACCTGAGCGATAAAAAACCGCAACACAACTTCCTTCGGAGGGGAAGTAAATCCGTCGCGCGTATGTAAATTGTGGTATGTGAAAGAACCCTGTAAGGTAATGGAAAATAACTCTTCGGCAAAATTGGGAGACCCTTTCGTTCTCGTTCCTAGAAATTCTCGTGTGCGATATAAATCAGTCGGTTCAGAAAGTGCACGCTAATACCTCAAATAAATAAATATTACTGTAACCTTATATAAGGCAACTTCGTACCGGTTTTCGTTGACAGTTCCCGAAATAATACTCATGCCCGGACAGATTTTGTTTCCGGGTTGTTAAATAAAGGTATGCAAAGTGAAATGTATATGGCTAAAATAAAAATATTTAAATCAAGTCGGTTCCTAGAGATTTGTCGATGTCTTTATCATCTAAACATGCTTAGAGATTTTACAAGGAGAAAATAAGAATGAAAACGTTGATAATAAGTTTGTAAAAGAGTTTAACTTTATTACAGTGTTCCCTTCGTTTAGCCTGTAAGGTGACAGACTTATCTTCCACAGTGGTATAGTTTTATAAGATAGGATCACGTGCAGTCAGTCAAGGTAAGTCTCCTACCTTTCAGGATACGTGAAAGAAACAGAATCGCATCTCTCCAAACAACTTGTATGTTATAACCATGACCTGGATTTTAATTAGAGAAGTTATAAAAAAGACTTAAAAAACGTCCAAGAAAATACCTAAAAATATGAACAAAAACCTCATGGTTGACGCAAACGACTAAATTAAACACAAACTTTACAAATATAAAATTGAATGAAAAACCTTTCTCATTCTGACAAATGTGGGTTGAAAAAATTTATGTTTGCGCATTTATACATTTATAAAATATTGATAGTATTTAATAATATATTTATTCAACATGAATGATTTAATATGACTCAAAAATGCCTAAAAATTATATTTAAAAAAATGTATGAAATATACATTTCTACAACAAGGGGATCATGAACAGAATGTTATGTTAACAACATGAACAATGTCTGTGATGAATCAATAAAAAATTATATCATCAGAATTTGGACCCTGGATATCACCCTCTATTTAAAACACGATGTTAAAAAAGATTAACATTAACTTATTTAGCGTAACAATGTACAAAATAGTTTTTTTATTATCTTTTATGAAGAAAAGGTGACCTGGTGGTCTAGGGGTAAGGAGTCAGACTTCTGTGCCTGGGGGTCCGGGGTCAATCCTCGGTCCAGGTACAGATTTATCTTATTGCCAAACCCTTCCTTCACCTCTGACAAGACGTGTATTAATCACAACTTGTAAATGTGAGGAACGCCAGGCCTCCACTGTGGTTCGGATTCCACGTTAAACTGTAGGTCCTCCATTTCATCTCGCAATCACCCTACCATTGACATTAGCGTAAATGGTTAACCCGAACGGGTAGTAAGACGCGGTGCTAACAATAATAATAATAGTAATAGAATAAAAGTGTATTTTCTTTCTTTTGGAGTTCTTGTAATTTTTTAATATTTAAAATTCTGTTTTTATGGCCCGGATGATTTCTCCAATTTTTTACACCATTTAAAATAAATTTACAATCAATCATATCATTATAAAACAACTTGCACCCGAACAAAGTGTCCCTCCCCAGCAGATCTGTTAACAACCTTCCAGGGAAGGGAAGTAAAAGGGCCTATCTCCATTTCAATTTTAACAAGCAATATTATTAAAATAGTTTAAAATTGTCTATTCAGTTAATTAATATAAACACCCAGATGTGATTATAACAATGGAAGCATAAACTATTTGAGCTGTGCATCTAGTCAGTTAAAATTTAAATTTCCTTATAATTTCATCTTTTATAGTTCAAACATGAATATTAATTTTATATCAAATTACTAGAAAATTTTATTCAAATTATGATGACACCAAGCATTTCAGCAAATCAATTCAATTCAATTTGACATAAGACATATTTTGTTATCATTCATAGTAGTTGAGATAAAAGCTTCGTAAGATTAACCTTTAGTTAAATGGATGTTATGCTATTTGTATGTTACCCCGTCTACTGTAAAGCTCCTTCTTAAAGAGCTACCTACCGCAGTAATGAAACGCATTGCGGACAATCAGAAATCCCTCATTAAGGTACTTGAGAATTACTTTTTTACTTACAAATATTGTGTATTCCAAAATGTCTCTATGGCATTCTTATTATTATATTATTTTTAAATGTAAGAAAAGGTAAATGTGTGAAACGTAGTCTCTTACCTCACATGTCGAAAACAAATTTAGGGTGTTAAAAAACAAGGTGCCTTGGAATATATTTGGTCCAAAAAGAAGTGAGGCTACTGGGGAGTGTATAAGGTTACATATTGATGAGTTACATACCCTGTACTCAGCACAATCGTAGATTGCAGTGGGCAGGACATGCAGCGCGATTGGGAGATTCTAGAACCTTGTTCAAGGTAATGACTGATAAACCCAATGGGAAGAGACCATTGGGAAAACCTGGACACAGATGGGAGGATAACAAAAGAATGGACCTGAAAGATATATGGTTTAATGAGGTGGAATGGATAGAACTATATCAATGTGTAATGAGGTTGATTGGATATAACTAGCTCCAGATAGGGATAGGTAGAGTACTTTTGTAAGTGTGGCAATGAACTTTCTAGTTCCTAGTGACATAGAGTTAGTAATTAAATGTAAGAAAAGGTCAAATTAGCTCATTTTCAACGATATTAAACGCTAAATGTCGCAGTTGTAATATCTAAGTAAAAGCTAGAAGCATATATATAACTTTCCTTAAACAAATAAAGCCAAATTTAAACAGATCCCCAACCAAATATTCAAAAATAATTGTTTTTCGCTGTTTACTTCGATCGCCTTTAAATCCTAGTTACTACGGTAGCGGGATATTCTTAGCAGTGCTGGTTACCATGGCAATGCAAGACGCGTCAAGGACGTACAGGACGAACACAATATTCTTCCCCAACTGCCGTTTGTAGAATAAACTAAACATACATTTAGAATAGCCAAGTAAGAGCGCGCATACATACCAATCAGATCTGTGATAGTCGGATAGAAAGCGTAAATTTACACCAATACTATTGCACGTGGATCATTTCTGGTTAGACATTAGGCTTAATGGAGATAAAGGGTCAATATAAGTTCGTAACATTGAACATTGTTGAGATATTAAATGTTATTTTGATAAAAAAAAACTGCATTAAAAATCTGTTTTTGACCATTTTAGAATGGCTTCACAGATAAGCACTGTGCACATATCTTCATTCTGTCATTATAGGGACATACTGTAGTTATTAACAAGAAAATCGTCACCGCGGAAAGTTTCGAGTAATCAATCAAATACGAATGCACTGCACACATTTCTGGCATAGTCTAGTTATTTTATTTTCCCTTTTACTCCCACAACTCGCGTGCACGCACACGCACGCGCACGCACACGCACACGCACACGCACACACACACACACACACATATGTGAGTCGGGAGATGCGTTGGGCGGGGACGCGGCAGTTGGCCTAAAAATGAAACCAAAAGGCACTAAGCCTAAAGTCATTTGGCCTAAAAATTAATTTCACTAAAGTCGTTTGGCCTAAAATGTAAATTTAAAACCTTCATGTATCTTCGGAAAGTAAAAATTATTGTTAGTTGTTTCATCTGGATATAGATAGCACAAATGATGCAAGATAGTTATAGTATTTCTAAAAACATTGACATATCTCCTACATAAAGCTTTACCCCAGCAAACCTACAATCTTAATTCTACAAACAAAAACAATAGATCGGTAGTTCACAATACACTATACCACCTTTTTTGTATATAAATTCCCGATATTATTTCTTTGTTAGTATAAATCATGGTCATAAAGTTAATAGCAACGAAGATATTAGCGAAAAACAATCAAAAAACACAATTTTCAGCAGCGTTTACGCGCGGTAAAATTGTATGCATACAATCGAATGATGGAGAATTTTGACAAATTATTTAGAAAAGCAAAGTGAAAGTGGAAACCAATATTCAGCTCACTCATTTGGCATTTTTCTGAAGTGACGCCCGATTTTCGTCTAAAGTTACTGGACTAAAGCAATGTTAACTCTACATGAACATATTTTTAGCTAGGCTTATTGTATTATTAAATGTGTATAATAGCGACGTATGAAATAAATTTTGACAGTGAACATCAATATCATAATGGCCATATATATAAACTTAAATAATGGGTTTGACTAGATCCTTTATTATTATTATTATTATATTATTATTATTATTACTATTATTATTATTATTGAAGATTAGAGTGAACGATTTTGTGTGTTCTAGTGTTTTTTTGGTGTGTGAGATGTGGTGTGTGTGTGTGTGTGTGAAAGAAAGAGAGACAGAGAGAAAGTGTATGTGTGTGAGAGAATATGTGAGGGAGAGTGCCTGATAAAGTGTGTGAGGGAATGTGTGTAAGAAAGTGAGAGTGTGAGTGAAATTTTAGGAAAGAGACTGTGAGGGGTATTGTGTGTGTGAGAAAGAGAAAATATGAAGCGTGTAAGAGAGACTTTGAGAGAGAAAGTTTGAGTGAAAGATAGTTAAAAAGAAAGATCGAGACCGAGAGTATAATAGAAAGAGAGATTGAGAGAAAGTTTGAGACTAGAGAGATTGTTTGATTGTGATAAAGTTCAAGAGAGAGAATTTGAGGGAAAGAGTGATTTTGAGAGAGAGAGTCTGAGAAAGAATTTGAGAGGATAGAGAGAGTTTGAGACAAAGAGGTGTTTGAGACAGAAAGGGTGTTTGAGAGAGAGGGAGAATGTGAGAGTGGATGAGATAATTTTGAGATAGAGAAAGAATTTGAAAGAAAGAGTTTGAGAGAAAGAGAGTGAGTTTAAAGAGAGTTTAGTAAGAGCGAGAGTGATAAATATAATGTGTGAAAGATTGTTTAATAGTGTGTGTGAGTGGAGAGAGTGTGTGAGAGAGAGAAAAAGTCTTAGTCAAAATGAGAGAATATGTGTGAGAGAGGTGTGTATGAGGGAGAAAGTGTCAAGAGAGGAGAGAATGTGAAAAGATAGATGTATACAAAACATTACTTTGAAATATTCCCCTTCAAAATTTAGTAGCAACATGGAAACATAATGAACTTATTGTATTTGTAAGAATATGGAAAGATATTGGAACACACAAAACATTACTTTGAAATAGCATCACCTCAAAATTAAGTAGCAACATGGAAATATAATTGAACTTACTGTATTTCTATGAATGTGATAGATGGAGTACACAAAAGATTGCTTTGAAATATCATTCCCTCAAAATTATGTGGTAGCATGGAAACATAAATGAAATTAATGTATTTGTATTGTGTTACTATTTGATAAAATGAATATCAAAACCCATTATTTGAAAAACATTAACTCCAAAACCCATATTTAGATAATTAAAATGGCTATTTTTAGACATATTTCAAGATCATTTAATTATTTTTGATCTTATAATACATACTAAACATATTTAAACATCGTTGTATCGTTTATATATTTTCATTGTTCATGCGCGAAACAAAACGTATAAAATATTTTTATGTAACTGACAACTTAACCTTTAAATTTGCGAGTTATGTTCAATATTATTGATTTAAATGGAATTAAAGATAGCAACATTACAATAATAAATAAATGCTTCCCCAGTCCAAGCAATCTCAATCTAGATGTGTTTTTACCAACATCTAAAGTGAAATCAGTATCCAAAGAGAAATATTTTATTCGCAAATTGAAAGATGTAATGACTGTGTTCGAACCAACAATAACGATTCAGTTAATATTTTTAGCCAAAGATATATATTTTTATTTAGAGATTTACAGCCATGCAGCCAATAACGCAAATAACTTTTTCCATGGTAAAAACCATCTGTGAAAATCGGGTTTTCGTGGGAAAATACTATTTTCCCCAACATCCTGGACTCCTAACCGTTAAAATGAGTTCTCGTTTGTCAAATTTTATTCAGCCGTTTCCTCGTAATTTCTATAACCGGAAACTAGTATATCAAATTATATATAAGATAATTATGCTCCAGAGCCTACGGATTTTCAGAGATTTTTGTTTCAATAGTTTGAATTTCAATATTTTGTTTTCCTTTTGTAATCATTTATGATATGTTTTAATTGTTTCAGTCTTATTCATAATTGGTTGATTTGTTTCGTTACTTATGTTTTGAATACACAATGAACAACAGCTACACCTTCTTTAATTTCTTTTTTCTGCATATTTATAGAGTATAGTATATCGTCCATGGACGTGCTTGACTTTGCAATTTTGGAGGAACGACTTTATTTACAACTTGGAGGTTGCGGGGAGTGCGGTAGGGGTAGAACACACACATTATTACCAACTCTGAGGGGACACATATTGGGGATATTATTATTATCATTCTCTATAATCACTATTTATATAACATAAATGTAGCCGAATCTAATATTACCTTTTAAATATTTAGTTGGTCACTCTCAGATGTACATTAATATAAATTCAATATTTTCACCACACTCCAAATTGGTTTATGAATAGGCCTACATACAAGAGGGTTATTCATTCTATTTTAATTAGTTAACAGTGAACATTGAAGTCACGAAACACGTTACTTCTTTCATTAACTACCGTACTATATAAATTGTTTATGTAATACAATAAATTATGATCTTGTACAAAACATATCTATGTAATACAGCCACGTGATTTATCACATTTAGAAATAATGTTTCTCAAGTATGTTTATGGTGAGATGGATAACTAGATGGATGGATGGATGGATGGATGGAGTTTTCCATAAAGTAAAAATATTTTGAGGTCCTCCAAATATTTTTACCCGCCATGATATCACTTACTAGTTGTTTCACCATTCTAATATAATGCCTAGATGCACGGGTAGTATTTTTCCCTTGGATAACATTTTCGGAGACACCCCAAATAAGGGAGGGCACCGCAGGCAGTTTTAGTTTGTTTTTCTTAGGCAAATTTAGCAGTTAGGCCTGAAAGACTTGTTCATAATCATCATAGAAAAAATATTCTGAGCAAATAAAATACAAATCAGGATTCCATTTTCCATCCCGTTCAATCGTGAATACTAATCTTCGTCTGACATCAGAATCTTTATGAAAGTATTGTGTATAGCACCCTCTCCCTTAGTTAGATTACTTGCACACGGCAACGGTAGTATTGTTACAATATTTCTCATAACACTTCAAGCATAAATGATAGGAGAGCTTACAAAAACACACAAGCATTTACTATTCACAGTGACCCGTCTCGGTGGCGTAGTTGGCTAACGCGCCAGTCGTGTTGAGCCAGACCACCGAGAACGGGGAGATCGAGGTTCGAATCTCGGTCGGGTGAACTGGGGGTGGTTTTCCTAAATGGTTTTCCACTCCCCCTCCACGCAAATGCGGGTTCACTTCCTCTAAATTCAACCTTCCCAATTCCTAATCCATTAGTGTAATTAGTACTTAAGCGTATAACCCGAACGGTTAGTAAGACGCGGTGCTAAATAAAATAAAATAATACTATTCACAGTGACTTTGGTAGCATACTTGACATAAATAAGAAGCTAATAACGAACGCGACACACACAGTCACATGTACTGAACAGAAGCAAGCTCGGCTGGGCCATGAGCCAACGTCACACAAGCGCCACGCTAGGGTAGAGAAGAATGAAGGCCGGTATAGGGAACGAGCCTACCTTGTACTCTAGTAACCTCAGTGATCTCTATACTATACTGGATGGACATACACACATCCTTGCAACGAACCAAATCGTGACGCTTAAGTTTGTCGTCTGCTTGTATGCGAGGGGACAGATTTAACTGTTTCTTTCAACATTCTTATGCAAAAACGTGTTTCTGGTGAGTAAAAGTATTATTGTTTGAAAATAGTTAAGTATTATAATCCATTTGGCTGAAGACACATTTACGTTAAAGGATATACAATTCACTTTTAAAGTTAATATCGTTCAAATACGAATAAAATCTTTGATATATTAAAATATGTAGCTATCGCTCATGTTGTTTACATTCTGCCAAGACTATTATACATTTTAAGTTGGCTATTAGCTTACATATAGGTTTCAGAAACAATATTATAATAATGAAAGTTCGATAACTATAATGAAAAAAGGTAGCTTAAAACTTAATTACATTTGTTTGAATGACAAACTTTGTGTAGTAGTTTTACATTCAAACTATTATTAAGGTTATAAGTTGTAGGAAATATTACTATATTACAATATATTTTAAATTGGCTATTAGCTTGTATAACTTATTGCTTCAGAAGCCATATTATATTTAATATTCGATAACTTTAATGAAATAAGGTACCTTAACACTTAATTACATGTGTTTGAATAACAAGTTTTGTGTAGAGATTCAAACGCTCATTTAGGTTATAGGCTTGTAGGAAGTATTACTATATTAGCCTATATCGACCTATTTAAAGAAATAATTCACGAGTGTTGAACTTATTATCCTCTTCAAAATCTTTACTAACGCATTTATTTCATTTAACTAATCATACATTGACATATATCATATATTCATACAAATTAGCGAATTATGCCAAAATGCCACATTGCCTTATATGTGTGTAAGAGAGAAAGAGATACTTGAAAGTGTTCTTCTCTCTTACACAAATGGTGTGCAGACGACAGCTTGAAAATTTTAGTCACATATGTCCATCCAGTTATATCAATGATCTCTATATTATACTGGCATGGTGTCTACTCAACTTGACCAATGAAATCCCCTATCTATTCCCTGATTTTCCCCCGATCATTTCCTAAAATTCCCCGACTAAAAAGTATGTCACAGCTTTCTTACTCGCCTCCCCTCTCCCCTCGTTTTTCTATTAATATTTTGTTATGAATAATAATAAGTTTAAAAATTTAAATAAACATTTTTTTTTAATTTGTACTAACATTGTTTACTATGAATTAAAAATATATTACACAGCTAAAAAGAAAAAAAACGACGGTTTGAATCACATTATAATTTACTATATTTATTTATTTACTTTATTATATTTTATATTTTGAGTAAAACAAATTTTCCCGGAGTTTTTATTGTAATTTACCAATTTCCTGACTTTACCCGTTTTTTCCCGATCACTTCAAATTCCCGGCTGATTCCCGTTTTCCCTGATTTTACCGGATGGTAGACACCCTGACAGGATGGAAATAAGCATACGCATTGCCAAGGAACAAAGCGTGACGCTCAAGTTTATCGTCTGATTAGTTGTGGGGGGACAAATTTAAGAGTTTCTTTCAATGTGCGTATGTGAAAACATGTATCTGATGAATAAAAGTGTTATTGTTTGAAAATAATAAAATATTATACTACTCATTCCTGAAGAAACATTTGCATTAAAAGCTATACAATTCAGTTTTACAGGTAATACTGTACAAATACGAATAAAACATTTAATATATTTAGTTATGTAGTTATCATCCATATTGTTTACAGTCTACCAATACAACACTTATAGTTAAAGTTGGCTATTAGCTTGTATATTGGTTTCAGAAACCACATTATATTGAAAGATAAATATAATTAATAAATCTTACTTTCAAAAGATAATTTAGGTTATAGGCTTGTAGGAAGCACGGTATCTACTAAACCCTGATTTTAGTAGGAATCACAATCTGTAAGGCTTTATATCGTACCAGAATACTATCATATATTTGTATTTTGGTAGGATAAACGGTCATCTAAAACGGAAGTAGAAATTCTCTTCTGGAAGTTCTTTTATCCAACCTAAACACTACTATAGAGTAGGATTCTGTACGAGATAAAGTCTTCCAAACGAGCTTCCTTCAAAAATCATAATATATATTTGCCTCTATCAACTTATTTAAAGAAAAAACTTACACGTTTATAACTTTGTTATGCTCTTCAAAGCTTTTACTAACAAATTTATTTCATTTAACTAATCACACATTGATGTATCTCATGATATATTCTATCAAATTAATGAACGATGTCAATATGTCACATTGCCTTGTATGGGTGTAAGAGAGAAAGAGATACCCGAATATTTCCTTCTCTTTTACACGATGGTAGGCAGACGACAGCTCGAAAATTTCAGCCACAGATGTCCATCCAGCTATATAATAGACATGAATGTGTTACACAGAGATCAATGCGTAACCTTGGGTATAAGAACCCATCAAGATAACCAAATAAATCTTAAAATTTGAAATTTTTCAGTGGGAGTTGGAGAAATGATGGGAGGGAGGGGAATGGGAAGTTCAACATTTCCAAAACTAATACATTCAACTACTCTCTGTGTGGTAAAGAATTTAAATTAGTTAAGCAGGTATGGGAACCAAAACAAATAAACATTTAAATAATAATGATAAAATAATTTAAAATGGCATCCTGGAAAATAGTGCTGATGGACTATAATAGACAAAAAAACCTTTTTAGATAAGATATAAAATTTAAAAAATCAGATATTTAGAGCTAAATCAAACTCCAAATAGCCAAAATAATATTTAGACTCTAAATTTCTCAAAGTGAGTGGAGAAAAAGGGTTTGAGGATGGGGAGGTTCTAAATCTACAAAACCAATTGAAACAACATCTCAATGCAATGTGGTATAAAAATGAAATTTAGCAGGCCGGTAAATACACAATTCCAAATAACTATTGAGTCTGAACATTTAAAATGGAACCCAGGAAATTAAGGGGGGGAGGAAGAATGTATTAAAAAAAACTTTTAGATGTAGTATAAAATTGAAATTTGGCTGGCAGGTAGAAGTACAACTAAGAGACAACGAAATAAGTCTTAAAACTATGGGTGTTTAAATGGGAGTTAGAGAAATGATGATTGAGGGTATAGGAGGAAAATCTCCAAAACTGATAGAAACAACTGCTAACAGAACAATTTGTTTGACAAGCTAAGGCGCTTACTAGAATGATTCTTTTAAATTAATTAATTTTTAAATAGCAAATTTAAACCATTAATTTTCTTTTGGTGTTCATTGCAACAATGCCTACACGTAAAAGAGCCATTGTTATCGAGCTTGCAGTTGTGACCCAAGTGTAGGTATTTTTTCAGCTATTTAGATTTAGTTTTGTTTATTAGATAGTAAATGTAAACTATTTATTTTGGTGTTCATTTCAACAATGTATCCGCGTAAGCGAGCAAATATTGATGCAAAGACTGCAAATATTTTAAAAATATATTTTGGTTCCTTCTTATAGGTAATATATGGTTTCATCGTCATACATACAAAGTTCTCGCCTCACACGTGTCTGAAATTGTGTTTTTGGTAGCTTAAATCAGGGTTTCTCAAAGTGCGAGGCGCGACGGGATTCCAGGTGAGGCATAGCATCGTTTTATCCGTGAACTTACTTCGACTTGTTAAATTCTGATTGACTGTAAAAAATTAATGTTCTGTTTGACTTATGAAGTAATAAAATTAATGTTGATCTTTGTTATCTACATACATTTGTATGAAAGTAATGTCTCAACAAGTATGACAATTTGAATTACAGAAATCGACTGGCATTTGAAAAAGGCCTTCCTTTGTGTGTTATAAAAACAAAGCTGACATGAACAATCTCTGTGATAGGGAAAAAACTCATTCTTCCAAATAACAAGTACATATTTTTCATGAATAATATTTCCGTCATAAAATGTTAAAACAAACGTGATATTTTATTAATATTTTTCAAAACTTTACTATTCTTAATAAACTTCTACAAAGTTCCTATCAGAAAATAAAGAAATCAATCAAATAATAAATGCCTCATTTTTTGTATTTTAACGTAAAAAAGTTATTTTTATTCTAAGAAAGTGAGGCTTGACAATTACTTTAAATGTTCATGTAAAGTTCAAGTGCATAGAATTTGAGAAAACCTAATTTAGATTTAGAATCACATTTAGATGATTCGTTAGAAATGAGTTAATTTACCCAACTTAAATGTGAGCGAAGCCGTGGGCAAACTTGAGTAAGTTAATTTAATTATAATAAAATGAATGGTGGATTAATTCATTTAACAAAATCAATAAACAAATATACGCAGAAAGACAGATAAACTATACTTTGGCACGGAAAAAAGTTCAAAATTCAAATAATAATAAAATTATTAACATGGAGTGGCCACATATATATGCTAATTAATCAAAAAGTTTACGGATACGAAACTTTTTATTTGTAGTACAATAAGTTACAAAAACTAATACAAAACTTTAGCAATGCAAAATGTTCAACATACAAAAGTGGTACTACAGGTTAATGGACGTGCTGCTATATCTTGGGAAGTATTAAATTGAGAGAAGACAAATGTATTTTGAAACGGTAGTATATACTATTAAACTAAACATTACACACCTCACCACCTAGTAACATCGCTTCAAATCATAACGAAAGTTTCCGGAGACAACATAAACACATTTTAAATAAATGGTCTAAAAATTAATTTTACAAAAAGTCATTTGACCTAAATTCATTTGGCCTAAAAATTAACTTCGCAACTGTCATTTGGCCTAAAAGTAATTTGGCCTAAAGGCATTTGGCCTACACTTCAGGCCAAATGACGGGTACCCAGTTGGTACCTCTGCTATGATGAACGCTCATAACGTCAAAATAGTCGCTATATTTTTATAGATGTCGAATGTACACCATCTTCCAAAAGTGACAGCTGGAGAAGACATGGTTTAGTGCGTGATCATATAATAAGCCTGGTAGATTGAGAGATTTTTGACTAAAGACCTAATACATAGTAAACATTAAATGTAGTTTGTTTGAACATATCTAAATTAATAATATTCATGTAAGAGAAAATTATTTTCATCTTCGGCCACAAAACTTGAGAATCTTCCAGCAATGTATGACAACTTACGTAATAGATAAGTTTCGGCGGAAACATCACACACCACCCCGCTTTGGTGGCCACATGGTCTAAGGCAGGCGTGTCAGACTTGCGGTCCGCGGGCCGCATTTGGTTCGATTCGTGATCCTGTGCGGCCCACGGACCTTTTGAAGAACTAACAAACAATGTGACCCAATTTGTCTTTTTATAAACGTTGTGGGGGAATACAGAATTTGAGATTATTGCATTAAGGAAATGGGACATTATTTGGCGAAATTTAGTAAGTCAGGATGATGTACCCAATTTTACTCACTACTCACCAAAGACCGGTCCCCAAAAATGGTTAAATTTGTGCAACAAATGTGTGCAATATTTCTCAGTGATCACATTTTTACCGATACGCATTTGTCATTCATTTTGAACGTGACTTCAACAAGAGATCTAAAGCCCCTCCCACACTTGATGCAAATATGAAGTTTCAAATTTTTGGTAAAAAAATATAGGATAAGTCTTAACATTTTATGTTATCTTGAGTTTATTTGTGTTATAGTAAGGATTTCAAAAATGAGGTTTTAAGATTTCAGTTGGTGACGTATTGAACTTTCTGAAATGTGGCCCTTGACTTGACGTCCAAAGAGCTTGACACGAGTAGTCTAAGCGTCACTCTTGCAATAGATAGAATGCCGATGAGAAGGGAGTCGGGGTTCGAATCCCGGTCGGTTGTACTGAGGGTGGTTTTTCCTTAATGGTTTTCCAACCTCCCTTCCCGCAAACGCATGTAGGCCTACACTTAATTTAAATTCAACCTAACCTCATTCCTAACATATGTGTGTAATGAGTACATATGCGTATTGACCAAACAGGTAGTGAGACGTGGTGCTAGATAAGTGAAAAAAAAAATCAATAAGAACTTGGTTTGAACCTCGACTAATAACTTTTGGTGTTGATTCTCAACGTGAAAATCGTCCAAATTTTATGAATTAGTTTCATGCAAACCCAAATGACTTGAAATACTAACCTGCAGAGGAGGCTGGCTGGTCCTCGCTCTGTCCGGACATTCTACAGAGTCACATTTGGCCGAGGACACCCTGAAACAAGAACAACATCTTATAGCTCGAGTTATCCGTCTGGCCACTGTGTCTACCAAGATCTGACCAGAAGTTCTATAGTAGCAATGGAATAGTTGACATCCATCTGGCCACTGTGTCTACCAAGATCTGACCAGACGTTCTATAGTAGCAATGGAATAGTTGACATCCGTCTGGCCACTGTGTCTACCAAGATCTGACCAGACGTTCTATAGTAGCAATGGAATAGTTGACATCCGTCTGGCCACTGTGTTTACCAAGATCTGACCAGACGTTCTATAGTAGCAATGGAATAGTTGACATCCGTCTGGCCAATGTGTTTACCAAGATCTGACCAGACGTTCTATAGTAGCAATGGAATGGTTGACATCCGTCTGGCCACTGTGGCTATCAAGATCTGAACAGACGTTCTATACTAGCAATGGAATGGTTGACATCCGTCTGGCCACTGTGTCTACCAATATCTGACCAGACGTTCTATAGTAGCAATGGAATAGTTGACATCCGTCTGGCCACTGTGTCTACCAAGATCTGACCAGACGTTCTATAGTAGCAATGGAATAGTTGGCATCCGTTTGGCCACTGTGTCTACCAAGATCTGACCAGACGTTCTATAGTAGCAATGTAATAGTGGCTACTTTAAGCTCAATGGTAATGCAAGGCTTATTAAGGGTGTAAGGCCCAAATTTAATAGTATAATAATTAATATATATATATATATATATAGTAGTAGGTCTTCTTCACCCAAACTTGGTTCAGTGTATTAAATATATATTAAATGTATATTTTAAGCACAGTGTTTACTCAAAGTTTGAAATTTTGGCATTTAATGCAACAATTTTTAGAAAAAAACCAAATGATGCAAAGATTTCATATTTGGAATGTTAGAAGTACTTGAGGAGGTTTATTAGTTGAAATAAATACTATTTCAATGAACCTTCAATTAATTGCACAAAAAATTGCCAAATAAATGCAATATTCAATTAATTATTTTGTATACTTAAACGTGTGTAATAAATGGGGGAAGCAAATCAATTAATGCCAACTTCTTTTAAATTTATAATGGTACTTCATTCACATTAATATTCAATCTGAAACTCATGAAAACTGATACGAGCTGAGGGGCTTCATATTTTGCCCCCGGATTTTGAAAATATATCCGATACAACCCCGCAATAGCTGAAACAGAACAGCCTGGTCAAAGTAGAGCAGACAACTCATCCCTTCTCACTCCAAGTCACTAGCTGTCTGTCCTTGAAACCATAAATATGTCGCCAGTGGTTTTGACATGTTTGTAAAGCTTATCGCTCTGAACCATCACCATCTCTTTATAGGGATGATTACTTGGCTCTCTACTGTTTTCAAATCAGTGTAGCAAGTGCGACGATTATTGAAAGTATTTTTTTCAGTGTGGCTGAGTGTAATTGCATTTAATGTCTTTAGGGATCTGTGAATTGTAATAATAGTAGAAAGAACATTTTTATTATTTTAAAAAATTGCCCCACAAAAGTTTAAAGATCGCAGAAGAGATGTAGAGGGCTAAAGGAATAAGCATTCCAAGGCGATGAAACGCTTTTACGAACAAATTCGTAAAGCCCAAACCGCTAATAAGTTGGTGAAATGACTTCAAACCTATATTATGTAGTATATTATTGAACTTAAATTCATAACTTTTTTTTGAAAATTCTTTTGAAATCTGGAACCAAATCCGGAACCTCCAAATTAGCACGTCAATCAATACCTTCCCACTAAGTTATCTAGGGCTAATCATGTGTTAGTGTTATTTATTGCTCATATTTTAAGGGTTAGTTTGTAATAGATTTTTTAAAATAATTTATCAAAGCCTAAAATTAATGATAGTATTTTTTTACTTAAAGGTGGAAAGAGAAAAAAATAGATTATAATCAAACTCTACTCGACTAAAATTCATATATTTGTATTGTTTAATAGCAAAACAAAATCGAAGCTCTCATTTCCTCATGAAAATAACTTTGAGGTACAAAATAACTTATAATTTCAAAAATGAAGGCATATTAAATATCAAAATCATTATTTGAAATATATTTTTTTTAACCAAAAGTTTCCGAATTATAAGTGTATGTATGTGTGTGTGTATATATATATATATAAAATTGAGGGCGCCTTTTGCAACAGTCCGGATTTTCCATTTCACCTACGATATATTTTTATGTCGTAGGTGAAATGGAAAATCCTGTCTGTTGCAAAAGGCGGCCTCAATTTACAATGAGCCAGGCTAATTGGAAAATAATATTATATTTGCTTATCAGCCTGATAACTTTTAGGCTTATTGCAATAAACCAATACTGCTTTAAGCTATTGAGGAAATGCACCTTTGTTCGCTCAATCAGTCTAGTTGATTCCAGGCTTATTGCAATACGCCCAAGATAGTGAAGGCTTACTAAAAAGTCTACAGCAGAGGTTCCCAAACTGTGGGACGTACAATTATTCCTAATGGTATGCCGTGAGAAGCCAGAGAAAACAAACAAATTAAAGTCGTAAAAAAACTGACTCATAAAATCTAATATATATAGTACGAATCAGTCTAACCTAAATTAAAATAGATTCATTCAGTGATTGTATGGGTGGCAACATTGATTAAAGCTCAGACAGACGGTGCAGCCACACAGTCTTGTAATAAACACGCAAACGGTGGTACCTACTCCAAATTACAGAAATTGTTCGGGCGGTACGCCATTCCGAAAGTTTGGGAACCACTGGTCTACAGAACATAGTATTTTTCTCTTTCAGTATGTTTTTAAATTAACTTAAGTTCCGTACGATTGCAGGGTTTGATTGAAAATCTCAAGTTCAAGTAATGTATATTACATTTTTTTTTAAAAAACGTAACAAACTCTTATGAATAAGTAATGGTTGTTGAGAAATAATAATACAGATACAAATTTAATAGTTACCTTTGTTTTACAGATGAAATATACGCGTTTACAAGTATATTGTGACATTTACCATTCACACTTTACACATAACACTTTATTTATTTCCACACGGTAAAATGCTGTGACATTTAGAAGTGCACAATTAGTTTGCCTTCTTACAGACACACTTTTTCGTTTGACGCTGTTTTTTTGAGATTATACACTTGCAACTGGCATATCCCTGGCCCCCAAACTTTGATTCCTTACTCACAACTCCACGAGCAGTTACATATTTTTCTGGGATGTCTATGAATTTGTGTGCCAGAAATCTAGAAGTTACTTTTATTGGACTGAGTTGTAATATATTTATTAGATTTTATGAGGCCACTTTTTTACGACTTTAATTTGTTTGTTTGGCTTCTCACGGTATATCATTGGGAATAATTGTACGTCCCACAGTTTGGGAACAGCTGCTGTAGACTTTTTATCAAGTCTTCACTAACATGGGCGTATTGCGATAAGCCTGGAATCAACTGATTAAGCGAACAAAGATGCATTTCCTCAATAGCCTAAGGCTGTATGGGTTCATTGCAATACGCCTAAAAGTTATCAGGCTGATAAGCCAATATAATATTATTTTCCAATTAGCCTGGCTCATTGTTAATTGACGGCGCCTTTTGCAATAAGCCGGATTTTCCAATTCACCTACGACATATATATATATATTATATATAAATATATATTATACGGATGTTTTTAAATTTGGAAATTGCTGTATTGCTCTGTGGGTGTGATATTCCTCTTTTCTCTAACAGTGTATATTATTTCGTTAAGCTCTTTGGTAGAATGTGCAACAATGTCTATTATCTCGTTTCAAATATCTTACGAGTTTTAAGTAAATATATATTTTATTTACAGTAGCGAGAAAGTCTATGCTGTGCACTCTCCCCACCTTTTTAAAAAACAAATGAGCTTATTTGTTAAAAAATCTATTAATTTTTTTGTGGATATAACTTGGAAAAAAAAATTATCATGCTAGAAATTTACGAAGCTTTGCTCCATCGGAAGTGCGTCCGCCTACGGAGCTAAGGGTCTCGGGCTCGATCCCTGACATGGTTGAGAAATGTATCGTTGTTGGAATGTGGGTTTACCCTTTCACAGTGATGAATTGACGGCCGGGGATGGATTTTGTGTCTGTCCTAGACTTAAGGTTGGAGTAATTAGTACAAAGGTGTACAATCTGAACAGGTAGTAAGACACGCGGCGCTAAAAAAAGTTAGAAAAAGAATAGCAGCGACAACCTAAAATGGCATCACATAACATAATTTGAGAGCCACTACTGTATTAGCTGGTTCAGGTTACAGACATGTCCAGATGGACACTAACAATATGTACATTTGTGCACAGAATGTCTACATCAATATTCCACCTCCCCCTTTCCCGCTCCACTATCATAATCTCTTTTTATGTCTTTCTCGTCAACCTTTTTTAAAATGTATTTTCTCCCCTTTGTTCAGACGTAACGAATTAGTTTATAACGAATTAGTTTATAACAACTACCAAAACATCGTTTGTGGGTCCTAAGTTCAATTCCCATGTCCAGATGTCATTTTTTGATTTAAATAATATGTAGATGAGGCTATATCCGTAACTAACAAATACTCATATTCGACATTATGTAAAGATAATGCTTTAAATACTTAACATCCACCCCCGTTTCCCCCCACTCTATTTGGCATATATAGAACACTTAGTGTAATTAATGTTTATATTTTTACTAATTACACTAGTGTGTTAATGATGAAAATATATAAAACCGAGGAAATGTACCCACATTTATGTGGAGGGACAAGAGGAAAACCATTTAGAAAGATGGACCCTTTGTTTACCCATTCGGGATTTGAACCCTGACCACCATTCATCGTTAAAATAAACTAATTGAGCTAAGTGTTTAAATCAAGTTAAGTTAACTTTAAAAATGAACCGACGGTTTAGTTCGGTCCCTGTCAGTTTTCATTCATAATAGCCAGATAGGACTGTCTACCTGCTAAAAAAAAAACCGCCCCCCCCCCCCCCCTTCCTACCCAAAACTCAATCCCAAGACTTTCCAGTCACTCCACCGCTGACAAAGATAGTTTTTTTGGTTCTCAACGGAACGGACCGTTAGCATCCACTTTCACTTTATCCTCAGCGATACAAACGCTATCTTACAGATTTGTCTTGACATTAGCTCTGTTCAAACAACGTTAAGATTCGGATGGACATCTCGAGGTTTTGCAAATTTCTCTTCCGAGTAGTACCATGCATTATCACCTCAAGAGAGGTGTGCTACTGTAGTTATGGCAGTCACCCCACCACCCCTCTTACCCTCCTATACTTCTACCTTTCAGAGTGTCCTTACATTCCAGAGTTAATCCAGGCAGCCTCCCAATCCTTTCAACTTTGTTGCTAGCTACTCAACAAAAGACAAGCTATCACCGTTATTCTCTTCAAGGAGTGATGCCGAGTTTTGAGCCACAATCTCGGGGTTTTATATAAAGACGCCCAAAGTCAAAGGACAAGGGCTTGAATCCCTGTCAAAGTATAATTTTTCTGAGTTACCGTAGGAAATCATTAACTACAGTAAATTGTGACATTTTTATTTAGTCTATCTATTACTGTAAAGATATTTAAAAATATATTTTCTTTCCAATATTAAAAAAACACATTTCTTTTAGTTTTTTTCAGTGACATAATTTTTACGGTCGCTACTTACGATAATTATTTAAATATATGGTATAAGGAAGTTTGAATTAAAATAAGTACATCACAATTTGTTTGTAGAGAAGATAGAAAAACCAAAGTGAAACCACACTTTGCTCTAGGTGATAGGCTGTTAAAAATAATTGGAAATATCTTTTTAAAAAAAGGTGGCCAAATTTATGTGAAAAATTGCAATTTGTTAAATTTTATTTCTATTAAATACAATTTACATACTGCACGCCTACTTCACTTTACAAATAGGCCCTACTGCTGACTTTTTTGAACACCATACTAACAATAACATTGCATTCTAATTTTTTTTAATCTGAATTAAAAAAACATGTTTCCATTCAAAATCATAAATTTATTATTATGATATGATTATAACCATCTAGAACCAAGTTTTTTTCATTTTTGTTGTTACGTTCAGCACACTGGTCATTAACAGCTTAATCTGATTGGGTAGAGATGAGAAGGTAGCTAATAGGAAGTGAACCCGCATTTGTGTGGAGTGAAGATGGGAAAACCAGAGTGATAAATCGCCTGTAGAAACCCGTTAAACGTATATATAACTGGAAAACCACCACCAGTTCACGAAGACGAGATTCGAACCTCGACCTCCCCATCAATGGCGATCAAACAAACAGCAAGCAACGGCTAGAGCACCGCTGCGGGTAGCTAGGCTTTGTAAACAAATATTTACTTTCTCGCGACACCTTGGAGAGAAAGTATTGTGATCGTCAAAAAACTCGAGATTTTGATAAATGTCTACGTTTCATGACCCCCTGAAACCAACCAAGTTGCTTCCGCGATGTCATCTGTCTGTCTGTCTGTCTGCTTGTATCTCGAGCTGGAGTCGAAACTATCTATAAGATTTGGCTACAGCTTGTATCTGTGGTTTTCATAAGGTCCCTCCAGAAGTTTTTGGAATTAAATTCTAACCCTGAATTTAAGGGTAGTTTATTGAAGGGCCAAAAAGAGAATGAATCGATTTTATTATAATTCAATCTAACGAGTTTGAATTAATTTTATATGTGAACACAGTTTATTATTATAGACAAGGTGTAAATTCTCATTTTCTCAAGAACATAACTTTGAGGGTACCTTACACGAGGGAAACTTTCCAATTTTCATCATTTCCCACAACTATTTGAAATAATAACTTAGCGTTGTAAAGTTGAAGTACTATAACGCACAACTTGTGAATGTGTGGAATGCCAGGCCTCCACCGTGGTTCGGATTCTAAGCTAAACTGTAGGTCCTCCATTTCATCTCACAATCACCCTACCATTACACATTAGCGTAAGTGCGTATAACCCGAACGGGTAGTAAGACGCGGTGCTACTATACTACTAATAATAATAATAATAATAATAATAATAATAATAATAATAATAATAATAATATAATAATAATAATAATAATAATAATAAAGTAAACATATTTTTTTAATATATTTTTATAAAACTAAAAAGTTCTAAGCTATAAACAAATATAGACTATAATACTTTTTAATCCAGTCTTTTAAAATGAATTTGATTCTTATGCTCTTTGGCGGACAAAGATGTTCCTCTTTTCTCAATTTTTCTGTAACAGTATTCCTAGTTCCTAATGCCATAGAGTAAGTAACAGTGTGTATGTTATTTCATTTATGATCTTTGGTGTAGTGTTTCTACAACAATGTATAGATCTATTATTTCGTTTCACAAATCTTACAACTTTTTAGTAAATGTCTATTTTTTAAGATAAAAGGGAAAGAAAATCATCTGTGCGGTGAATCATGACATTTAATTTTTATTACAAAAATACAAAATTGCCTTTACCTTTATGTGAATTGGTTTTTTGGACCTATTTCTTCTAAGGCTCTATTTATTATTATTATTTATTATTATTATATTTTAATTTACAATATTCTGATCTATTTTTTGCATATTGTTACTGCTTTTAACCTCTCTTTAGCTAATTGTTATTGATGCTATTTTTTATTCTTATCATTATTAATTACTACTTGTTTCGTAATTATTCATCAGTATATACTATTTTTTAGCCATTTTTGTTTATCATATTTTCTCGTGTAGATATATGTATTTGTAAGGTACTTGTGTACTTTTCAGTGCTGGACTGTCATAGGTCTTACTGTTGGCCAGCACTATAATAAAGAAAATTGACATTATTATTATTATTATTAAATATTATTATTATTATTATTATTATTATTATTATTATTATTATTATTATTATTATTATTGGAGTTTACTGACGTATCGACACAAGTAACATCACTAAGATTCCTTTACTCATTTTAATATGCACAACAATATGAATAATTTCTGAACCCTTTTTTTTAACAACTTGTATATACGCGTGTGTATGTGAGTGTAATTTCTTTTAAAATAAAGAAATCTTAAATTAAAATAATTTGACGACAATTTTCTGGGGACAGAAATAATAGCTTTGACACCATGGCCCGCTCCCCTAAATTACATTCCTCAATGCACCCCTGAATCTTAATATCTTCAAAATTAATCCTGTTGTAAGTACGAAGAGGTCTTGTTTGTCTATAAAACATGAATAAAGCTATATAAAGAAAGCATTTTTTTTTGCACTGCGTCTTACTACCCTTTTTGGGTTATACGCGTAAGTACTAATCACGCTAATGGGTTAGGGATTGGGAAGGTTGAATTTAAAGGAAGTGAACCCACATTTGTGTGGAAGAAGAGTGGAAAACTATTTTTGAAAAACAACACCCAGTTCACCCGACCAAGATTCGAACTTCGATCTCCCTGTCCTCGGCAGTCTAGCTCTACACGAAATAGTGCGTTAGATAATTACGCCACCAAGGAGGGTGTTAGAAATTTTACTTCTTTTTACAAAACCAATGTTATACAAATAGGATTTATCTAATCAAGGAAATATTGTTTATGCAAATTATTTATAAGCTAAACAGAATCAAGCCTACTCTATAAAAAAAACTTGTAAGATATATCATGCAAATACTTCACAGGGAACATTTTCAATAACTCAGGTTTGGAGGTAATAGTAGTAATAAAGTGAAAGACAAATAGTGTTAAGTCAAGGGTTTTACCTGAACCGGATATAAATTGGGCGAGGGAAGGGGAAGTAGCTGGGCTTACAAAAAAATATAGAAAGATAGATAATGCCAAAAGGGGGTTGGGAGGAGAGGGAGAGATGGTACGGATAACAGACCCATCTAGCGGGAAACGGCTGAACTTTTTCAACAGTTTAGGCATTATTTAATTTAAAAATACCAAATTTTGTTTAAATCATTATATTATAAATATTCATCGTGTATGATAGAACATTATATTTTTCTCTATAACAATATAATAACTTCAAAACTATATTCTTGTATTTAATGTTTGATTTAATTTTAATTTAATCAAAATTATGTCTTATTGTAACTAAGTAAATATTAACTTGTAACTTTTTTTATAAATACAGTTCATATTAAATTTACAATTTAAATAGAATACAAAAACCACATGTTATTATATATATGTTTTGAAAAACTTTATCGTTCTTATATAGTAGGTGTCCATCCGAATCTTAAGACAGTATTTAAAAAGCCTTATTTTAAGAGGAATAGATATAAAACATTTCATAGTCAAAGATGTTATCAAATAAAGAATTGTAACTAAAACGCGTAACAATCTTTCCCAAAACACTTACTTTTCAAGCCAAACTGATTTTAAAAAAAAAAAGCGAAGACCTTGAAACAGTCCCCCGATTCTTTATTGATTAATAAAGCTGAGCGGTTATTAGCTACTCCACCATGTTATGTGATGTGATGTGATAAGCATCGCTTACAGTTGTTGAGATTAAAACTTGCTTCCAAATTATTCCCCGAGTATTCCTTTCACCCATCTTGTATACTTTTTCTGTAGGTAAAGGCAGAAGGTAAGATTCCAAAGAAACAGCAGAAAACAGCTCTCATTTCGAACCCATTTATGGTTTTACTAAGAAAGAAATATAAATTATAAAACACAAAATCAGGAATACATAAAAACAATTGTGACTTTCCGTGTACTGAGTTAGGGGGCAGTCAGGATATATTGTAAAGACCGGACGGAAGACCCACAGACAATTACAGCCTTGGGTGCTACAAGGTCCCAAAAGGTAGCTCTAGATGAAAGCTACCTTTTTAAGAATCCAACACTGATAGCAGGCGGTTTACCAACTATGCCATAACGTTTAGATGATCAAGTCCAAACTATAATTTTAGCAAAAGGCTTATTTGTTGACCAAACCCTGTTTGGATGAAAGACCAATCGCCCGCGTGGAGAGAGGGGGGGGGGACTGTGCTTAGTACACGATTCAGGTACTGAGATATCAGTCTTACAACTTAATTTTAGGTTAACATTCAGTGGCGGGGGGGGGGGGGGGGAGTAGGCCTATCCATCTAGATGGTCAGTAACATTCCTTTAGGGTTCAATTCTTTATATGACTATAGTTCACATATTTTCACTATGACATAACATGTTCAATACATATAAGTATTCATTACATGTTTGTTTTACAAAATGATGAGTTACATACCACGTGGTCATCACAGGACATCGTTAGGATAATCGAGTCTCATAGATTACCGTGGGCAGGACATGCAGCAAGAATGGGAGATTCTAGAACCTTGTTTAGGGCAATGTTCAGGGTATGACTGGCAAACCCAATGGGAAGAGACCATTGGGAAGAACTAGACGCAAATGGGAGGATAACATTATAATAGATCTAAGAGAGACAGGGTGTAATGTGGTGGACTGGATAGAACTAGCTTAAGATAGGGATAGGGTGTAATGAGTAACTTTCGAGTTCCTATTGCCATAGAATAATTAGTAACAGTTAAGATTAAATGTTAAAACCTACATACTTGCAAGACCGCGCACAATACATTAATTATGTTACCACAGACGCCTAGGAAATCAAACTAATTATTTTTATGGTATATTATAAGCTTTTGGAGATTTTCTTGGTACTCTCAGCCAAGATTTGGATCCCGACCACTCAACATCTGGATTATGTTAGTACCAAAAAGTAACAAATTGACAAGTGTTTTTTCGCAGTATCAGTTATAAAGGCTAAGTTATCGGGCCAACACATTACCGGACTGTCATTCTTTAATATCTCTAATTCATTAAGGATACTTGAGTTTACACACTCTCCCAATATACTAGTTCTGCCATATTACACCTAATTTCTACCCTAATAACCCTCGACTATATTATTAGCATAATTTTTTCGTAATATTGTGAGCGTCGACAGCGGTGTTTTTTCAAAGCATACGCTGGAATGATTAAATATACAATACAGTACTCATCAGGAAAGATTTTATTAAATATACATGACGTTTCATATTATTTGTAGAAAGGGTCTTAATATTTTCTAACAATATTTAAATTGTGACCATTCATATTTTAACTCAGATTTCGAACCATGACAAATGCTAACACATTACATCTAATTTATACCCTCCCTCCCCAACATACCCACGTGACGATGATGACAGTAACTACCACTATATTGGAAAATGGGTTGATATTAATGTTTTTTTAGTAAGAACACGAACCAATGACTTAGAGGTCTGAAGGTTTAAATATTAAAGCTTGGTCGAATTTACTTATGTGCAAATCATCGCAGTTTTGTCATGTATGTTAGCCTGGGTTTATATTCATGTATAACGCATAGCTAATATCGAATAGTGTGACACATAGTGCACAACAAGTTGAAATACATTAGTTTCAATGCTAGCGTTTATAATCAATTACTATGAATTGAAATGACTATGATTGAAAATAAAAAAGAAGTATTACATTTTTCATTCTGTTACTGAGAAGTACTGTAATATTAATGACAATATTAAAACCGGAACCAAATAAAAATATAGTTTGATTTAAAAGTACAGATAAAACTTAAATTTGGAAAGTCAGACACAGTTCAATCGACATTATTTTTTAATGAACCCTTTATTGAAGTATTGTTAGAGACATTATCTAGTCGTGAAAAGAGGTTGGCGTATTTTCTATGAATAAAAGACAATAGATTTAAATAAGACATACACAACGTTTCATCATAAACCGTTGTATTTTTCTTACGAATTATACACTCTACACTACTTTACTATTAGTTATGTGTTATAAATTAATATAAGCCCAGCCCCAGCAAATAATTGTGTAGTGGGAGTTAATATTAAATCTTCCAAGTCAAATTTATATTATAATCTTTGGTTCATTTGTCATTTTATTTTTTTCCAGCTTTTGATAAATATTGTTAATGGTATCAACTATTTTGTGTTGAACAAGATATGTAAACCTTTAATCTTTCTGGTGTTGCGAGTTGTATATGTTTATATTTGCAGGGGGCTTGAACATGTATATAATTATTAGAGTTGGGTCGAATCCACTATTTTACGAATCCGAATCTCCAATTTAACTTCGAATCCTGAATCTCAAATCCAAATCCGAACCTTGGGGAAAAAAAGAACTTAAGATGAAATATAAATAATAATATAAAATAAAATAGTCACTAAATGTTAACATGCTTTCTTATAATACATTCATTATAACATTCATACATTCGTTTAACTGTTAAATTACTGGTGTGGGGCTTGGTTGTTAAGTCTATCCTATAATTATATTTGGTTCTTAGCCACCAATAAGCAGTATTAAAGCTGTAAAACAAATTTCACTTGAAAAATTAAAAAAGCTTTTTTTAAGGATTTGAGTTTATAATCAGAAATTTTGTCGAATTCTCCAATATCTTGAGGGATTCAAGAGTTCTAACCCTACTTATTATGTTATAGATTTGACTTGAGCACTTTGCTCTAAAGGAGTATACCTGTCTTATGTACATCTAGGACGGGGTTTGAGCCTAGACCGTAGTAATAGTCTATTTGACGTATATCTGTCAAGGGTGTTCTGGAATTTATGAGAACTTTTATCTTCATTTAAAAAGTTTATCATCTAATGCTGCCATGACATGATGATATTCAGGAACCGATGATTTCAGCATGTGAATAAAATTTAACATTATGCTACTGAAGCAATATTTTATTTATCTTGGCCAAAAAGATGTTTTGCCATAAAAACTGCAAAAACACTGGTATTTATCGTATTCCCTTCCGCCCACCTCAAGGTAAAGTAAATAACGTGTGGGACTGAAATGAAGTATAACTATATATTCATATGAGGTGCAGAGAATGAAATACTTTTAATATTATTAATATATTATATTAATTTTTATGATACATAGTCTATTAAATTAATATTATTATAATAATACTATAAATAGTATTTGAAATATTTATAATATTGATATTAATATTAAAAATATTTTACTGTCTGCGCCTCGTATTAATGTCTAGTCATACTAAATTTCAGCCCCATACATTAACGATGGTGCGGAAACGCATAAAATAGCTAGTTTGACCCTTAGAGCTCCCTAACTGATGACGTGAGACCATTTAGCTTATAGCTATCCACTTGTTAAAATTGTGCAATACAATTTAGGATGGTCGAAAAAACCCTTAACTCTTTTTTTTTAATAAGTGTCGGGCAAGGTTTGTACCATGATAAATGGGATCCAATAAAATAAAAAAATCTCGTCGCTTGGATTGAGTTTGATGGTTTGATAACCAGAACTGATAAGACCCCATTACAGTTTTCACACCTACACTATGTAATGCTGTCTCATAAACATCTATTTATACCCTTTACCTTGAATTCTTACTATAGGTAATATCCGTCATGGTATGTATAAAGTGGTCGTATCCCAATTATTGTTCTCACGTCAGAGTGGACAGAAAGCTCCTCTTACTTATAGGGCTTACAGCTAGGTGGTGATACAAGGACCGAGTGCAGAAAGATCCTCTTATTATGGCTTACAGCTAGGTGGTGATACAAGGACGAGTGGCAGAAAGTCCTCTTATATAGGGCTTACAGCTAGGTGGTGATACAAGGACCGAGTGGCAGAAAGCTCCTCTTACTTATAGGGCTTACAGCTAGGTGGTGATACAAGGACCGAGTGGACAGAAAGCTCCTCTTATAGGACTTACAGCTAGGTGGTGATACAAGGACCGAGTGGCAGAAAGCTCCTCTTACTTATAGGGCTTACAGCTAGGTGTGATACAAGGACGAGTGACAGAAAGCTCCTCTTATAGGGCTTACAGCTAGGGGGTGATACAAGGACCGAGTGGCAGAAAGCTCCTCTTACTTATAGGGCTTACAGCTAGGTGGTGATACAAGGACCGAGTGGCAGAAAGATCCTCTTATAGGACTTACAGCTAGGTGGTGATACAAGGACAGAGTGGCAGAAAGCTCCTCTTACTTATAGGGCTTACAGCTAGGTGTGATTCAAGGACCGAGTGGCAGAAAGCTCCTCTTATAAGGCTTACAGCTAGGTGGTGATACAAGGACAAGTGCAGAAAGATGGCTAGGGATTGAGGTAGGTGTAATGATAAAAGGCACCACATTTGCCTGGAGGTGGGAAACCATCAAAAACCATCCTAGTCACTAGATTGGAATCGAACCCCGACACCCAGTCCTCGGCATCTAGTCTACAGAGGGGTTAGGCGCGTTAGACCGTGCGGCCACCCAGGCTGGTTAGTTTATTGTTAAAGTTAGATAACGGGGCGATTTGTATGATATATTAATAATTTCATTGCTTATTTTGATGTGAAAGAATATATATTTCCAATAGTGGGTCTACAACCCAAAAAACATATAGGCCTAAATGAACAAAATAATTTTATAAAAAATAATTACTAAAGTGTTTTTAATAATAGGCTTATACATATATTAGTCATTGTCTACGAATTATAATTTTACAGATAGTTTTCCACTCTCCTCACGCAGATGGGGTTCACTTCCTCTAAATTCAACCACTACCAATTCCTAAAACCAGTAGCGTAATTAGTACTTAAACGTAATAACCCAACGGGTTAGTAAGACACGGTGATAATATATTAATTAATTAATTATAATTTTACAATAAAATGTCTGGAAATGCTGAGGAAGATAGCCAACCGATTTGCGGCGAAGTAAATGAGTGAATCTATTATTTTCTAAATCAGGACACGGTTGGTCTTAATACTTATATGTCAGGTATTTTGTTGTGTTTGATGTGATTAATAATTAAGTGTTTGTAGTGTTTTTCTGTTATTCTTTAATGTTTCTAAACTAAGTTAATTGTGATCTAGACCCAACAATTAGTAAGTTTACGCTTAGGCCAAACTTGAGCTTAGTTATTTAATGTGTGTAGGCCTACTTCATGTATTTTTGTAAGCACTTCAAGAAATACAACTTCTAAACTAGTGGTCATACTTTGTCAACATGACGATTTAATAATGATTATTATGACATAAACCTTTAATTTAAAATTATTAAATAAGTGCTTGAACACCTTTCTTCTTTAGTTGAAGACATCAAAGCAAATACAATTTAATAGAAGAATATAAAAATATATTGAAAATCTACACCCTCCCTCTCTGAAAGGATTTTTACCCGTGCAATTCTCTTTTGCCAACCTTTACCCCCTTTAAAACTCTACATTGATCAGCGTCACGAAAATTATATATAATGGTCCAATGATCATATCATCCGTTATATCTAAACATTTAATCATTATTTACGCATCATACTTGGAAGAAACTTGTTTACCATCCATTGATCAGGGACATACTTTATACATGTTTGAGTAATACATCATGCTTACAACACATTTTACTATCATTAGTGATTAGTCATTCATCATACCTATAATACATGCTTGAGTAATACATCATGCTTACAACACATTTTACTATCATTTAGTGATTAGTCATTCATCATACCTATAATACATGCTTGAGTAATACATCATGCTTACAACACATTTTACTATCATTTAGTGATTAGTCATTCATCATACCTATAATACATGCTTGAGTAATACATCATGCTTACAACACATGTTACTATCATTTAGTGATTAGTCATTCATCATACCTATAATACATGCTTGAGTAATACATCATGCTTACAACACATTTTACTATCATTTAGTGATTAGTCATTCATCATACCTATAATACATGCTTGAGTAATACATCATGCTTACAACACATTTTACTATCATTTAGTGATTAGTCATTCATCATACCTATAATACATGCTTGAGTAATACATCATGCTTACAACACATGTTACTATCATTTAGTGATTAGTCATTCATCATACCTATAATACATGCTTGAGTAATACATCATGCTTACAACACATTTTACTATCATTTAGTGATTAGTCATTCATCATACCTATAATACATGCTTGAGTAATACATCATGCTTACAACACATTTTACTATCGTTCAGTGACTAGTCATTCATCATACCTATAATACATGCTTGAGTAATACATCATGCTTACAACACATTTTACTATCATTTAGTGATTAGTCATTCATCATACCTATAATACATGCTTGAGTAATACATCATGCTTACAACACATGTTACTATCATTTAGTGATTAGTCATTCATCATACCTATAATACATGCTTGAGTAATACATCATGCTTACAACACATTTTACTATCATTTAGTGATTAGTCATTCATCATACCTATAATACATGCTTGAGTAATACATCATGCTTACAACACATTTTACTATCGATCAGTGATTAGTCATTCAACATACCTATAATACATGCTTGAGTAATACATCATGCTTACAACACATTTTACTATCGATCAGTGATTAGTCATTCAACATACCTATAATACATTTGATCTATGAAGTTTTCTGTACATCCCTTAGCGAAAACGTCATTGTGCTTATTGATACGAACATATTAGCTTGACCGGTACAGGTTTAAACGTTTTTTTGGAATCTACGTAGAAAATATGTAGAAGCCTACCATCCTTAACGTTGAAATGTTTCAGCCTAATGGTAAAGGGTGTCGTCCGATTAAACTTATCAAGTAAAGAGTCGATCGTGTGAGATACGGTCTGCTGCATGCCGGTGTTGTGGGACTAGAACCTAAGGGTACGGCCAGACTGGGCGAGCAAGCGAGGGAGAGACTAAAAAATAAAATATAACACATTGGTTCTAATGAGAGGTGGACAGACTAGAGCGCTCGAGCGAGCGACGCTTACTATTATTGATAAGCTTAGCACACTTGTTACAAACGACCTAATTTATAATAATAATAATAATAATAATAATAATCGACTTTAATGGCGAAGTTAAGGCTACCGCCTTTTCTTACACTTAACCAATACAATTAAAATGAAATTTAACAAAATGACACATTATATAAAAACACACAAAAAAGGTATAAAAACTAGAGCTAAGATACACAAGGATTATGTAATATGAAAACGCACACACACACACACACACACACAAGGTGTGATTACGTCTCATACTCCTCAATCTCACGGATGAGCTTCCACACGCAGCTTATTGCGACTTTTCGCTTGAAACCATTCAATTCTAATTCTTTACATCGTTGGTTAGGGTATTCCATGAACGAGAAGCTGAAACAGTGAAAGAATTGAGTAATGATTGGAATTATGACGGGGAATGAATAAAGTTGAGTTTCTTGTGATCGAGTGTTGAAATTTATTGGTATGACCATAAACTATATATAGATATATATGTAAAAATTAAATGTTAAAATACTTCAATATTATAATCAAAGTAGACCTTTACAGATTAGAATCACTATTTGCGCCGAGAGGTTGGTAAAACCACAACAATACTTTACTCGTCAAAAAAGCCTCAGTTCACTAAGACAAGAGTCGAACTTTGCCTCCTCGTTAACAACTATCGAGAGCTATCTGCTAATCACGCGCTCGCTTGTAAGTCTGGCCGAACCCTAACACAGTTAATTTCTCTACACTGCAGTTGTTTTACTCTTACCGTTACAAATGTCTACAGGTCAAATAATACAACCTCACTCCTCAATACTTGTGTAACGATATGAAAGTTGTAGTAGTAATAAATAACGTATCATTCCTGCTTAATGCAAATGATATATAGTCAAACCGTAAAAGGCGAGATTCATACCTTGGTTGATTCCTCCATGGTGGTATTCCTTAAACCGTATAAATATGATGCATCAACCACCATCGACTAGATATATCCAGATAAGACTATAACCGTAATTAACAAAAATAATAGCTTTGTTATTTAATCAATCATGGTATGCGCGCTCGTACAGTTATAAATGTGCAATTGGAAGTATAGCGCCAACTACCGAGTTGATGGTGGCTGCGTTACCTGATATCTTATGATCTTAAATGACCACATATTTCTAGCTGACGATTTCCGCACGTCCATAACAGACTATGCCTTAAAATATGAGGGAAGAATGACCCTGGGGACGGGACGATTCCTGGATAGCTAAGTGGTTAAAACATTGGCGTTCTAAGCCAAAGGTCCCGGGTTCGATTCCCATGTACAAGTGTCTTTTTTAATTTAAAGAATATTATTCCACCATGGATAAGTCATTGATCATCACACCTATGATAATATACCTTGCAGCAAACATGAGGGATATTTCTATGTTAGATATAGGGGATCAGGGTATGTGGTCGGGAGGTGGAGATGACAGGTACATTGGAAAATACAACAGTTGTCTGTATTCAGTAGGGTGGTAACAAAAACCCTGAGCATGGGGAATGATGAAGAGCGCTGCATCAGCATATTAGGGCCGGATGGCACATGTTAGGGACGGTTTCATTAACTCTTAATCCAATGAGTACAATTTTACAGCATCCTTAACCATTAAGATAGGAACCACCGATATTAAGGATGGTAGTCGTCAACATAATGTTAACCAGGGTGTCCAGCTAAACTACTGGTACATTTTAAATTCCTTGGCTTTTCCAGGTTTTCCAGAGCCAATTTCCAACTTTTACAGTCACTATATATATATTACAAAAATGATTTTATTAACATTCAATTTAATGTAATAATATTTTAGACACATATACATTCTGAAATTGTGTCACTCCATGACGTGGTTAAAGGAGTTCAGCCTAAAGCAATTAGCTATTGGGTAGTAATATCTAAGTTAGATTTCAGCGAGATTATATTGAGCATATAAAAGATCGCCTTACACCAGTATAGTTTAAAATAACTGCGAGACACATTCTTTTTTAGTTTCTTCTTTCTATAACGTAATCAAATTCTCACAAATGCGCCTAGCTATGACTCAATTTTGGCTAAAGTTAGAGGGGTATATATACATTAAAATAACATATTGACTGATAACTTAAATTAGTATGCTTGTTGTCCCTCACTGTTGAGTCAGCCCCTTGTCTCTTTCCTCCGCACTTGCACAGGCCGCGCCAACCAACCTCTCTACTGCCTGGACCGCTCCACAGTCCATGTCTTCGAAGACGTCCGTGACGAGTGCACCTCTATACACAGCGCCAAAGAGAACTCTGCCTCTATTGGCTCGCGTGATGGGCACTATCCCTTCAATTTGCATGCACCAATGGGAAGCCCCTGTTTCTCCCATTGGTCAAGGCCAGGCAGCAGTGGAGGGTATTTAACACGGTGATTCCTTGGTCTCAACACCAGTCCGCCAGTCAGACTCGGTCAGTTAGCCTCGGCTAATCAGTGGTGAGCCAACCTTGGGGAACCACACTTATACGAAAGAGCGAATAAATCGTCGTTCGCAGCAAGTGTCATCACTCTTCTCATTCCACCGCAATCTATCCTACCTCCCACCGCGACTTTACGTTGCCGGGACTCTATCCTGCCTCCCACCGCGACTTTACGTTGCCGGGACTCTATCCTGCCTCCCACCGCGACTTTACGTTGCCGGGACGCTATCCTACCTCCCACCGCGACTTTACGTTGCCGGGACGCTATCCTACCTCCCACCGCGACTTTACGTTGCCGGGACTCTATCCTCATGTTCCACCGCGACTACCGTTGCCGGAACACACTCGCCTACCTTCTTCCTACCCACGCGTGTCTGACCACGACGTCACCGCCGTTGGGACATCAACTAAATAATCCAGTTACCCTCAAGCCGAAGGGATGGATAACATGCTCAACTGGTACAAATGTGCTAAAAGAGATTTGTGATGAGTATTAACTGAAATAAAAATTATATTTTGACCATCGTAAATTAAAGTTTCGTAATGTAATTGACACGGCTTAAATTGAGGCGAGTTTGTTTAGTAATGTTGTGTTCTGGATTGCAAATGACAAAACGAGTATCGCAAGGTGTTGTGATTAGCTAGTAAACAAATAGAACATATGCGCTGACAACATAGCAGAGTGTCAGCATTCCTCAAGGTAAATCAGGCCAGAAGGTTGAATAAAAAGTAGTGTATCCCAGCTAACAGGGCTGACCAATCACCATCGAGTCTAAGGGGTCACTCTGCCCGTGTTGAGGGCTGCGCGGGCTAGGACGCTGGATCATCACTACCTGTATTGGAGGGCTACCGTCGAGCCCAGGGTACCAAGGTTCATCAACATTGTAGGAGATTACCTATAGGTCATTGGTTAGGCATTCCTTGCATACTTCGTTCTGTCATGAACTTCTAAGTAAATTTATTAAGTTTTGCCATATCCTCTAATATTTATTATCAACATCACGCTTTGTAATAGACCTAGTAGTAAAATAAAAAACATAAAAATCCAAGTCGGACGTCAATTACGAACCCAAACAATCAGTACCCATTCACTTCCCCCATCCTCAGCCGCAACCCATCCTGACAAATTTAGGCCCACTGAAGGAAGAAGGAGGGTGGTGACAGTATTATTTTAGAAATTTGATAAAAATTTCCTAACTTTTCCCTGACAAAGCAAATTCACTGACTTTTCTCTGTTTTCCAGGTCGCTGGTCAGCCTGTTTACCTAAATTCCAAAACGAATGAGCCTGCACCCTGCAAGCTTATATGATCGTATCAATATGTTTAAGCTGGCAAACTCGTCGGTGTATGTTAGGCCATTGGGAAGAAACCTAGAACGTTATTGTTTGATGAGGCAAACCTTACCTGTGAATTTTCTAAGCTTAGGGATATAACGGTCCTATGTGTAAGATTGTTGAGACGAATCCTAGAACTCTCGGTATGGCCAATGAAAGGTTAACTAATGCCTAATAGGTATGATTCCTAACTATAGCAAGTATGAAGTATGTCTCTGATAAATGTAGGATGATCAATTTTTTTATGTCTCGATAAACGAGGGGTGATTAAATGTGATTTAAGTATGATGTGTCTCTAATCACGTATGATTTGATTCATAAAATATGACCAAATGTCTTAAAGGTATGATGTAAGAATTTAATTCATGCACAGTTATCAAATATATTTTACGTATTAAGTATTTCTATGATCAATGAATAATAATCAAATATCTTACTAGCATAATTTATTACTTACTTTTTAAATCAATTAATGATAATTAAATGTAGTTGAAATATGATGTATGGAATCTTCAATGAACTACGGTTAAATGTATAGGTATATTCCGTGGCTCTGGTTAATGTAGAACTATTAAATGTTTTGTAAGTATGATGTAGAGCTATAAAGAAGAGGGTATAAGTTGGCAAGAGGAGCTGTCTTTTCAGAGAGAGAGACATTTTCAACGAATTACAAAAATATGTCTGTTCGATCATACCTCATAAAGATTTGTGCTATGTAGGCGGTAAGAGGAGTATTAGGTTGGCATACATAACAAAGCCTACTTCAAAGCCCAGGGTAGGACCTTTCTTCACCCCGATGAGGTGTGGAGGAGATGGGAAGTTGCATTAATAGGTTCGAGAATCATGGATGGGGTGGAAGGATGGGTGGGAAGAGAAGAGGGTTGGATCAGGTAGAGGTTTGTAGTTTTAGAATGTACCATTATAGGTTCAAGTAGTTGACCATCACAACGCTAGCAGGCCAGATCTCACATGTCAGACTATTCAGGGAAAGGTAGGTGTAAGGGAGGGGGGAGGGTTAGGGACGGGATGGTTTTTTGGTTACACCTTTTCCTATACCCTAGGATTCATACCATAGGCTTTTATTATATATTTAAATTGTGTATTAGTCTATTCGTCTTAGATCCTTAATCCTCTAACATAATGAGTGAATAATATTAATGTTTAATAAGTACACGTAAGGATCAATGGAAATGGACAGAAAAAGTAATTAGCTTTAAAGCTGTTATTAAGTAAATGTATATACTTTTATTCACCTTATTCCATTCTTCCTCTAAAATAATGAATAAAGGTCATTAGTGTTTTAATTTATGCATAATAATATATGGAGTAAGTTATAAAGTGGTTTTTTTTGTTCTAAGCAATCAATGAATACATTTTTTTAAATGTATATCGTTGTACCTTAAAGAATAAGGTGAACGTTGTAAGATTGGTAATATATATATATATATATTATCTTTTAAAACGCTATAGTGGAAGAAGATTAATGGTAAAAGTCATCGGCCATCTTCAGCCTGTGGGGTTGAGGGGGGTGTTGGGAAGGGCATAAGGATGGGGGCGGTCACTACTCGTCTAGAATCGATGACTCCTCTAGTCGCCTACTGCAACAAGCCTTTCGAGAATTATTATTTATTGAGGATGCTATGAGACATAGGATTGGGGGGTGTTAGCGGGGTTCGGGGATTCTTTCCAGGGGTCTGAGATACAGTATATACCAAGTCTGTGTCCTTTGGTCTTACTAATCCTACGCTAAAGTAAGGGAAAATATAACTTGACGTTCTAACACTTTCCCACCATGCTAAATAATGGCGGGGAGGTTTGGTCTTATAATGCCCATTTTCTTAATACTTTGCGTTTTACTGCCCGTACGTGTTGTTCGCCTATGTACAGATCACGTCTAGTGAGAGAGAGATGAGATAGAGATTAGGAAGTTTAAAGTCAAAGGAAGTGTACCTCTTTTACGTGGAGGGAGAGTGGAAAAACCATTTAGGAAAACTCACCCAATGTATACCCGACCGGCGTTCAAACCCAAATTTCCCCGTCAAAGCCAATATAGTATTTTATGAGAGTGGCGCCTTAAGCCATTCAACCACCGAAGCGGGTAACATAAATGTTTGTTTGACTATTGTGTGTGTGTGTGTGATTAAGTTTCTTAAAAAATCTTTGACTAGTACTTAAAGTTGTGAATAAAACTAATCAGCATTTCCTTAGAGTAGTTTTTCAATAAAATATATTTCAAGCAGAAAAGAAATAAAAAACGCACACAGAAGAAAGTACCTTAGTAAGAAATTTTGCACTTTGACCAAGAGAAAAGAAATAGTTTGGTTTTTTTTTATCTTCGAGAACAAAAGAGATGTTTTATAGCTAAAAATCATCTCTTAAAGGGTCCCTTAATTCACTTTAAAACTAAGCTGTGTATTTACACTCGTCATGAACGTAGTCAAATTGATTATATTTTCCAGGTAGCATTAATTTTATGATTCACGATGCCATTTGCCACACACGACATCACTGCCTTACAGGCTTCTCTTGTTTAACATTACACAGATAGGTCACAGCATGCATCATCAGCATGTTTTTTAAATAAAATAAAATTTTAAAGAATAATTTTTATTTAGAGCATCGTTTATAGGGAAAAAGGTAACATAGTTATTAACTTTTGAGAAAACTTATTGGATCCTTGTGTGAAGGACTTTTTTAAAATGAAACTATGAAAGTAAATTATGTAAAAAAATTAACCAAAGATGGTTTGAATATATCTATCATAATTAGCACTAGGCCTGTATAGAATTATAAATACAGATTAGTTATGCCGGTAATGAGACTAATAAACAATTTTTATAGAGTCTGCCTAAATTTAAATCAAAGGACTAATTTTTTGTTTGTGTCGTCATTTAGATTATTTTTAAAATTTAATTTATTTGAATAAATATAAAACTTTTAAATATATTGCTGTATAAAGATGTAAAAACCCCATCCAATGCAAGTTGCTGAAATAGTTTTGTTAAAATTGTATAAAATAAAATTACCATAGAAATCTCGCATTCATCGCCTACTATGCTCTATTTTTCAGAGTTCAGGGTAACCGCTAGCTTGAAGGGAAATTGTCAACACTACGGTAGTTCTTATGGAAATGGCAGTTCCGAAGCTTCAAAGCCACTAAACTCACCCTGTGTGTATATACCCTGATTTTGGTTGGAAAAACAGTAGAGAAAACACAAACATATTTCTTTGTGGCCGACATTGTTAACATTTTACTATATTATTTGTGTTATTTTATAGATATGTATAATATCTATCAAAAGTGACCTCTGCAGATCACATGACTTGATGTATGAATATATTAAAATAGTTTTAATAGCTTTAGTAACTAATTTCTACTATTCTTATCTATGTCTCCAGCTAATTGTTTTTATCTCAGAGCTTGGAAATTTTACGTGAAGTGTCTATGAAAAAGAACAAATTTAAACTTTTCAGGAATATTTATAGAGTTATAGGACTTGAAATGATTAATTTTAATCCTATAGGTTTCAGGTTACATTTCTTTTCATCACGGCTTGCTACCCACCCGTCCGGGTTATTTGTACTTTTTTTTTAGCACCGCGTCTTACTACCCGATCGGGTTGTATATACACTAATGGATTAGGGATGGGGAAGGTTGGATTTAGAAGGAGTGTACCCAAATTTGCGTGGAAAGTGGAAAAACCATTTAGGGAATAGCACTCTTAGTACACTCGACCGGGATCAAACCCATATATCCTCGTCCAAGTCAATATAGTATGTTACGAGAGTGGCACCTTAGACCATGCGGCCACTAAAGTGGGTTATTTGTACTCATTTAACAAATAAGGCGGGAATGAATAAGATATAATTTAGAGTAAAATCCTTAAACCTCCCAGGATGACTATGCTCTTATGATCATAAATTAAACACAACTTATTCTAATAGAGGCTATGTATTAAATTTAAAGGAGAAGTAAGAGGAAAGAACGCTATTTGTATTCAAGGTCGAAATTCAGAGTCTTTTTTGTGTTACTGATATGGCGAAAAATGCTTTAGGTTAATTTACTGAACATCTTTTTTCTATATCAATAAAGAAGCATGATACAAAACATGAGGAGTAGTGAGTGCATCAGAATACAGGATAAAGAAAACAAGTGTGAATCAGAATACGGGAGGAAGAACACAAGTGTGAATCAGAATACGGGAGGAAGAACACAAGTGTGAATCAGAATACGGGAGGAAGAACACAAGTGTGAATCAGAATACGGGAGGAAGAACACAAGTGTGAATCAGAATACGGGAGGAAGAACACAAGTGTGAATCAGAATACGGGAGGAAGAACACAAGTGTGAATCAGAATACGGGAGGAAGAACACAAGTGTGAATCAGAATACGGGAGGAAGAACACAAGTGTGAATCAGAATGCAGGGTGAAGAAAACAAGTGTGAATCAGAGTACGGGAGGAAGAACACAAGTGTGAATCAGAGTACGGGAGGAAGAACATAAGTGTGAATCAGAATAAAGGGTGAAGAACACAAGTTTGAATCAGAATACAAGGTGAAGAACACAAGTGTGAATCAGAGTACAGGGTGAAGAACACAAGTGTGAATCAGAATGCAGGGTGAAGAAAACAAGTGTGAATCAGAGTACAAGGTGAAGAACACAAGTGTGAATCAGAGTACAAGGTGAAGAAACAAGTGTGAATCAGAGTACAAGGTGAAGAAACAAGTGTGAATCAGAGTACAAGGTGAAGAAACAAGTGTGAATCAGAATATAGGGTGAAGAACACAAGTGTGAATCAGAATACAGGGTAAATAACACAAGTGTGAATCAGAATACAGAATTAAGAACACAAGTGTGAATCAGAATACAGAATTAAGAACACAAGTGTGAATAAGAATACAGGCTGAAGAATACAAGTGTGAATCTGAGTACAGGGTGAAGAACACAAGTGTGAATCAAAGTACAGGGTGAAGAACACGAGTGTGAATCAAAATACAGGGTGAAGAACAAGTTTGCATCAAAATACAGGGTGAAGAACACAAGTGTGAATCAGAGTACAGGGTGAAGAACACAAGTGTGAATCAAAGTACAGGGTGAAGAAAACAAGTGTGAATCAGAATACAGGAAGAACACAAGTGTGAATCAGAATACAGGGTGGAGAACATAGTGTGCATCAAAGTACAGGGTGAAGAAAACAAGTGTGAATCAGAATACAGGGTGAAGAAAACAAGTGCGAATCAGAATACAGGGTGAAGAAAACAAGTGTGAATCAGAATACAGGATGAAGAACAAGTGTGCATCAAAATACAGGATGAAAAACACAAGTGTGAATCAAAGTACAGGGTGAAGAAAACAAGTGTGAATCAAAATACAGGGTGAAGAACACAAGTGTGAATCAAAGTACAGGGGGAAGAAAACAAGTGTGAATCAGAATAAAGGGTGAAGAAAACAAGTGTGAATCAGAATACAGGATGAAGAACAAGTGTGCATCAAAATACAGGGTGAAGAACACAAGTGTGAATCAAAGTATAGGTTGAAGAAAATAAGTGTGAATCAGAATACAGGGTGAAGAAAACAAGTGTGGATCAGAATACAGGGTGAAGAAAACAAATGTGGATCAGAATTCAGGATGAAGAACACAAGTGTGAATCAGAATGCAGGGTGAAGAACACAAGAGTGAATCAGAATACACGGTGAAGAAAACAAGTGTGAATCAGAATACGGTTGAAGAAAACAAATGTGAATCAGAATACAGGATGAAGAACACAAGTGTGAATCAGAATGCAGGGTGAAGAACACAAGAGTGAATCAGAATGCAGGGTGAAGAACACAAGAGTGAATCAGAATGCAGCGTGAAGATAACAAGTGTGAATCAGAATGCAGGGTGAAGAAAACAAGTGTGAATCAGAATACACGGTGAAGAAAACAAGTGTGAATCAGAATACAGGGTGAAGAAAACAAGTGTGAATCAGAATACAGGATGAAGAACAAGTGTGCATCAAAATACAGGGTGAAAAACACAAGTGTGAATCAGAATACACGGTGAAGAAAACAATTGTGAATCAGAATGCAGGATGAAGAACACAAGTGTGAATCAGAAGACATGCCGATGTTAGTCTGTAAGCAGAGTGCTTTTGTTCGTGACCAAGCTGTTCCAGCGAGTCATGGGAAGGAGAATATTAAAGCAGTCAGTTCCAGGAACAAGGGTTGGTTCAATATTTGTTTATGTAGGGAAGGCTCTCACATGGGATCGATTCGTGGACTGTCAAGGTCACTTCAAGGGGCCAAATATAGCATCCTAGGACTTTTTCAATGTCACTGTAATAGGAAGAGGAGTGCTTTTGTGGTCAAACTGTGGGTTACGGTCCATGGACAGGACTTACACTATCAAACGAGTCTACAGATTGGTTAGTGATTGCACGGTCTAACGCGTCACTCACGTGTTGAAGTGGCTTGCCGATGACGAAGATATGGGGGTTCGGATCCCGGTCGGGTGTACTGAGGTTGATTTTACCCAAATAGTTTCCCACTTTACTTTCCCCCAATTTTCTCTAATTCTACCTTCCTCAGCCCTATTCCATCAGCGTAGTTAATGTATACATAGAGATCGAACGGGTACCATGACGCTGTGAAAAAACAACGTAAGGTGTTTAACGAAGTGATTATATATATATATATATATATATATATATATATATATATATATATATATATATATATATATATATATTAGCTACAGTAGACGTATGTGTGGTTGTTCAGGTAGAATCAACCTTATTGTTGATAGATAGAAACAGCTGACTCCAAAGGTAATTTCAATGTGGAATAGAGGGTCCAAATTAATAATTAATTTATGATCTTACTTCGTTTCATCGAAACCCATCCGAAAGTTGTGATCAACATATTATAGTAGGTATCTGACAGTTGTGATCAATATACAATAGCAGGTATCTGAGAGTTGTGATCAACATACAATAGCAGGTATCTGAATGTTGGGATCAACATACGATAGCAGGTATCTGACAGTTGTGATCAACATACGATAGCAGGTATCTGACAATTATGATCAACATACGATAGCAGGTATCTGACAGTTATGATCAACATATGATAGTAGGTAGCCTACATGACAGTTATAATCAACATACTATAGTAGGTATCTGACAGTTGTGATCAACATATGATAATTAGGTATATGACAGTTATGATCAACATATGATAGTAGGTATCTGACAGTTGTGATCAATATACAATAGCAGGTATCTGAGAGTTGTGATCAACATACAATAGCAGGTATCTGAATGTTGGGATCAACATACGATAGCAGGTATCTGACAGTTGTGATCAACATACGATAGTAGGTATATGACAGTTATGATCAACATATGATAGTAGGTAGCCTACATGCATGACAGTTATAATCAACATATGATAGTAGGTATATGACAGTTATGATCAACATATGATAGTAGGTAGCCTACATGACAGTTATAATCAACATATGATATTAGGTAGCCAGCCTACATGACAGTTATAATCAACACACTATAGTATGTATATGACAGCTGTGATCAACATATGATACCTATTAGGAGTCTGACTGTTGTAATAAACATATATTAGGTATCAGACAGCTGTGATCAAAATACACTAGTTGGTATATCACAGTTGTGATCAACATATATTTGGTATCTGACAACTGTAATCAACATATTATATTAAGAAGCAGACAATATATATAAATAAGTTATCTGACAGTTGTGATCAACATAATGTAATATTAGGTATCTTACAGTTGTGATCAATATATAATAGTATGTATATGACAGTTGTGATCAACATACTATAGCAAGTATCTGACAGTTGTGATCAACATATGATTGTATATGTCAGTTGTAATCAACTATGATGGTATATATGACAGTTGTGATCAACATAATTATGATGGTAGATCTCAACCAGCTGTGATCAACATATTAGAGTAGGTAGGTATAAGACAGTTGTGATAAATATATGATGGTAGGTAGGCTTAAATAACAATTGTGTTCAACAAAGGTATCTGACAGTTGTGATCAACATACGATAGTTGGTTCATGACAGTTGTAAATTTGCTAGAATAGTATATATATATATATATATATATATATATATATCAAATCTTTTTTATCTGCAGATTTCAGTTGTGGTTTGCAATTAAATAATAATAAAATAGGTGGTTTTAATATTAGTTGAATTTTTGTTTAGTTTTAAAAATACTTTGCATTGTATAAGGCATCACTAGTGTTAGACTAGATTGGTGATGACAGGGAGATCGTGTTTTGAATCCCAGTCGAGTGTACTGAGGGTGTTTTTTATCAAAATGTTTTTCCACTCTCCCTGTAGGTACTTCCTCTACATTCAACTTTCCTCATCCCTAGCTCATTAGCATAATTACTATAAATGCATATAACCTAAAGAGGTAGTAAGACGCAGTTATGATTTATTTTGGTAACAATTTTAGGTCTAAAAGTTAAGTTTTTGATCAAACTTTAAAGCTTTTTTTACCATCAGTAGCCTAGCAAGTGTTTTAAGTGTAAGATACAAGTTTTTACCTATCATGGCTAGCCAATTTAATTTAATACCTAATTAGAGGACTCCCATAGGTGGTATATTTGAAAATGTACAATTTTTGAAGATATTAAAAATTAAATTCTATTTTTACTACACCTAAATTCGCCAAAAAAATTATTTTGGATTTGATCAATGAATCTTAACTAGGACTCCAAATATTAAAATTTCAATACCTGTGGTTGGTTGAAAATTTAACATTCCTCCTAGATTTTAAAGCTCTCTTAACTATAGAATGCTTTGACCTAAAAAACTACAATTCATTAGATGTTCATTTAAGTCATCATGATCAATAGCTATGCCAACTTAATAAAAAAAATCAATGAGTGTAAGGTTGGAGGACTTTTTGATTTCACATCAATAACCCATTATCTGCATTTGCATAAAAGGAGAATGAGAAACAATTTAGGGGGAAAAACCACTTAGTACAACAGACCGGGATTTGAAAAATGCAATACTATGCCACCACCGGCAAGCCAGATCAAATGAGCTTTAGTTTAGTCCAATGAGGTGGGTAATTTTCAAATTAAAAGCTATTTATGACAGGTTATGATTTAACTATTCTATTGTTATTTACATATCTAAATTTTAAGCTAAATCTTAAAGGGTATTAGGAGGTATTTATTTAGGCCTAGTATATTTGGGTGAGATGGGAATATAACATAAACAAATGTATTTTTAAAATATTTACCTAGCAAGGGACTAACAGACTTCTAGAAAGTTTATTATGAACTAAGCCTCTGAGAAAACCATACATCAACAAACCAATCAAGGGTCATTAGGTATTATTTAAAAAATATTATTAAAACAATAGCATTACAATTAAATTAAAGTTATTCTGGTAGGAAGAAACAAGAAGATTTAAAAAAAACTTTTTTGTTTGGTCAGCATTGATATTATCTACTATTGCATGAATATAAGGCCTATGTGAGAAGTGTTCTAGTGAATTTTGTTACTGAAAAAAAAAGTTTCTATCTAAATTGAATATAAGTAGAGTACAATAAACTTAGGCTATGTAAATACAGCACAAAAAATATTTGAGTGATGATGTTTTGCCATTTGACCACTATCCATTCTGTGTTTATTTGACAGTTTCTTTAAATTATAAATCTAAAATTTCACTTAGCTCCATAATGGAAGTGGAAAATTAAACGTTTTCAAATTCACGGCAAATGCTTATTTGTTAAAAAGAAAAGAAAAAAGATAGCAAGCTTTTATTAGATAAAATAATTTTAAATGTACTATTTGTTGTCTATAAGAGTGTTTGGGTGTTTGTTGAATTTGATGTTAGATGTTTAGTCATTTAATACTTTTATAATGTAACAAAATACCATGAAATTAGACATGATCAACGTTGAAAATCGACTTTCTTAGAAAAACACATTTAGTTTAATCTAAGGAAGCATAAAAAAAAGTTCTGGATGCTTTTCAAACAAATAGTAAACAAGACAAGTGGCTGCCGATGGAAGGAAAGGGATAAACACTAAACGGAGAGAGTGCATTCTAATTGACACTGAACAAAATACGCCTGAATTTGATGAGAATCCTATGACAAGTGAAATTCTTGATTAAAAAACAACTTAAAAGAATAATAAATTGAGATAACCTGTGTCGCAATCTGCCTTTATGCTCATTCATCATTTGTTTTTTTATTTGTGAACCAATTAACTGCAATATCAAATCAACATCCATTCGTTATTTCTAAACATTGTGAGGAACATATTTGCACTCACCTTCCTTCACCTCGCAGGAAGTCGAGATTTTTACACTAAATAACCAAGAAAAATACTTCATTCATAAAATTTTCCAAAGAATTGAATAAAATCTTTTAAAAAAAGACAGCGACAAAAATCTTACAAAGTACAAAAAACAAAGCTACATCAACGCGCCCTTCATATTATTTGCCGGACTAAGGCTATCAGGTCTGCCATTCTTTCAGAGCGATTAGAGGTCCTTGAAATTTTTTGATTGGGAATGCTTACTACTAGACCTCAACGCTAGAAAGCAGCACTAAAACATTATTAATTTTTTTTAAAGTTATCCACCAATGGTGTTTTAACGTTTATTTATTAAAAATATTACTTATACTTAATTTTGGTCTAGTACTTACCATAAATGTATGTTTTAAAAATAATCAAAAGCAGGAAATAATTAGTGATAGCTAGATATGAACTTTCTCGTCAAAGTGTGATTTGTATCATGATATAAATAATTAAAACTAACTAAATAAAATATATTATAATAAAGGCAATGAGGAAATGTAACTAGCCATATCCCTTTAACTATTCCCTGTGAATGCTGTAAATTTTAAATTAATTAAAGACTAACCAACAAAGTAATTAAAAAGTTTGGCTGAGGGTATTTATTATGTTCGTTCATTTATACTCAACATCATTTTTTTAATTTATATTTTGACAATATTTTTTTCTCCAATTTGAGTAGCGTAGTTAGGCTAATACATATAGGGCTGGCTCAGCGTTCTAGGGTCTTAATGGTTTTAAAGAAGTTAGTTTTTATGAATATAATTTGTTGTTCAATCTCATTTGTGTATTTCTGTGTTTGCTTGCTTCTTGGTAAAACATTTTTTGGTGGCAGTAGGTGAGATAAAGGGGTGCTTTTCCCGGACTGTCTCAGGTCTAACGTGGGAGGTTGAGCTTTTATTCGAAAACCAGTCGGATGCACTGAGTGTTGTTATTTTGCTGTAATTTTTCTAATAATGACTTACCCTGTTTTAACCAAAAAATTGTGATGCAATCAATTAATTATTCACTTTCTTTATAAATTTTAAGTTTATTTAAATTGTGGATAGCCCCAATGGGCATTAAAACGTGTACTTTTTAGAATTACATCTGGTACTGACAGATTTAGTTCAGTTCTAGTGTGCTTTCTCCGTATGACCGGAGTTAGAATCCTTATTTGCTGATTTAGTATGTTTTTCCACAATTTTATTTCCTGATTAACGAATGTAGTTGCCCATGTGGAAAAATCATATCTGGGCAGATATACCCAGATCTGGGCCATATATACCTAGTAGTAGTAGTAGTAGCTAGTAGTCCTTGAAGAAGACTACGTTTGAAACATACAATATTAGAGTTATATCATAAACTATTTATTTATATCAATTAGTCTGGAAGAGACTCAAGAGAAATAATTTAAATCGTTAATATAATAAAGAGCTTAAAGAGCTCCTCTACTTGGTTAACAAAGCACCAGAATCACCCTTGTGAATTCAGACTAAACAAACAGATTAATTCATTAAACCTTTGAGACCTGCTAAAATTAATGAAGAGCTTAAAGAGCATGAAAGTATTAAGGAATAAGATATTCCATTATTGGAATATCAAAGAGCTTAAAGAGCTCCTCTACACGGTTAACAAAGCGCCTGAATCACCCTTGTGAACTCAGACTAAACAAACAGATTAAATATTAAATCTTAAATTAAATTAAATCTCAAATATCAATTCTAAAAAGAAATTTACACAAAGGTTTGACCCCGCGACATAGCCCAAACTTCTGCGGGACTATTACTTCCACCAACTTTGAAGTGATTGAGAAGATTTCGATATGTTAGTATTCATCATTATAATAGAAAACAAAGCAATATAATTTTAGAATACTGGTAATTTCTCACTAAAACATAGGATATTGTTTACAGTTATAACTTATTGATTAACAAAAAATATTACTTTTATGATTTCTCCCAATTAAATACGTCTACTACATTTTATCTTTAATTTAAATATTATCAAATTTTAAAGTTTAACAAATATTGGTAACCACAAGTGCAATACAGTTAACATTAAATTAAATATGCCAAGCAAGAAAAAGAATAAAAAATGGCTACCGACTAATAAGTCAAAATGTTATAAATATACTAGCGCCCAAGAGGTAGAAAGAAACATTAAATGTTCCATAAAACAATTTAACTTTCAAAATAAATCTTCTAGTGAGAAATTACTTACGCCTACATGAACAATTTTAATCACATAATTAACTAAGTGTTCAAACACCCAAATCCATTATAGGTCGTAATATTTAACTAGTTAACAAAATAAGTAGAATCCCCCCCCAATCGCGGAGTGAATATGCCTACATCCAGACGAGGACCTCTTGTGGTTGAGTCGGAATTAATAGTCAATCATATTAGCTTACCACCAGCTTTATACAGGTCTAGTTAATGGATACAAAGAAGGGGAAATCATTATATTATTAGAAATATAACGGTCATTTTGCGAACACGTGATAGAAGCATGATTTCTTTTGGAACACCCATTGTCATCTTTACACGTCATTCCGGAGATCCGGCAATTTGGCAGTGTAGATCACATGAGGTTTTCTGTCGGCCGGCTAAGCCAATCAGAGTAGGCCTAGGTCTCCTCATTGAAGTGTCTCGTCGATTCACCTTTCATAGGTGTGTCAGTCTTCACTTCAGCATAGAATTTGGTGCGAACTAGTCGGTCATGATCTCGTGCTAAGCCAGAAGATACAATGAGTGAGTAAAGCACATTGTTTAGATAGAATGAGATTTTGGAAATTTTTGATATTGTAGGATGTTTATGAGCATCGGAATTATTCGGGGTGGGTAGTATTAAGGTAAATTAGCTAGCGTTGCTAATGTTACAATTGCAGGATGTCCACGGGTATCGACATTAATCGGGGCGGGTAATATTGAAGTAAATTAGCTAGCATTGCTAATGTTACACTAGTTCTGGCATTTTTCCACATAGGTGACCGGTAAACAAGCCTTTACATGAGTGGTTTTCTCTGCAAAGTTAAATGGGGAAAACATTTGAGATGTTTTTGATTATACTCAGGAATTCACCTATAGAATACACGTAATCCTTGAAACTTCTCTGAACGACATGTGAGTCCTAATAATAGTATCGAGGCATGCGTGCAGCTATGCCTAAAGCTAGATGGTTCTCGGAGCTTCGATAGAACAAGGCTAAGTCACCAAATACTATGTCACGTACTTTTACATCTCCACCTCTATCTCTTTATTCCACAATATGAGTTATTTTCTTACCTGTCACATGATCCAACGAATTTGTATACAAACTAGCGCTGGGCAATGTGATTTGTGAGGATGACTCATAAATTAACAGCAGAGGAGCTAAAGTGTTAAGCTGGTGAAGAAGTATTGCCAGTATGCCATCACATTCAAACTTTCTCGTTTAGGTTTAAATTATTTTCTCATTCTATATTAAACTTCTCCAAATAGTGTTTCTACATTAAATGTATACATATTTCATATAATGCAAAGTTTGTAGTAAGAGTAGAGGATGACCGTGTTATTTTTGTTTCCAGAATGGACTTGGTTGCATTTTTGGAGAGATTAGGTTGGCCTAGTGACTTTTTTTAAAATGTTTAAATGTAACTTAATAGCCTTTGTTAACTAGAACAACTTTAAATATTGTATTCCCCTTCTTTGTTGATTGGTGCACACGTGCACTCCTTTTACTGTGGGACTATTTTATATTGCGGCAAGGGTATTCGAGCTATGAAGGAGGTAGGAATTTACATGTGTGAAATTGAATACGATTTTACAAGGGTGGTAACTTTAGCTAAACATTGTTGCTTTTATTTAAAGATCTTCAGAACACTGTTTTGCATGTCTTTGGACATATGGTTTCATACTATTATCAACATAGATTGATTTGTATTGCCGTGCCCCTTATGGCTTTATTACTGTTCACAAAAGTTTGTTTTGTCACAAATTTTTGTGGACTATAAGCATCTCATTACGGGCATCATTGTTACAACTGTACGCATTGACAGTTGCCCGGATACAATATGCAGTAAACCAGTTTACCAAGCTCCTCAGTTTCTTTGAGTGTATGTGCAAAAACAAGTGTTTAAATTAGTTGCTGAAGAAAATAATATCAAATTCGTCCAAGTTGTACCCTGAAATGATCTCTACATTATATTGGATGGACATAAACTAATCACATATTGTTGTATCTAATGTATTCAATCAAATTAATGAACAATGTCAAAATGCCACATTGCCTTGCATGGATGTAGGAGAGAAATAGATACCCGAAAGTTTTCTTCTCTCCTACACAATGGTATGTGGCTCGATAATTTCAGCCAGAGATATCCATTCAGTATATTAGAAATCAATGGCAAAATATGTGAACGAGTTCCTTGTTCGTATTAGAGATGGGAAAAACTGCTCCTGCTCCACCACTGGACCTGTTGTTTTTTTTGTCACAGTCCCTATATACAAAACTATAGTTATGGGTCGAACCAGCTCGTTGACGCGAGCTTGCTCACATAAGCTCGCTCACTCAAAAGAGTCGTTTTTCATGTAGCAATTAGTTATTAATTCTATTTACTGAACACAATTGTTTTCTAAATATTTTGCGGGCTAGATAAAACCAGTCGGTCGGCCGTAGATGGCTGTACCTTGCCTTGAATCATTTGATCACCAAGTGGGCCTGTTGAAAATGGTTATATTACATCAATTAACGGTTTGAATGCACTGTACATATTTAAACACAAAAGAAAATTGTTCATGATTGCTTTTATATATTAGAGAATTAATAACACAGATCATCCATATATATTTTGTTGTGTAGGAAACAGCAGAGCAAATAAAACACAGTGGAACATAAAGAAGTCATTGTCTGTCTTCTTGTTGGTCAAGGTTCACCTACAAAATGCTCTACTGAGTGGATGGAATTATTCAAGTCCCAACACTCCCCCTCCCTCGTTAGAGCCAAGGATGTAGTCCAACAGCTTGACTCAACATGGTGTGTCTGGGGCTTGCCAAGCCCTTTGTAAAAATATCTGCTTCCATGGATTCAGAAGGCTTGTATGTCACAACAATGTCCCCATTTTGAACCTTTTCACGAATAAAGTGTTCTTTTATACTTATATGCTTTGATCGGGAACTTATTATAGAATTCTTTGACAAATTTTGGGCAGACATGTTGTCATTAAAGATTTTGATGGCTTGTTGAGAAGATCCCATGTCATTCAGCAGTTGCCTCAAATGCATTGCCTCCTTTGCCGCTTCTGTTAAGGCCATGTACTCAGCTTCTTGAGTAGATAGAGCAATGGTTCTTTGTTTTCTGGATTCCCAGCTTATCAATGAACCTGCAAACTTAAAACAGTACCCCGTGTACGATCTTCTATCACTGGAGCATGATCCCCAATTTGCATAAGCATATCCAGTCAATGGTTCTCCAGTATTTTGGAAGATCAGAGACAATTCCTTGGTACCTTGAAGGTAACGGAGGACCCTTTTTGCTGCTAGCCAATGCTCCTTAGAAAAACAATTATTAAATTGACTTAAGTAGCTTACCGAATGTGAAATATCCGGTCTTGTACCTGTTGCGAGATACATAAGGGCTCCAATCAGATTTTGGTATGGAAAATTTGGTAGGTTTTCTGTTGACGCCTTGGTAAACTTTAGCCCCGGAACCATGGGAGTCTTCACAGGATTACAGGTCTCCATATTAAATTTATGAAGGATCTCATCAATGTATTTCTTCTGTGAGGCCGAAATAATTCAATTTTTACAGTCGAATTCTATACCAAGGCAATATTGGAGATTTCCTAAATCTCTCATTTCAAATTCCTTCAGCAGCTCCTTCTTTATATGATTCAATTTTTCTTGACTATTTGATGCCATGATTACATCATCTACATAAATTGCAACCAGCATTTTTTCTCCATCTCTTATCATAATGTAGATGCAAGGATCAGCCTGTGAAGGGATGAATCCTAATTTACAAAGTTTGGAATCTAATTTACAGTACCATTGGCGTCCTGCTTGCTTTAGCCCATATAACGCCTTTTTAAGACGACATACCTTTTCACCAATTTGTTTGCGTAGTTCTTCAAGCATTTTCTTTACCTTTTTGAACATGGTGGCGTCTTCACTAGCACTTTCTTCAACCATGATGTTGCATAGGATTTTTTCTAGAAATTCTGGCTTTTGCATAAATATTCTTTTGTCTATATCCCCATTAAGGAAGGCTGTTGAGACATCAAGTTGATTTATTTTTAGATTTTCTTCGACTGCTATCGCAAGAAGAGTTCTGATAGAGCTTAATCTGGCCACTGGGGAATACGTCTCTCCATAGTCGAGTCCTGGTCTTTGTGAGAATCCTTGAGCTACAAGACGTGCTTTTCTCCGCTCAAGATCGCCATTTTGTTTATACTTATTTTTTAGTACCATTTTTGAACTTATTACATTTGCTCCATTTGGTTTTGTCACTAATTCCCAAGTATCATTTTTTATATGTGCCTTGATTTCATTTTTTATGGCTTCATGCCATTCTTCCACATCTGGCCCTTCTAGAGCTTCCTTAACTTCACATAATGCTGACATATCATATTCATTTGTCCAAGGGGGTGGTCTGATTGTATCTCTTGGTCTTAAACATCTCTGTCCTTCTTCCTCAACTTCTTCTTCCTCAAAGCTATCTTCAGATTCTTCGTTGTTTCCTTCCCGGTCATTTGCGACTACATTAATTTCTTCTAATTTCTCGTCATTTCTTATTACTGAAATCTCTTGACCGTTACTATTTTCTTTCTTTTTCTGTGTATTGGATTGTTGTTCACAGTGTTCTTCACCAAATGGATCACCACTTGAGGGCTCTTGGTTGGAGTCATAATAGAGCTTGTTAATTATTTTAACATCTCCCGCAATTGAGATTTTTCTTTGGGATGGCACCCAAATACGATAGGCCTTTGATACTTCAGAGTATCCGACAAAAATGCCTTCTTTGGCTCTTGAATCAAATTTTCTTCTGCTGGGGTCCTTGTTGTGCACGAACGCTTTGTATCCAAAAACTTGAAGATGATGAACTGAAGGTACATGACCAGTCCACTTTTGATATGGAGTTTCACCTTTCAGAATTCTGGATGGGCTGCGATTCAATAAATAATTTGCACAATAAATGGCCTCAGCCCAAAATGAGTTGGGCAAATTTGATTCCAGTAGTAAGCATCTGGCTTTATCCTGTAGTGACCTATTTTTTCGTTCGGCCAATCCATTTTGCTGGGGTGATCTTACAGCGGAAAGACGTCTTCTAATTCCACAATCAGATAAGAATTTGTCAAACTCCAAATTTCTATATTCTGCCCTTTCATTGTCACTTTGAAGATACTTAATTCTTTTTTCTGTTAGATTTTCTACTTCATTTTTAAATTCTTTAAAAGTATTTAAAACTTCATTTTTATTTTTCAGGAAATATACTCTGGTATAGCGAGTTCCCTCATCGATAAAAGTAACAAAATATCTGGAGCCTCCAGGTGAAGTGGTGTGCATGGGGCCTACAACATCAGAATGTATTATTTCCAGCTTGTCTACAGTTTTCGGTTGTTCCCTAATGTGATAGGGGAGTCTGGTGAATTTTCCTCTAATACATATTTCACACTCACCAAGACTTTCATTGGTGTTAAAATGCAAACCTTTTAGGAGATTATCTTTTAGAGGCAATATTAAATCAGATTCATTTATGTGACCCAATTTTCTGTGCCACATTTCAATTTTTGACATTTCAGGAATTTGTGAAGATAAATTAGCATATTATGAAAAGTTTGCATCAAAATAGTATAGGCCATTGTATCTTGTTGCTTTTAGAATAAGATTACCATGATCATCTACAACTTGAGCGCAGTCCTTCTTAAAAATAACACTAAAACCTTTATCAGTAATTTTTGCAACAGAGAGGAAATTTGTGGTCAATTTCGGTACATGCAGAGTTTCAGGTAAATTTACTATTGAATCATCATCGAGCTTAATTTTAACTAGACCTATGCCTGAAATACTTGCAGTATGTTCTTCTGATGCGAGCTTGAGAATGCCATGGTTATTTGGCTCAGAAAGTTTTGAAAATTTTGTTGGGTCATAGCGCATGTGTGAGGTAGATCCACTATCCATGCACCTAACAGAATTCATGAGTGGTGATGGGTGTAGGCCTATTGAAAGACATTCTTCAATTTTGAAGGTGGATTCCCTATTTTTGTTGAACCAGCAATCTTCTGTCCTATGATTTGACTTTTTGCATCTTTGGCATTTCATGTTACTACTATTACTATTTTGTTGACCTTGACCAGATCGAAAATTTTTGTGATTTTGACCTGAATTAAAATTTTTATGGTGATTTTTATTAGATTTTTTTAACAAAAAATGCATCCTCATGCTTATCTTTGAGGTCATCTTTGTGTCTAGCATTTGATTCCTCCATAATCTTGATTTTTAATTCACTAGGAGATGGTAAATTGTCCCTACTTTCAATTGCAATACGAAAATTTTCGTAGGCAGGGGATAAGCTGTAGAGCATCATGATGCTCAACAAATCACCGTTTATCTCTATTCCCATATCTTGGAGCTTATCCACAGCATCTGTGAACTCATTCAGGTGGGTACTCATATCATCGTTGTCCTTCATCTTGTGCAGAACGAGTCGTTTTAGTAATGTGGCTTTACGAGCAGGACCTCGACTTTGGTATACACTTTTCAATTTGTCCCATAATGATTTTGATGTGTCACAATTTTTCACCTGTTTCAGTTCGTTAGGGGATATTATTAATATTAGATCTGACCTTGCATGCGAGTCGTATTCCTGCCATTTCTTCTTATCTGCTTCTTCTGCAGGTATTGATGTTTCACCACACACGTAACCCCAAAGTCCACTACGAATGAGGACTGCTTTTGCCTGTATTTCCGATGTATCATAATTATTTTTATTTAATGGCTCTATTTTATAATTACTGACGTTAACTGATGACATTTCGAGCACAATTTTGAGTTCAATCGAATCAGAAGCTAACCAACACGAACTGATGTAGTGTTGCAGACAAACGATCACGAATAACACTCAAAACTACTGTTTAAACTTTCACTTGAACTTTAAAAAACGTTTCTAGGCCCATAACCTGTTGAAAATGGTTATATTACATCAATTAACGGTTTGAATGCACTGTACATATTTAAACACAAAAGAAAATTGTTCATGATTGCTTTTATATATTAGAGAATTAATAACACAGATCATCCATATATATTTTGTTGTGTAGGAAACAGCAGAGCAAATAAAACACAGTGGAACATAAAGAAGTCATTGTCTGTCTTCTTGTTGGTCAAGGTTCACCTACAAAATGCTCTACTGAGTGGATGGAATTATTCAAGTCCCAACAGGGCCCCTTCAATGTTCATCATCACGTAACAATTTATTGTGAGAATACATTACATATTGTGCTTGTATTGTGGAAATAGTGTTTTGTACTACGAAAGCTTTGTGATTCTTTAAACCATCTCTCGATTAGTCATAATATAATAGATAAGTATGGTTGCGCCGAACCTGATCTCAGCGCTGTGACAAGAACACAAAGTAACCACTTCCTTTCCACTGTACGACTTCTCCAAAATATATCCGGATCATAAAAGAACAAGTCTGCTCCCGACCTGTTACAGAGACGAGGAGCAAGATTACGCCGGACTTTAGTAACACTGAGTTTACAGAGTTTCCTGTGACAGAGACTAGGATCAAGGTTCCTCTGGATCTTGTTTCAACGCTGCCTGTGACAGAAAGTAGAGAGACGAAGAAGAGCAATACCAAGAGTTGATAAACATTTCTTATACGTAGCTGTGTTGGTGGTGTCATCCACCGTGCAATATTGTAACGACGCAGTCTTGACGGAGAGAAAACAGTAGAAGCTCGGAGAAAACAAATTGGCATATAGGTTTAACGTTTCAAACTAACCATTGACAAAAAGGAACAGGCTATATATGTGACGTCAGAGGAACAGTGACAAAGGAGAAGGTTGTTATTTCACAACCCGTCCTAAGATTTTATTATGTTGGTTTTGCTGTACGGTGTGCATATTTCGTGCCAAAATTAATATCCGTGATTTGTGTTAACTACCAGGGACAATAAAATAGTTTTATTGAATAAAATTGAGGTAAAATGTGTACATATAGATTATTTGTATTAACATTCTGTATATGACATTTTATCATTATATTTTTCATTATGGTAGGAATAGTTGGTGTGTAAAACAAAACAACTTGTGTCAATATATTATGACATTGACATTAACAACTAATAAAGTTAAATTTTTAAAATATATATAAAATAAATTGGTTTGGGAATGGTTAATACTTAATAAAATTTCTCTTCCTGTAAAAGAGTTAAAATTTTCTAATAAAACAGGGTTGTAACTACCACCGGGTAGTGCCCCAGGGCATCCGAGCGAGTATTTTTTTAAATTACAAACGAAAGCAAACCAAAGCTTTAATTAAACGCATATCGTCTCAATATATTTAACTCTCGTTGTTTTTCTAAGTGTATTGTAATGCTATTGTATTTTGTATGTGATTGCATTCGCCCAGTGTAATTGTAAATACTAATTTGCAATTTAAATTAGACATATTTTCCTTAAGGCTACCGTTTACCTTAGTCATAGTGCATGATTTTATATTAATTTCAGTATTAACTTTCACCGGATCAAAAACATCCTATAACTAACAACAAATATCAACAAGACTTATTAAAAGAAGGTGGGAATGTAGGATTTAGAGGTTGGAAAGGGGGAAGGGGGGGGAGGAATGAAGTGCAATATCCTAACATGTTAAAACTCGATAATTTATATTATTATAAATAGCTAAACCTAATTTATGGGTTGGTAAAAAGTGTCATCTTGGTCCTATCTATTTTTATGATTTTTTGAAAAAATTAATGAAGTTATGTTTTTTGGGATATTTGTGAGTTTGCTTCATAATGTAAATTCATGAAAATATGTTCAGGAAGATTTTAGACATGCAGGAAAATAATTATAATATACCAATGAAAAATTTTTGTTAACTATGGAAAAAACTAAAAAATACTCATTAATATATTGATAGGTTTATGTGGATGGACATTATGTGAATTCTTAGATAGAGGCATTCACGACAATGTTAAACAATACTACGCAGTATTGTCTCCTGTGGTGTAGGCGAGTACGGTACATTATTAACTAGAAAATTTAACAATTAATTTAGAGATGAGAACACTCAATTCCTTGAATCTCATGATATTCAAGATATCTGAGATTTGTAAAAAAAAAAAACTAATACAATTTAAAGTTATAATGGCAACGCTAAAAGGTATTAAAGCGTTGTTTATAGAAGAGAATGATAAAATCACAAAACCAAAAAAGAGACCAAATCGTATTAGGCTAATTTAATAAAAAATGTCATAACAAATAGAATTTTGATCATGACACCAAGGGCTCAAATTTTTTATTTTTAAACTAAATTTTAAATAAATTTTACTTTAAAATTGTAGGCCTACATTTATAAAGATTTGAGGATTCAAATTTAGATATCAAATTCAAAAGAAAACTTAATGTCAGATTCGAGAAATATAGGCCCAAGAATTCGACCCATTTCTAAATTAATCTTTATATTGAGTAGGCTTATGTTCCAACTGTTAGTGTGTCGATTGTGAATGATGATTCATTTTGGTCATGCTATGTATCAAATAAAACATCTTATTAACACATGCCTATTATTCCAGTTTTAGTAAATGTGTGTAAGAGCATTGGTATATTGACTCAAAGCAAGAACCCCCACCCCATTTAAAACCAGGAACAGCATCTCTCCAAACCTCTAAACAGTACAATGATAGTTAAATGTCCAAAAAACCTCTGATATATATTTAAAAAAATACATAGGTCTCATTAGGCTGTCTAGTAGGTTTTATAAAAAGTTTTTTGAGTGTGGTCCATCCAACATTCTCATGCTGTCCACAAACCATTTGTAGCCCCAATGGGATATTAAGAAAAAAAAACAGGACCAAAGGTGCAGGTATGTTCTCGTGAGCACAACATGGTCCCACTCAGTAGTTACACCCACATGAATACAATCCTTGGGGCTGTAGGAAAGCTCAAACACAAATTTGTGGCATGGTTCTAGGGCCCATGTTGGTCCCTGTGGAAAGATAACGTATGGCTTTATGGACCGCATTGGGGCTCATTGTTTTAAGACAGTACATTTTTTAGTATCATGACATTTAAAATGTACTTATCTAAATCATGGAATTCCTTACTACATTCATAACTACAAAAGCATTTCAAAAAGTAAGTTAACAAACCCTCTCATGTGCATAATTTATTCAAATAATACAGAAGCTTACACTTATAATCACTATTACTGCCTCGGTACAGATTATTTTTCCACATACTCCTCATATTGTCCAAGTATGTTCCACCGGCACACCAAGTCACCTATCTTGGCATAGACAAAATCAGTGTCAAGCACCTGAAAGCAGAACTTGATGGCTGGCTGAACTTCTACGAAGGTTGCAAATCGCCTTCCACCCAGGTGCCTCTTCAAGGGTCTGATGAGATGAAAATCACTCGGTGCCAGGTCAGGGTTGTATGTAGGATAGTCCAGTACCTCCCAATTGTAGCGCTGTAAACATCAGGTGTGTGGTTGGCAGTGTTGGGCCTGTCGTTATCATACGACACCACTTCTCAGCAACCCAGGTCGTTTTTGACGAATTGACTTTCACAACTGGCTCAATGTGTCACAACAGTGGTCAGCATTTATCGCACCTCACTGGGTGAGGAAATCAAAAATCTGTATAGTCCCAAAACACTGTCATCACAAATTGTGGAGGACATGCTTGGATGACTGGAGCGCTCCTCATCTTGAACGTATATTCTGCCGTTATCAAGGGCAGTGCACCAAACCCAAAACTGTTTCCGTGACATGACGTTAGCACAGTACATCTCAACAAGTTGGTGATAAATTTCAGCTGATGTTGTGCCAAAGAAATCGCAGAAATCTGATCACATGACGCACCTCAATGTTTGACCATGTTTACACTAGCCTCGCCATTTTACAACTGATGTTGAAATGATATGTGGCAAGGTCTAGTGTCCTTAAGAGGAAGCAGTTCTCTATCTACTCTGACCAGGCGGGAACTATAAATTAAATTACAGTCATGCTGATAACATTAGCATGGAAATCTCATTGCAGGGAACGCTCAAGACAGTGCTACCAATGTAAACTTTGAGAGTATGCTAGCATAGTGGAACTTTAAAAAAAAAGATTAGATGGAAGTGGGTAAAGTGGTGTTTTAACACTTCAAACACTTAAAAATCAGGGCATGCTAGAAAGGAAGTGTGAAATTTGTAAATTTGCTATTATTTTGGGAAAACTAGCAAAATTTATCTTAGCTACAGGCACAATATTGCTCGCTGGGCTTGGCAACATTGGTTGGGTATTTCTGAGACTTGCAATTTATCAGACCCTCCCAGTGAACATTGAAGAGAGAACATTTGTTAGTAGTTCCGGAGTTAAGTAGTAACAAAAATACTGAAATTGGTCTCGTTTGTCCAACTTAGCAAGGGGTTGTGTGATTTATTCTAATTGTTTTAGGTGAAATATAAATAAATGGCATCATAAACATAGTTTGAAGTATTCAAATTGAAATATATTTTATTGGATTTTTTAAAGCGTGACTTGTTAACAATGCTTCAAATAGTGTGAGCCTCAAAATGTTTATTTCAAAACCTTTAAATTGCAAAATCAAAGAGGAAGGTCGTGTATTTTAGAAAAAGTGGAAGCTGGGATATTTTGTTCACCAAATAAATTAGTAACATTGTTTGTCTCGAATGTAAACAAACATTGTTTGTAAAGGCGTCGTTTTTGTTTGGTGGCTGGTGATGGGTAGGTCGGCTTTAAATAAAAGGTTTCAAATTTTGGGAAAACTTAAAGGGCAAGTCGTAATATTTTATATAGGATCTAATGTATTATGTTTGGATAAAAATGCGTGGGAATTCACTGTATGCCTCACATGCTCTGATGCCTCGCCACTAATATTTTGAAATTACTCAGTAAATTTACATGAGGAACCCCATCTTAACATTTCTTGGAATGTACAATTTAATTTTCATAGGGTCTTTACAAAGACTTTTTTATTGTTGCTAATAATGGGAACATTTAATTTATTTAGAGGCTTAATGTTTTCTTTTATTGTCCAGGCACTCACAATTGCCATGTAATTGTCTTGAATATTGTTTTTTTTTGTTTTTGTGAATGAGAAATATCTAAATAAATAGGTAACTTTCCTTAATTTTTTTTGTGTGCATTGCTTCTTACTGCTTGTGTGAGCTGAAAAATGTTCAATTATTTTTTTCTGAAAAAATTCCAGATATTTAAATGGAAATGATGCATTCGAGGTAGCCCAAGTTTAATTTCTCCCAAGTACATTCAACACCAGAAACATCAAATGAGTTACAATAACAGCGCTTCCAGCGCTCTCCTCATACTTGCATATTGACTACTTGAGCGCTTGGTGGTTAAATGTCTATGTAACTGCTTTAAAAATATATAATGTTTCTAGGTGGCACCTCCCAATATCTAGCACCTTCATCTGGCTTAGTAGGTCACAGGCCACCAATGCAGACAATTTTCCAACTGAAAATCTACCTTAAAATTTTAATATCTATGCATAGCTTTTTCATTTTTGTAAAAATTTTTTAGCATGTTTTACTACTGTTCGGGTTATATGCTTATATATTAATTACGCTAATGCTTTAGGGGTGTGGAAGGTTAAATTTAACTAAAGTGTACCCATATTTGTGTGAAGAGTGTGGGAACCATTTAGGAAAAACCACCTACAGTACACCTGACTGGGATCGAACCATAATATTCCCGTCATTGGCAGTCTAGTCTATTGCGAAAGTAGCACCTTAAACCATATGGCCACCAAAGCGGGTTTAATCTTAGTTGGAATATGAGTGTGTTCAGATAACATTCATAATGGATTCTCGGGAAGGGAATGGGGAATTGGTACCGATTGGGAGCACCGCTATTCTCATTGAGTCCTGCCACTTAGGAGGTGGGAATCGGCTCCCTGATTAAATAAAATAATAATACACACCCAAGTTATTATATCTACCATTAACGGAATTACTGTACCTTGGATCCGTAAAACTACATCCCAAGTCAGGTTACTCAAGTCACTTTGGTAGAAGAAAGATGTCTGTCCTCTTTATTACTTTCAGGGTTAGCATCAAGTGAACAACTGGATCCTAGTGATTAATATGTGCAAGTAAAAGATTGAGGAAAAAAGTTATAAACAAAACATTCAATAAAGTAATCATAAAAACTGTTAAGAAAAAAAAAGTATTTCACTAGTACTTAAACTTATCGAAAAATTCATGTCTCTTGGATAGTTAAATAACATGAACGTCTTTTATAAGTCTGCTGTGTCTAAAAGTTTTAAGTTGTCAGTCCTGGATACTTGCTCCTGAGATTCTCTATGTTTGTTGGCACTTCAGCCAGGATATGAGTGTTTCTGAGCTTCCAAGTGTTAACAAATCAGTCTTGAAAAACAAAAAAACCTTTTTAAAAATCATAACTTGAAAACAGAAATTAAACTTGTGATTTATGGCACTAAATACTAAACATTAGTGCTCATGACTACCAATGACGGAGAGATCGAGATTTGATTCTTGGTCGACTGTACTGAGGGTGGTTTTACCAAAATGGTTTTCTACTCTCCCTCCACACAAATGCAGGTATAATTCCTTTAAATATAACCTTCCTAATCCCTATTTAATGGCAAACCCAATGGGAAGACCCAGACACAGATGGAGGATAACATTTGGATATACCTGAGAGAGATAGGGTGTAATGAGATAGACTGGATAGAATTATCTTAAAATAGGGATGGGTGGTGTACTTTTGAGAATGTGGCAATGAACTTTCTAGTTCCTAATGCCATAGAGTAAGTAAGTAATCCCTAAAACAATTAGCATAGTCAATACATAAGCCTATAACCCGAACAAGTAGTAAGACGCGGCACTAAAAAAAAGTTGTTTCATGCAACAGCCAACAATGAATTCAAGAAATAAATTTAGAGCTACCACATTCTATATTATTACATTTGCTGTTTTTTTTTTAGGTCAGATTGTCCAGTAGCCATGTCATTCTCCTGGTTCAGTGGCCGGAATAAAAGTCCAGATAGAGAGAGCTCTGAAGAAGGAGAGAACCCGAATGCAGATTTGGACGGCCAGGACGACACATTTGTTTTCATCGAAAGGAAACAGAACTTGCCACCCGACAATTCAGAATTGTACCCAAATCTCTTGCCATATCCTCTAGCACCAACTACGGCTACTCAACCTCAATCTATTGAGCGAGAGTCGAATACAACCGGCACTATTCAAACACAGAACTTTCTCTCGGGAGTACCCTTTAAACTCTCCTCAAGTGCACTGTACAATCTTCAGCCCTCAACATTAGAGGCTGATCAAGCGAGCCAACTTCTTGAAAGACTAAGGGTTGCTGAATTTGATTATGACTTTTCAGTAGAGAACAGTGTGCTGATGGAGGAAAGTTCCAAAAATTTAGATTGATTCATATATTTACTTTTATAATATGGTAATCAAATAGGTTTTAATTGCTGTGAACATATTTGCTAAATAACATTTACTTTGACATTTTTTTTCAAACCTGCATTTTGTGTGGGTTTGACCTTATTCCAATAAGCTGCTAGCATACTTTTATTTTCACATCACACCACATCTGGCATATCCTACCTATATTAATTCGACTAGAATAAATAACATTGAGGTACAGTACAGTTACAATGTACAGTTAAGAATGAACATCATTTATGAGCTATACTGGTGTTTTAAGTCAAAATATAAATGCAGGCTATCTTATGACTGGGTGTTAGGAGTTTGCTTAAAATGGTCTTAATGTATGCTTCTTTGATTGGTTCTATTGACAAAAAGTTTTAAAAATAAATAACTTTGAATATATACAGCATACCCACCATAATTTTGTTTTTTTGTTATATTTACGGAGAGTTAAGATAAAATGTTTTAATTATAATTTACTGAATCAAATCAAACTATAATCCAATCAAGTGCTCATATTTCCAACACTATCTAAAGGTTTAATTGAGGATGTGGGAACTTGTGTTATTTGTAGTAAAGTAAAGTAATGGAATACGTATTGGCCCGAATATAGTGCAATGATTTTCTCATAAAAATGTCATTCAGAAAACTGCTCGTATCATATGCGCAGCCCATTTACCATTTATTTTCTATGTAGAATACCTTCAAAATTTTAAGGTTGTATTAATGTGCGAGGCCGTACTATACTCGGGCCAATATAGCACTATACATGTTGGCATTTTTAGTCTATTTCCAGACTTTGAAAAGTTTAAATCATTACTTGTTTATTTAACTATCAGCTCTATATTATGATTATTTAATTTGTTCACTGTTAAGTTTTTGTTTTCATAACTAAAATGTTTTATCATTTCAAAAGATTACATGTGTTTTTACTACTTTATTTGGACACAATATGACCAGCAAAATAAGAATAGTTTTTTCGATAACACAGTTGTGAAATGGCTACTTTGATTCCCGCATCTATTGTGTTGCTCTCTCACCAGTGCTGCATCATAGATCTTGTGCATGAGTGTTGGTTACTGTGATTCCTTGCGCTAGTGATGTGATCAACCTTATTCTCTTTTACATCAGTCTGTTTCCAGCTTGATTGTACATATACTTTTCTTTGGTATATGTTTATGCCACTGTGCATGAATTATCACAATTATATTGTTTATTTTAAAAGTAATATATTAATAAATTGTGTTTGTAGCCTACCTAACTTAACTATGGTTTTAATAATTTTGTTTTTGTAAATAGGCTACACAAATGTTTTCATCTTTACATTTTATCCTGCTTTATGTAATTAAGGTATGTATTATTTCTGCATTATAATGCTTACTATTTAATACTTTTTACTGTAAAGTGATGTTTCATAAGTCTGGTCAGCACCACTTACCCCCTTTTTCCATTTAAAACTGATGTTTTCTATGACACAATTTTTCAATAACTCGTTTTTCCAGAACACAACCACTCCGTTATCAAGAACTTCTGTATTAAGTACTAATTTTGGTTAGGCAAACTCCAAATAATTAAATTAGAATATTTTAAAATAATTTAAATTAGAATTAGAATATTTTTGTCCCATTAAATCTTCTAATTAGTTGAAACATGTCATAAAGCCTAAGTTGTTAATTATTTTTGTAAAAATAATACTCTGCAAATGTTGGCTATGTTTATTTCTCCCCACATCAATTTGCACTAAACAGAATTTAAAAAACAATTTGACAACAGTTTTGAATAATTTAATAAAAAAATTTTTATAACCAAACACTTAAAAAGAGAATAAGTGGTTGTAAGTTTTTAACTGGGGGGGTTAGAAGCCAACCGAAATCATTGTAACATGCTATAAAAATGACCTTTAGATAATAACATATTGCATCAAAGGCCATTTTTTTAAATCACTTATGTATGGTAGTGTGTTACAACTAAAGTTTTAATTATGATTATATACAGTAATGCATAAATAAGTTTAATTTTTTAAACTCAGAATATTGTAAAAAAGTCAAATTTCAGCCCTTCACAATATTTTTGACAAATGTCTTATTATCGTTTTGAACACCCTGGCGTGCACATACAATGAATACATAACCAATTTATCCATATTTTTTTTCATTTCAAACAATTTATTCTTATACATTCTGAGCCAATTAATAAATTATGACAACCTTTTGCATTGCAACTTACATTAAAAGTGTCCCTGATCAGGCATGTGATCAACAGTAACTTTGTTTATTAATAAGCCAACACTTATTTAGATTTATTTTAATTGACACTATGACCTATTCTTAGTACATAAAACCTTTACATTGATATATTACACTCATTAAAGTGGCTATATGCGACTCGTCCAACAAAATACAACTAAATTTCTCCCGTTGTTCTGAACCTTGTGTTCCGCATACCTAGCCATTGTGTGGTTTACTTATATTGGCACATTTTTACTGCTCACTTCACCATAACTAATGACCATTTTTCCACTACCAACCATCGATAAAGAGTAACCACAGCTCAGCATCATTCACCCATCGAACCATATTTTAAAACATGTATAAACTTAATATACACTTATAGCAACTCTGATATTCATACACATTTTATATAAACATAACCAAAAACCTATTATTAATCTACAATATTTAGCCTAACCCCTACAGATCTGGCAATCGGACCTTAAACAAATGGATGTGCAACTTTTTTTATGAGGGAAAATGCTACATTAAATCTATGTTTAAGGGGTATCGTTATTTTATAAATTGATCATTGGACTGTATTGAGCCCCTCCTAGAAACTCTCCCCTCCTAAGACACTGGAATATCTGCTTTAGCTCTCAAGAACTCACTTGGGAGTAAATCTTCCCAGGGTTTAACAATCATCCGCTCAAAAACTGCCACATGATAAAAAAATATAGGCACTTGACTCCTTTAAACACACTTTATAAGCAAAAAATTACTATCTCCTGTGAGGCAGAAAACACCGGTCTGAATGTGGGTTGGGGAAAACGAGAAAATGAATTTTCAGACAAGGACAGCACGGTTAACATTCACACTTGACACTACAGGACAGAGCCTAAACTTGTGTTTGTAAAAACTATTAGAGAAGGGTTAATCAGGGGAACACTTATTGTGTTTTTACTTATTTTTTGAAAGCTATTAACATAAAGATTAATAATATAGTTTAAATTAATAAGCTGTACTTTACTCGACCCACCAAATGAATTTATAAATAAAAATATAGAAACTAATTTATCTGTAAAGCTAATTTATTACAAGTTTCTATAGTGAACAGTGACTATGTAAATCTATGCCAACTCGCTTTGCTCGTTGCGGGCTCCACCCCCAAATCCCCAGTGGGTTTTCTTTGCAAGTGGATGTAACCTAATTTAATTCCAGCATTGTTTTGAAATTAAAAAATGTTGTGGAAAATGTGCAAAATTTACCTAAAATCAAAAAATCTAGCTCTATCTAAGGTATAACCGATGGAGATACAACAAAAAGTAATAGGACGAAACTTAATCTCGCCAAATCCATAGCTGCTGGTGCAATCTGTTGTTTGATAGTTCTTACATTTAGCCACAAGGAAGGTCCCCACCGACTTTAAAGTTGCTCCGCCATTTTGAATTTTTTTGGGGGTTAAAAAATATTTTTTAAACTTTTTCCCTATGGTTACAGGTTAGAAGCTATAAGTTTTCCAAGTTTATAGCTCATCTGAAAGTGGGTAAACATTAATGTCAGTGAGTGAGTCAGCCATGTGGTTTTATAGTAGTATAATAGCAAGGGAAAAGTGGGATATAATGAAATTTACCTCTTTTCAATGTGTACACGTTGTTTATTTAATAATTCAAAATAAAATTATGTGAATCCATAATTAGCTTAGCAAAAATAAAATTAACTGGATCATTTAAAAGTCTTTATTCTATTTTAAATTATTTTTGAACCATGAAAACTAAATCAACATTTTTCAAAAAACTAATAGTATCAATTAAAAATATACAATTCCCATTTCAAAATCAATTATGTTTGTTTTGTTACAAAATTAAATAACATAATGAATTAAAAATACTTTTTGGGGGTATATATTTATATTTAAATTCATGAAAAAGTTTATCAATATTTCAAACATTGTTTCATTAGTCCATGGAAAATACAATAGTATAATATGTAAAATAAGACACAAAGTACAATATATAAAAAAAAGTTTGCAATCAAACATCAGAATTTAAAAAATATGCTACAATACCGCAACCCACAATTATAAAAAAGAAGGGTAGCCATGTTTTCAGCCTGCCGCCAACACTGAAAAAAAAAGAAGTGAATGACAATACATTTTTCATATTATTGAGTTTAACACCATGGTTATTATCATCTTAAACTAAAGAGGGTGGATGAGGGCAGTTTAAAGGGGGTGCAGCTGCATTTGTGTAGAAAGATAATGTGGAAAACAAGGTGAAAAATTACTGATGGAAAACCAAAACTAGTGCATCTGGCCAGAATTCAAACCTCAACCTCCCTATCTACTACACCGTCTATTGTAAATATAGACTAAGCCACCATTGGTTCAACAAATGCTTAGCAAAGTCAACTCATATTATCAAGTAAATTGGGATTAGTTAAACAGTTTAATTCTAGTTAGCCTATAATTATATACTTAAATATATGTACAAATAAATATGTATAAAAAATAATTGTTAATGTAAAACTCAAAGTCTCCGAGTTAGCAAATACTCTTTGGATTATGTATATTCAAACCTTTTAAACAAAATAATAAAAAAAAACATACCAAACATTTTCTCAAACTGTAAACAAAGAAAAAACTTATTTTATTTATAAGAATAAACCAATAAATAACATATTTTGCAAGCATTATTGTTAACTGTCTTCATATGAATTGGCAAAAGACTCAGTCATATGCCAGGGGCGTTAGCAAATAAACTACAGTCAACTCTCAATAACTCGGACTTCGGATAGTTCAGACAAAATTTTCTGAAAATAAAATTTTATTTAGTAACACGCCAGCCGCATGCTGGCAGGCTAAAAGTGTTAAGAAGTAGTGTGATGCTGGGTGCTGGCCAGGGTGTCTACCATCCGGGAATTTGAAGTGGTCGGGAAAAAAACTGGATTAAGTCTGGAATTTTGTAAATTACAAAATATATCCGGGAAAATGTTACACTCAAAATATGAAATATAATATTACTAAATCAGTAAATTACAATGTGATTCAAACTGCCTTTTTTGTTAGTAGCTGTGTATATTATAATTTTCCTAATTCCTAGAGAATATGTTAATAAAAATAACCTGTTTATTTAGATTTTAAAACTTATTATTATTCACAATTTAACAAACACCATGGGGAGAAAGGTGTGACATACTTTTGAGTCGGGGAATTTTAGGAAATGATCAAGGGAAACCAGGGAAAAAGCCAGGAATTTCATTGGTCAAGTTGAGTAGACACCATAGCTGGCGTAGATCTTGCAACACATCGCCACTACCCCTCTCATGTCGCCCCTGTATATACAGTACAGTAGATAGATAGTTTGCAAGTACTACAGCTCTATTATAATCTCAACCTTTCCCATTCCAGTACTAGCGGTGTTATTTTTGTGTGTGTCTTATCCGAGATGAATTGTTTACCTCATCCCATTAAAGTATAATATTACTTTAGATAAAAGTCTCAGTTTTAATTCCTTAGGCACAATTTTATTTCCCCTCTGTAAGATGGACTTTTCATAACTCGGACAGACCCCCACTCACTTTCGTATGAGTTATCGAGAGTTTATTGTACTTTCCTTGTTGTAGCACACTTCTTGGTTTATTGTCAGTTTTATCTTAATATCAAGTTCCTCAATTGGGTGACTCGATCAAGAGAACTTCCTCAGCTACAGTAAAAAGATGGTGTATGTTGTGACTTGTGATGTTTGTCTGCTGTTATGTAACACTGGTCAATTTCTGCACCTACCAAACTATGAATTGACAGTTATTTAATGTCTTATTTAGGTCTTAAATATAAGTAAACAACTTTTCCCTAGTTAGGTGGAAATAAAACCAGGGTTACAGGTTTTTAAGAGTCTAATGAAATCAAAGAGTATTTCTTACCAATGTTTATGACTAAGCTGCGGATTTATATGCATTAAAATCTGGTGCAATATGCATGCAAATATGTACTTTAAACTGAAGAAATTTGCAAGAAAAATAAGGATTATAGTTAAAATTATATTATAATTTATAAAACCATATTCTACAACAGCTTATTGATTGTGCTTCTGATTACAATATACAGCTAGAATATTTCTCAAAATTTTCAGGAGTGAATTGCTTCCCGTTATCGCTTAAAATGTTCTTGTACATGGAAAAGCCCCTTTCTACAGCACACATAGTGATGGAACATTACTTAAAGCACAGGGTCGTCTTAAATCCATTGTCTAAACACTACACTTTTCACAGTTTTGTCTTTTGGCATATTATATTTGAATGTATCTATAATTCACAACTCAATTAAATACAATTAAATTTTTTTTTAAACTTTATAAAACCAAATGTATTGTCTTTCATAGATAGAGACAAAAAAATAAAATATAGTAAAACTAATAATCTATAAACACACACTCGCTCATGAACTTAATAGACAGTCATGTTGTTTCCATTGCTCTACAATTAAGGAAAGGTGAGATGTATGATGTGTCCTTGGGAAGGGAGGGAGAGGATGTATGAAGTGACTTCAGGAAGGGAGGAGAAATGTGTGATGTGGCCTGCGTGACTAAATTTTTTCTGAGAGTTGAAGAAATGTTATTTTAAATAGTCAAAAATACTGTAGGTATATATACATATTTGCCCAAAATATGCACTAATGTATGAAATATGCAATAATATGCATGATAAAACTGGGTAGATTTATTAGATGTCACGTAAAATACTTTTTTTTGTTGTAAAGTTGGTATATAACAATATTATCAAAGGAGAAAGCCATGCATATATTCAAAATCCGCAGCCTATTTATGTTATGATATTAAAATGGTTTAGATCCTACAAATCAGACAGGTGTGAAAAGACGAGCATCATTGACAGTATTGTAACGATATTAATTTGGACCACTCTCATATATTTAAAAAGTCATGGATGAAGGTATTTTTCTTTAAAGTATTGTATGTAAATTATCCTTTTAAGACTTCATCCATGGAGAATCATGCATTTTTCAGGAATAATCTAGAAGGATTGCACCATTAAAACTTATTTTTTATTTCAAAATTTCACTCCGTAGTATTTACCAAACGAGCAAGAGACGCCAGCTCCCTATACCCAATAGGAAGCTAGCCTTCAAGACACCTGTCGCAGGGACGCTTTTGATTTGTTGGTTTTGACACTGGTCTCGAGAGGTCCAAGGGGCAAGGGGTAGGTCATATATAAGCTGTTTGTGCGTATGAACACAGAGAGTGCCATAACATAAACCTAGAGAACGTGTAATATCACGACAGTACTACTAATATTATATAAAGAATACACAGAAAATAATCTGTATTTCAAGTAAAATTGTATAAGAAGATAAAATCACTCCATTAAATCGTGTGCAACATTAACAGTTGTATTTATTTAAATAAAACATACAGTACCATAATAATTGGTGCTCGATCACGGGGCTATAAAAACCAATTAAATCTCAATAAACCGAAACGTTATAAAATAAAGAACTCAACCAAATCTTGTGTCTCTAAAACATCAGTGGAGGAAGCATCTACAGGAACCTAGCCCAGCATTAAACTTAAATATTCAAATGTGCAGTACATAAAGCTATTGAAAAATATAATCAAGCTCTGAATGTCAGCTCGGTAAATCATATTAAAAATCTTTATCAAATTTTGTCAAAGCAGAGAAGTCAGTGTTGCACATTTATGCAAGATATGGTTAGAGTCATGATCCAAAACCAAGTTCTGTGCATCACTAGAAAGGTTTTGTCTGTACAAAGGTTAGTAAAACATATGATAGTGACAGATCAATCAATGTGAGTGACAAATGTCCTTGACCTTATGGGGCAAAAAAAGGATAAGAATTTCAAATAGAAAGTCCATCACCCAGCATAAAGAATGCATCAGAAGAATTAGTTCAGGCCTATAAAATCAAAATAATATTTACTCAAAGTGGGACGTTTTGAAAGTAAGTTCCTCGCTCTTGTTAATTACATTAGCGATCTTGCCAACTTACTTAGACTCCCAATATTAAAGTTTTGCCCAATCTCACGTGTAATCTCTCTTTTTAGTCAGGTTTTTGTTAGAAACAAATATTACTGTAACACCTAATTACATCATAGAGAGTTTTTTCACTTGGTGGCAATAAAGTCACTTATTTTTTTAAGTTAGCATTTTTATACAGCCTTTTGTGATTTAGAGCCGTTAATATAGCTTGGTGGCCACAATGAATACAAATCTCTTTATTCAGACAGTTAATGCTTTATATAAATTGATAAATGAAATAATGATGTCAACAACAGAAATTATTGTTGTGTGTTTGAATAATATATTTCACTAATAATCTAACCAAATTAAAAGTATGCCTTTAGTATTGTATAACCAGAATTATCTGCAAGTGAAGGGTCACATAGCGAAATTTGAATGTTAAAGACGCAGCTTTGTACTTTAGTGAGTGGTGAAGTAAAATTCCGGGTTTTCATCATGGGGAGCCTAAAAAGCAGCTAATGTCCATTTATGAGCCAATCGAGCTTTGGCAATGTTTTGTACTTTCAGCTATACCTGTAGAAGTAATTTCAGATCTGCAGAGAACTTCAGGCCACCCACTTTCATTTATTCACGTTACTAATTTATGAAAAAAGCTGTCACAATATATAGAGCAATGACTATTAAAATAAACCATCCTTTCCTCATTGAAAGAATAATAAGTCTGATCTCAATTGAAGACTGCAATGATGTATCTTCTAGCTTATATGTTTAAAACGAGAAGCAATTTCTTTAGACAATGAATTCTAAATGACTGCTAAGGGCCCTTCTGATTTTAATTAGTTCTATAATAAATGAAAGCTTATATATACTGAGGATGTGCCAAAAATTTATAATTTCAAAAATATTCAGAAGAGGAAATCACGATTTTTGAAAACAACACTTTATTGAACTCTACCAAACCTGTTTGATTTTCTTTTTCTTAAGGCGAATCGTGCACGTGATAAATTCATCATGGCCCGAATTTATTTCTCAATGGGTAAAAATGATAAAAATGACCCCTTCCTAGAACCCCTTCCCTCATAAAATTACTGAAATATACCTGCATTGGCCACCAGAGCGCCAGTTGACCCGGGACCTTTGTGGAGGCTGGACCTGTGTTTGTCTTGAGCTCAAATTACTACCGTGTATTTTAAATCTGTACTCGAGTCATTTTAATACAAAACTATCAAGTTTGAACCCCCTAGTTTAGTGATTCCTAAAAAATATGGGTTGGTGTTGGTTATGATCATACACACCAATACACAAGTTTCTTGTGACTGACAGCTGAAAACTGTGAACATAAATATATTACCTACCACTACACAAAAAGATTACAAATAAATCGTCAGAGAATCGTGAGCTTGTTTGCATATCACCTGAGAGACCTGGGTTCAAATCCCAGATGGGTACACTAAAGTCATTTTCCACATATCATTCTGAATTCTATTACCGTAGAGATGATTCATTTAGCAAAGATTAAATAAAGCAGCATTTTACTAGATGAACATATTATTTATATATTTATTTGAGGTCGGGCACAAAGCCTATTTATCGTTTTATTATACTTAAAAAAAATTATTCACATCACTTTCACAAAAGGTCTAAATACCATAGCTTCAAAATGGTGAGCGACGAATTTAAATCATGTGATTGAATGTGATGGAAACAAGTTCTTTACAATGATGCACCCATGCAATATGCAGTGGATAAAAAAATGTATTACATATATAAAAAATGACAAGTATTTTCTCTTTTCCAAGTAAATATGATGCCTGTATTAAAAGATATTATTGTATGCACTATATTACACATCATAGATAACATTCCAAAACAGAGAATAAGTACTTTTAATTATCTTTAAAATATCGTTTTGGATCGGGTAAAAAGAAATGATTAAAAATTATGAAACAGTGTAAGAAAACAAGTTTATGTTATTTTAAATGTGTTGGCAACCCAAAACCTAAACATATGATTTTTGAACTGTCATACAGGTAAAAACCTATTATGAACAGACTTTATATTAAATTGTCAACTGAAGAATAGAGATATATATAATAGTAAAAACTGTCTTTATAGATTTACTTATTACCAGCACACAGAATAAATGTCAAGCCCATCTTGCATAGTTTGCTGGTATTGGGGAGGTTGAGGCTCGAATCCCGGCCGAGTGTATTAGGGGTGTTTATTCTTAAGTGGTTCCTCCCTCTCCCGAACATTGGGAAGACATAGACATAGATGGGAGGATAACATCAGAATGGACCTGAAAGTGATAGATTGTAGTGAGGTGGACTGGATAGAACTAGCTCAGGATAGGGATAGTTGACATTAGTGATGGGCACAATCGAGTAAAAATAATCGAGTAACTCGATTGTGTTGTGTAATCGGGAGTGCTCGATTCTTCCGGGATTACTCGAGTAACTTTACTCGGACCGTGTTATTCTTTTATTTTCTCTTTTCTTACCAGATAAATAAGAATCGACCTTATTGGCTAGACTGTTTACCACGCTATTTCCATTTAAAAGCTATATTCCCTTAGAGTTCATTTTTCATCAACAGTTTTTGCTGCCACGCAAAAATGACCCTTTATGGTTTAAACGTTGCACATGCATTATCAATACAAATTACTCACAGATGTAAAGTACACAATCGAAAAGCATGCTACTAGCTAAGCGTATCACATTTCCGATTCTTTTCAAAAGTACTCGATGAAAGTTACTCGATTCTTTTTACTCGGCACCTCGGCAGTCTTATTTTCACAATCGCATTGACGAAACTAGATATTGTCTTTCATAATTATTTTCATTTCTCCTTAGTAAAATATGATTATTTATAAATTGAAACTAATCAGAGTAAGATACAAAACAAAAAAAAAAACAATTATTTTTACTTTTATAAAGGTACAATTATTATCAATTTCTTTAACATGAACGTTTAAAGAAAAGTTTATTTTATTAAAAAGAGTACAAAACAATTTTTATTTGTGAGACATTTCTTAAAACGCATACTTTCATATTAACTGTAGATGTAAAGTGAAACATGAAAATAAGGGGTGGAGGTCACTGTCAGTGTTGACTGCCTACTACAGGAAGAGATTATGGACTTGTTATTAGTATCGAATTCCATTGCAAGACTCCCGAGTAATGTTGTGCCAACCGATTGCCACGGATTCGAGTAGATGATTTGCTAAAAATTACTCGAGTAATTTTACTCGATTCTTTTAAAGAGAATCGAGTAATTACTCTATTCTTAGAATTACTCGATTGTGCCCATCACTAGTTGACATACTTTGAGTGGGTGAATAAATTTGGCTCAAAATAAATATATTATATAAATTAAAGATCAATACTTTCCTATATTCATCGATTCAAACTAAGAAATGTGTTTTTACTCATATAATATTATACTGCATAGCTGGTGTATCCGTTCTTCGCACCGATAATCTAAAAAGTAGGCCTAGCTTTGTTATTCTGTATCTTCTTTATAAATAAATGCACTCACTCACTCATCACTAAATTCTCCTACTTGCTGAATAGCTAGAAGCCTGAAATTTGGTATAGTTGTACATCAGAGAGTACTTAGAAAAACTAAGCAAATTTCAAAATGGGAATCAGGGAATTGAGGGGGTGGGATAGTGAATATCTATTAATTTTAAAAAATCCTTTAAGGGAAGGTAGAAAATTTAATTTTGGCACGCAGGTAAGGGTATTAAACCAGATAATAAAACCAGTCTTAAAATATGAAATTTCAAGTTCAGGGTTGGTGAACTGGAAGTAGTTGTGTAAAAAGTTTAAAAACTGATAGAAACAACTGCTTACAGTGGTGGTAAAAACTTAAACTAGGCAGGAGGTTAAAGGGACCACTCCTTATAACCAAAAAGGTTTGATCATTTCGAATTTTTAAGAGAGACACTATGAAATTGAGGTTGGGGGATATATCTTCTCTATTTAAAAAAAAAAAGCAAAAGCCTTCATTCACCACCAATTTTCCCACTTATCGAAAAGCTAGAAGGGCAAAATACGGCATAGTTGTACACCATAGGTTACTTTAAAATACTACGTAAAAATAATTTTAATTTCAAAATGGGGCATGAAGAAATGGGCGAGTTATGATAGATAAAAAGCTTCAATTGGGGTTTGAAATTGAAATTTTGCAAGAAATTAAATGGACTACTCCGGAGAACCCAGTAATTTCGATAACTTTTAATTTATAAGGAAGAGGTGATTAAATGAGGGAAGAGGGTTAAAAATTTCGAAACTAATATAAACAACCTCTGTGTGTGGTAGAAAACAGAAATGTGGCAAGCATGTCTAGGGCACAATACAACTAACTATGCTGTAAATATAAGAAATGTTAAAATAGAACTCCAGCCGTTCTAAGATTAAAATCAAACACAGGGAAAGCAATCAAATATTAAATTATGTTTGAATATTAATCATTTATTGTTTTAAATTGTGTTACAAAACATCAAAAGTAGGTCGACTAAAAACACAATGTAAAAATAGAGATAGAATCTAAAAATGTGTCAAAAGTTGAAATTTATTTTAAAGGTTAACTTCTCTATACACAATATTTTGAACTCTTGCTTGTTGTTGTAAAAATAGAAAGAAGAGTGGCAGAGTATTAATCATTTTAAAGATTTAAAACAAATTAAAGTTACATTGTATTGTAACAGTTTACAATTTAGAAAAAGGAATAATTCATTTTCAACGTTTCTGGCCTAATTCAATCGCATATTTTGAATCCACCATATTCAATTTTTGTCTTTTGGACATTTCTAGAAAACATACTAAGACGCCTCCGATTAGAAATTTCAAATATTTAAGAATTAATGGGGTATATGGAGTAATCCCACTAAATTCCTGGCATTTTTAATTGTCCATGCTTCCTAATAGGGAAAGCAGGTTCGCACGTGTCAGCACTGGTACCTGGCACCGACAAGTTTACCGGATTGAACATTTATATTCTTTTTTGGTTGTCGGCACTGAGAAATGTGTTCAAGAGAAATGGTAGATAATGTGTGTATTACTCAGATTCCCTATGTATGTATACTGTATGTATGTTTATATTGTATATAGCTACTGTATGTATGTAGTGTATATTTGTACATATATATGTAATTTTTATATGTATATACACTGTATATATCTACTGTATGTTTACTGTTTATATGTATGTGTGTATATATATATATATAAACTCATTCAACTGTAATTTAAAATTTGTGAAAATAAACTGTCACCCAAGTCCCCGCCAACCCTTTTGTATGCTACTGCTTAGTCCAAATTTTTGCTAATTAAAATGTTGTGAAAATTTCTTTAAGCCTGGAATGCTTTCAGGGGTGACGCGTTACCCCAATCATAAATATATTTTGCCGCCATTTTGTTGAGTGAGCATTGAAAGTTCCACCCCTATATGTATTTTTCCAACACTCAGTGATGTATTCATCCCTCAGTTGGCCGAGCCGAGCGAGTACTTCCTAGCTGTATACATCATGTTCAGAGAGCCTTGGGTTGGCACATCACCCCACATAAGCAATTAAAGATTCACCAAAATAATTTTATTTTTCTTTAAATTTATCAATTTTAGGTTTTAACCAATGTTTTTAATGGCTAAAACTTCATATAATTTAATTACTTTTTATTAAGATATTACAAAAATATAAAACATTAATATAGTCTAAGAGCTTTTGTTTTTAAATGTGCAATTAAATTATGATATATAATATTATTTTTTTAATTTTAATATTTTTTATGCACATTATACACCTCTTCATAAACACCTTTTAGTAAAACATGACAAAAATGGCATGTTTAAATAAAAAAACAGATTGAAAAAAGGCGTGGGGTGAGTGGTCACCCCAGGTAAGCAACTACGGCTGTCAAAAAAGGGTAAGCATTCCAGGGTTAATGCTCTCAGCTAAATTGGCTGGCCTTTCGATAGGCTGTCTTTGTTACTCTGATTAAATTCAACACACACTTCAGTTGGATGTTGCTCAAAGCCTTATCTAAAATGTAACAGTGTATTGAAAAACTCTTTGTCTGGCTTCAGCTCATTAAATAATCGATGTTCGCCATAATCTTTCCTACAATGGAATATTGGATCTTTTCAAATTTGGATTAACACAGTCGGAAGTAAAAACTCATCGGATCATGAACAGCTGGACATCTTGACGGTGGTAATAACATGTGACAATTGGCAGGTTTTTAGGATTTCGTCTACATCCTCTGTGTACACCTACATAAACTGGACTTCAGCGCTGATTGGCGCTGGAAACCTGCTTTTTTTCTGTATGCACCCTTAGACCATGCAAGTATATTTATATAATTATTTTTTTAAATCTCAAATTCAATTTTTTTTAATCCTCTAATATCCGTAGGGATTCTAAGGACCCATCCCTAATAAAGAGACAAGTGAAATCTTTGACACTTTATTAATACATATATTTTAATTAATTAATAATTTAAGCACATACATGAGAATGTCATAATTTGATAATTTCTTGATTAATGAGATTTTTTTTTAAACATTTCTCTTCTTTTGTTATTAAAACACTGTCTTCCTGGTGTCAAGCATCTGACAAATCTCAAACTCTTCCCTGACATTCATTCGCTCCAGCTCCTCGGCTTCTTGCAGTTCTACCTGGCCTCTGAAAAATGCTCACAATGCAGTTTCTTTTTCTTATGGCCTCATGTGCGCAGCGCAGCCCTCTTGTCTGAGTGTGATGTGTGGAGAGATTGGTTCTTGTAGGGAGTGAATAAAGATTTCCTGAGACCTAACAGAATCATCTTGAAACAATTTGAAGTTGTAATGTCTGCAAAATAAAATTAATCATGAACATAACAAATATAACAAGGATGTAATCATTGTACATGATCATTAAATTAATATTATTTATGGCCAATGAAGTGACATATGCCATCAAGCAAAGTATAGCGATATTGCACCATGATATTTTGAACAAATCATTAAAAAAAAGTCATAAATGTAAACAGTGTTATAAAGGCATCTGTAGCAAAAATAAGAGTGAAAGAATAGGCTTATTGAAAATTGAAAACTTCATTCTCTAATATGCCCTACTGTACAGGTAATTTCAGGTTCAAGTCATACATTACTTTTTAAAATTATTTTCATACTAAGGATTGTTTAATCACAAATAAAATGCTATGTAACAATAATTATTACCTAATTTGGTGGCCCCATATTCTAAGGCGCTACTCTTGCAATATACTAGACTGCTGATGACCGGGGAGATCGTGGTTCAATCCTGGTCGGGTGTACTGAGGGTAATTTTTTCTTAATGATTTCCCACTCTCTCTTTACACAAATGCAAGAACACTTCCTCTAAATTCAACCTTACTCATCCCTAATCTATTAGTGTAATTTGAAAATAAGTGTATAACATGAACGGACAATAAAACGTAGTGCTAAAAAAATTATTGCAATAATTTTGTTAATATGTTATTGATTAGTAGCAATATTTTTTCGATTAAAAGTATCTGCCCAATGTTACAATAAGAGTCACATTAAGTACCAAAGACTTACCGACAGGGCTGTGAAGTTTAAGTCTGAATAATTTTGGGCAGAGTTGGAGTTGGTAAATATGTAACAGACTCTGCTTGGAAATAAAAATCTATACTATTATTTACAGTAGATATATCATCATTTTTATAAATATATTTATTATTTTTAAGGCCAATATTTGTAATTAAAACTGACAGATTGTGGAATTCGAACCACGGTGGAGGCCTGGCATTCCACACATTCACAAGTTGTGATTAATATACGTCTTGTCGGAGGTGAAGGAAGGGTTTGCTAATCAGATAAATTTGTGCTGGGACCGAGGATTGAACCCTGGACCCCCAGCACAGGAGTCTGACACCTTACCCCTAGACCACCAGGTCACCTACAGTTGGACAGTAGAAATATAAAGGAGTCGGAGTTGAACAGTATAAATATAGAGGAGTCTGAGTTGGATAGTAGAAATATAAAAAGATCATAGTTGGACAGTAGAAATATAGATAAGTTAGAGTTATACAGTAGAAATATAAAGGAGTCATAGATGGAGAGTTCAGATATAGAGGAGTCGGAGTCGGAGTTGGGCAGTAGAAATATAGAGGAGTAATAGTTGTACAATAGAGATATAGAGGAGTTGGACAGTAGAAATATAAAGGAGTCATAGTTGGAGAGTTCAGATATAGAGGAGTCGGATTTGGACAGTAAAAATACAAAAGAGTCGAAGTTGGACAGTAGAAATTTAGAAGAGCTGGACAGTATAAATACAGAGGAGTCAGAGTTTGACAGTATAAATATAGAGGAGTCAGAGTTGGACATTAAAAATATAGAGGAGTCAAAGTCGAAAGCTTGGGTTACGGACTCCACAGCCCTGCTTACTGTAGTCAATAGTTTGTAAACATGTAATTAAATTTTGATTATTCAAAGTAAATAAAGACATTTCTCATGTAATTTCCAATCTTATTTGTATTTATGTATGTAAATAAACTAAAATATATCTCTTTAAGTGTGTCTCTCTCTCACTCAGTATGAATTGTATATTCTTTGATATTACACATACCTGTTATGTTGAAATACTTCAATATGCTAGTGCCAGCAAGAGATGAACCAGTAATCTCCGAGATGGAGGGAGACCTCCAGTGCGCAAGTTACTTGTTTTTTCACATAATTCCTTCTTCCTCTTTGTTTCAGATTTCGCCAATATTTCCTCAGCTGCACGAGAGAGCAGTGAAATAGTTTCCAAAATAATATTAAAACAGTTCCATTAAACTACTCAAATAATTATTGGTTTGAGTGTGTTTAGAGGCCTACCTACACAAATGCCTAAGGTTTGTGAGAATGATAACATGTAAAACTTTAACATAAATTGATCAGAAAGCTTTAACTTTCCAATTAAATATATTTTTGGTGAGTTTATTTTAAAATGACACTTTGATGTAGATATTTGCTTGTACAACACAACACACAGCAATGTTATTAACATAAAAACTACACAGCATTGGAGGTTTGGGCATTCTATATGGGGGAAGTCCTCCAGCAGTTTAGGTTACTGCATAAATGTAAACAGGAAATACTTGAGAAATATTTTACTATACTATCTTTTACCTACAGAGACTTTGTAAAGTTAAAGAATTACTTATAAATATACAACAAAATTATAAAGACCCATATGCAAGACCAATGAAAGTATAGAAAGATAAAATCACACTCACCTTCTGGAAATTACCATTCGAGTTGAAAATCCTTGCTAATTATTTCCACACTCTCTTTTTGGTTGAGATAATCCAAATATGTTGATTTGGTTTATAAAATAGGAATCTTCTCAATTTGATCTAAAAGGTAAAGCTGTTCTGCCCCACTTAATAACACTTTTTACATGTTTTTTATTATTTTAAATAACGTGTGAATATTTTTAATGCTTATTGTTTAATTTTCAAGCAAAATCATCACTATATAAGGCAGTGTATGTGGATAGTTTTATTTCCCTATAGGGTGTGGTAACTCTGTGTAAAAACTAATCACGTTAACATTTAGGTCTATGTTCTAGCAAGAAGCAGCTGAGCTACTAACTCTGTGTAAAAACTAATCACGTTAACATTTAGGTCTATGTTCTAGCAAGAAGCAGCTGAGCTACTACTCCACTAACTCTAATAACATTTTCTGAAAATTGAAAAACGACACCTGGACAGGGGAATTGAACCCGGGACCTTTGGGTTAGTACACCAATGCTCTAACCACTGAGTTATCCAGGAACCGTCCCGTGCCCAGGGTCATTCTCAACTCATATTTTAAAGCATAACTGCGGCTAAATTCGTACTAAAACAAATATAATAGCTTTGGCTATTTGATTCTTAATCTAATGGGACAGTCGGTTTTGTTCTTGCATAAGTGCCCTAAGTGTGTGATATATGAATCTCTTCATTGGAACATACTTGACATATTTCCCGTGGACCAAAATCAACACTGCCAACTTGACCATGTTCCAGCTGGTGGTGCCATCATACCTCATGAGGTTCAGAGCCATTGCAACATGGGAGTGGCAGTTATCACAGCACAAGTTATGCTAAAACAGAACAAACACAAATATTCGTGTGACTGTAACAAACGTACATGTTCTAAAACTATGAATAAGCGAGCCCATGGTATGACACACACAACTTCCCCTTTCCCTGCTTTCAGTTTAACCCTTTGATTGCCAACGTCGCTTAGAGTGATGCGTGAAATATTTGATAAAATTGTCAGCGTCGCTCACAGCGATCCCATGTTTTCGAGCTCTTAGTTCAGTATTAAGTCAAGAGATTGGGTAGATTTTATTTCCACTGCATTCTCGTATGTTCAAGCTACTTTTATTTGTCTTTGCACTTAGAGTTTTGATATATCAAACATGAACATTATTTTATAACTTTTTACTTTATGAGTTTTATCTTTGGCCTTGTTTGTAAACATGGTTACTAAGAGGAAAGCTGTGATTCAAGACACAGAAATACTTACAATATTTGCTGATAACTCAAGCGAGAGTGATCAATTTGTTGGTGATTATGAAAGCAGTGATTCTGAATTTGTAAATAATGAAACTGAACAGGAATTATATTCTAGTGAAAGTGAAAGATTGGAACAAGTAGGAGTGGCAAGCTGACATTGATAAGGCGAGTGTGAATACGAATGAATCCTATAGGGATGAAATAAATCTTGAAGATCAAGATAATCCACCCCAACCTCTTCATATTTGTGCAAAAGTACCAGGTTTGAAGTCCCCCCTCTCCTTCTGATTCCAAGCCAATTATTTATTTTAGACTTTATTTTACTATAACCCTGCTAAAGTTGATGGTCATTGAAACAGCTGCTATGCATAACCCAATTTTAGCGTAAAATCTAAAGTTAGTTTTTTTTTGTCAAATTTGTTATTTTCTCAGTTTTTTTATGTTCTTTCAGTGATTTATTCTATTTCAAGCTATTTAAATTTTCAAAGCTTAAAAATTAATGTTAAATAAAACGGTATTTTTTAAAAATATCTTGGCTAGTGATTTTTTTTACTATATTTAAAAATTAAAAAAGTATATGTACAATTATATAATCGGATTGGCAAGCAGGTTAGCTAGTTTATGTAAAAATTGAGTGCAAAGTTCAAAGTTATTAAAATTTAAACAAAATCCTGTATTTCTCAGCAAAATAGCTTGGCACTTTATGCACATTTTTTTGTCACTTCTCTTGGCACTCAAAGGGTTAATTGAGAAGACAAACAATGATAGATGCTTGTTTATAACAAAACAAGAGGGATGAAATTTTGTTCGGACAATTATGAGAACACATTTAAAAGTGTCTGCATTTCTTCCATTAGTCATTACATAGTGTCCAGGATCCCCCTCCTATGCTTCCTGCCAGTCTTGAATTTGTTCTGCAGATAGACCCATTTCCACTCCCATTAACAAACATTATTCAAAATCTTATAACAATCCTTCTATATAAATTTCACCAGCCTTGTCTATGTCACTACCTGTGCAGTATTTGACCATTGTCTTGTCGACCTAATAGCTGTGTGTAATGTAAACATTGGAAAACCAAACCCTCGACTGTCAGAAACCAAAACAATGAATTACAAAACACACACAATGTGTCAAATTAGCTCATAGCAGAATAAGCCTTTTACTAGCACATGAATTGATGTCAGCTATCTCTACTTGGAGGACCTGTCTCTGATTGATTGGTTTGATGAACATGACAATATGATAGACTTGTAAAGACAACAACAACAAAAAATCCTGGCGAGTAGTATTCGAGAACTGCCATGCGCGGGTGCAGCTAGAAAGAAAAAGTAGAACCATTTTTTGCCACTCTTTGTAGAGCCACATCATCTTTGACACATGTGAATATTTTTCTAATATTATCTTCTTTCTTGAACTTACAGACCCTTTGGTTGGTATAGTTGGTAAAATTACAATTTTCATATATTAATATGTTATATAATTTGTTGTTCATCCATCACCTTTTAGGATAATAACTATCTCAATAAATAATATTAGAAACGTTGTCACATTTGATAACAAACTAAAATTCTATATCTGAGCCAAACCTATACTTCATTCACGGTAGGAATTACTCTCTGAAAGGTCTTTTTTCCTACCAATATCCTACTATATAATAGATTTCTGGTAGGGAAAAAGGCCTTTTAGAAGACAATTCCTACGATGAACAGACTTTATCATTTCATAGCACTTCTACTATAAATTTACTCCTCGTGAGTGGATGTTGAGCCCTTCATACCCCACAAGTTAGTAAAGATATGTGTGGAATTGGGAATCATGAATAGTGGATACATGCTAGTATACCCCGATTTGCGGTTAATACAATTCTGGAATTTAAAAAAATATTACATGTGTATAAAAGTTACTTTGTTATATTATAACGTAAATGCTATGTTTTGCAAATCCGCACTCTTTCAAAACTAGTTCAAACTTTGGGCAGTTTAATTTCATTTAGCTACCAAACAACAAACACTAATTGCTAGCCTACTTGTAAGTAATGTACGTTGAGAAAGCAAAGAAAGGAAGGTTAAAAGTTCTAACTAGAGCAACAACATTATTTCTTTTTCTTTAAATATATGTCTATGAGTAGAGACACGCAAAATTCGCATTCGCAATAATGCGAGTTTTTATGTGAATTCTACTGTTTTCAAAGAAGTAACAAAAATTTAAGTTTTTTCCTAAATAAACACAATTTCTTTGAAAATGGTCAAATACCATATCATGTTATAAATATAATTTTCTACGTGGTAACACTGGTGATAAAGCTATCCAAGGGCTGCCGTTTATATGGATAGTATTTGTTTTTGCTGATTTTTAAAGGTATAAAATGGATCAGAGGATATATCAGTATTTTCATGAATTTAGGTGGTTTTTTTAGATTAACATTAAAAATCACGATTTATACTTTTACACACTATGATAATAAATTTCAATTTCAATAGATTGATTCTTTGTTTTCAACCTTTAAAAGATTTCATGCAGGTCCAAGCAAGGACATTAATACATTATATGGTCCTTGTTACAGGCGGTCATGTTTCACAAAATTATATCTTCTTTGTTTTTATTTTCTTCTCCTTATTAGATAGTGGTTTAGTCTTCTGATGACATGTTTCAGTGTTGTTAGTGTTTGGTCTAAACCTACGTTGATAATCGATTAGTTTGATTTTGCTATTTGTAAAACTCGAAGGTAATGAATGATATTGAGATTTTGAGTTTGGCATTACTAAGTGTACAATCTTTTGTGCGTATTTATATTTAATTTTTCTCCGAACATGTTAATAAATAGTAAAATACACAATATTGACAAAAAATGTGGACAGTTTTATCCTAATTTTTTTTAATGAATACTAATTTTACTCATATTTATGTAAATAATAACACTTTCAGCACTTAATATCATCGCTTTTTGAGAAAACTAGCGCCATTTCTCCCCTAAAAATAGCCTCACTTTTTGCATGTCTCTACCTATGAGTTATAAGATGGTTGTTTAGGTAGTAAGTTTAAACACTTCTTTTTCCAATTTTTTTGGTTGGGGGAAATACCTTTCCTTTAAAATTAAAATTGTATCAGTGCCCAGTCTAGCACTATAATTGTACCATATAGATTCAGGGAGATCCCACAAACATTAACCCCCTGTATCCTGTGACCATTCACACAATAACTCAGTGATACAAACTAACCATTCTCGTCTTGTAAACTTCAGAAGCCTCTCTTACAGCACTGTCCCAGCCGGTGGAACCTCCTCTAGCAAGGTGAGACTTGAGCTGCCAATATTTGGTTGGTCGTCCAAATGCCATGTTATCTTCTGCCACGACATATGGACCCGCAAAGTCTCGTATTACTCCGTTGGATGTAGCAATGCCCATATGGCCAATAAATGGAAGAATCCATCTGAAATACGAGATACAGAGTAAGCAACGTATTCCACCTTATTCGTATAAAGCATGGTACAACAACGTATCACTGTTGTTCACAACCTTGTTTAATCTGTCAATAAAATGAAGAGTTTGTGTGTCTGTCATGAGCATTGCGCAATATTTACCTCACACAGAGGGCTGGAGTGCCCCTGTGCACAACATGTACACCTAGAACCCATACTTTTCAAGTTTATTAAAGACTGAGCCTGTAGATATAAAATGAAGAGTTTTTTGTTTGTCTGCTTGAAGACAAGAAAAGCATTGCTTGAGGTAACCACGAAATGCATTGTGTGGTTACCCCAGGCAGCACTGGGTATTTCTGCTAGTTAACAAATAAATGTTATGAAATTTTTATATTAATCTTATAATTTTCTGGTTGTTTTATTCTCATCTTTTGTATAATCATCTATAATCATCCCCGACCTCTATTTCTAGGCTCATTACAGGTTAGGGGGTACGGGGGTCAGGAGGGGGGTTGAACTTGAACACAAAATAAATGATAGTCAAATCACATGCAGGTGAGACAAGAAGTATGCCCTTATTGAACATTTTTTAAACATATGTACCTATTTAGACACCCAAAGAATATGATAATATTCTGATATAATTAAAATTTTCAAATTCTTATCTGAAGTGCATTTTCTTAGTCCCTGGCTCTTTGAGTAGCTAAAGTGGTTTGTGTTTAAATACCACTTAGTAGATTTTTTCTCTTAACAAGTTTAGCGAGTCGTCATCCCCTAAAAAAAACTTCATGGCATGAGCCCACAATCAGGCCATAGCGACTGGCCACCGTCGTAAGTGAAGATAGTACCAATATTTGTGGATAGAGGGTGTCATGTGCTCAGCACAATGAACCCTCAGGCAGTTAATCTCAGTCTTCTAGACCAGAGTTGCTACTTATTTATTCAAGTAGCTCATTTGTCTGTACGAGGCTGAATTTGACTTCATTTCAGACCCACAGATTCACAGAAAATCTATACGCGCCTGGGATCAAACATAGGACCTATGAATCTGTAGTCATAAACTCTGAAAATTAGACCACAGAGTTGGTCCAATGTCCCCTAAGTTATAAAAATTAAATCGTTTGATTTTTTGATAATATTCAAATTTGTTAATTTATAAAACATGAAAGGTTAGGTTGAACATGGTTGGGTAAGGACCATAATAATATACAAGTATATAAATTATCAAAGGTTTGAAAGTTAGGTTTGTATCCTAGTACATTTTTCTTATCACTGTCTTACTATCTGCCCAAGTTATAGGCCTATACATATTTCTATTAACTTAATTATTTTAAATATTAATTTGGGCTTTTAGACTTGTGATGTCTGGTCAAGAAAGCCCACAATTTCTTTAAGAATAAAAAAAAAACTTTAAATATCAAACAGTAAACTCTGTTTTACAGGTAGGCTAATTGATCTATTAAATATGTAAACATTCAATTAATAATTTAGAAAATATTTGCTCATATCACCTATTTCACAGCCTTGTATTGTTCCACAATATTCTTGATAGGGAGTGGCCAGAAATGCTCGAACCCCAGAGGAAGCATAAACTTCTGTACACAAAAATCTATCATTGATATGATGGGATATTATTTCTTTATTCCCTTTATCAAACAGAGATTCTAGATATTTTAGTGATGTTACATTATTCAAACTCACACATATATATTTTTTTATTTAGCACTGCGTCTTACTACCCGTTCGAGTTATACACTTAAGTACTAGGCCTAATTATGCTAATGTGTTAGGAATAGGGAAGGTTGAATTTAGAGGAAGTGAACCTGCATATGCATGGAGGGAGAGTGGAAAACCATTTATGAAAAAACCACCCCAGTTCACCCAAGTGAGATACGACCCATCCTCGATAGTCTAGCTCAACTCGAAACTAGTGTGTTCGCTAGCTATGCCACCGAGGCGAGTCTCTCACATTTAGCTTTATTTAACCTCCATACATAGTTTACACTCAATTAGCAGTTCTACACCACTAAAACATAATAAAATAATAGCTACAGAATGACAACCTAGAAAAACAATATACTAGAACATCTAGGTATATTTTTTAACAATATACATGATTTGATAAAAAACAATAGGGACTACTCCATGTGTTTATGACAAAAAACTAACCCAACCTAGCTCAAAATAGGTAAGCCTTCCAAATCTATTAAAATTCAATTAAAATAAAACTTGAGATAAATTATTAATTACATTTAGAGACCACAGTAGGCCTAGTTATTTCAATGCAAAGTTGTCATGGGTGAATATAAGAAGAATGTAAGATGTCGTAACCAAAATGATGTGAATCTTATACATTTAATCGACTTGGAAAACATTTAATTATCTAATCAAAATAATTTAATGGCTGATTTTTTTTATCCAGTGTAATTAATGCCGGGATCACGATCAACTTAACGTTAACTTAAAGTTAACTTAACGTAAAGGACCTCCTCGTGTGTTTAAATGGAGGCAATCACAATGCAGTTAACGTAACGTTGACTTGCAGTTAACTTAATGTAAGAGATGTCCTGGGAGGTCTTTTACTTTAAGTGAACGTTACTTGAAGGGTATCACGTGATCTAGCCAGCCAATCATTATGTGAGTGACGTCAACAGGGCTATTTAGTAACTCATTTGTTGGTATTATGACCAATGTTTACTCTTTAGTGTAAGTTCTAGTGATCAGATATTGATACAAAATAATTAAACTAAAATAGGAAAGCTAAATTTATCAAAAAAGTTTTGTACTAGATATTTATTATATCGATTGAAAACTGTAAACATTCACAGATCATCACTGTAAAACTAGTACAAATCACAGATCATACTCGAGAATGAAGATGTTTGGCTCGAGTTGTTACGTTAAGTTATGTGAATCGTGATCCCACATATGTTAACTTTAAGTGAACATTACGTTAAGTTGATCGTAATCCCGGCATAAAAACGCTGCCAAGTTTTTTATGTAGTTTTCGTCAAGAAATTGTAAGCGTTCTATACCCATATTGTCATCTAAGGGCACAATAACTTTGTGCCATTAGGATTTCTGTTTTAGTTGTGATCTACTCTTGTGTGAGGTAATTTCGTTTGTAAATTTTGAAGATTCCTTCAAACAATTCAATTTTTGGCAAGTGTTGTGTTTTTGCTTTGAAACTGACATCGTTTTATAAAATTATTGTTTATAAAAACAATTATTCTTCATAATATAGTTTGTGGGGAATTACACTTTGCAAGTTAGATGCATAACATACAGGTAGCCTCTTTCGTTACTTAAGCAAGGTTTTTATCCCCTTCTTTTCTTTCCTTATGATCTTTTTTCACTAATTAAAATATTCCTATCATAAAATAGGAATATTTTGTTTGGACAATATAATCATATAGGCTGTGTGTGATGGGTGCTATCCCCCGTATGGTGATGGATACCATGCCCAAATTAATCATAAAGTATTAATATTTGATTAGAAAAATAAAATCTTATGTTATGCTTTACTATACCCTTCTTGTTATCTCCTTAAACCCTTGAACACGGGAATAATCGGTAGGCCTATGTTATTGACTCACGTTAGGAATGGTATAGGTGTCCACACTATGCAGAAAGGGTATCTACTTCTTTTATGGTCGATGGGTATATCAATGAGCTGATCTCTGCTTAGTGACGAATTCATACCACTTTGTGGCGATATTGTGTAATTTTCTTCAACACCAATTGATGTTTCTGGTGTCTTCATTTAAGTTCCTTATTTTAGTACATCATATAGCTGGGTTTTCTAAACTCATAACACTCAGCCACATAAAAATTAAATTTGCTATGAAATTGATATTTTACCAAATGTTTACCATTTAGGTAAAGTTTTCAACATATCACAATATATGACAGATTATATTTATAAACATTCATAAATCACAATAAGTAAAATAATAGTAATCACAATTCAGTCAAACTCTGGCACAGATCAATTTACTAACGAAAGATCTGTAAAGTCAATGTTAAATTTGTGTAACATGTTTTCCGCATATAAGCTGCTATCTAGGAAAGTCATCAGTACTTCCATTGGTTAAAGTTACGGTCTCAATGGCTCAGTAGGTATTTTAATCGCTTAACTATTATATTATTGCTTTAATTATTTTTTATCAAAAAATTATCACCTGTTATTAAATTCTATTTCACTTACACAATTTTCCTAAAATAATATTTTTCAGACAAATGTGAAATACAGGAAGTTTTAACATAAAGTAAAATTATAGAGGTACAAAATCTTTCTAGATTTCCAAAAACATTTTCTAATATTGTGTAGGACTAACAAATTGTTATGAAAAACCTCATAATCCTACACACTGTAAAAACAACCATCATCTCTTTCACATTTGACTGAAAGATAAAATTTTATAAAACTGTCTAAGTGATAAGAGCACCCATATCTAATAATTTTCTTCACTACATCTTTAAATTCTTAATTTAACACAACTGATTTAAATAGGAAATTGTGAATAAAGAGAAAACTGTTAAAACTATTTTTATTGGTTCCATAATACTAAACTTACACAATATTTACCAAAGTAAACACTAATGTTGTGCAAACACAAACAAATGTACGCTATATTCTTATTGAAAAATAACAATTAAATATGTATTTATTTGGTATAAGCAGAACATAAATATTTTTCTTTAATGTATTGATAAAATAACTAGGATAGTATTGACACAAAATATACAAGAACAATATGGATGTAACATTTTGGAGTTTTTTCTATTAATACTAGTGAAGGAATGAACACAAACAAATACTCTTGTTTAACCCACGGCAGTTCGTCAAGTACGATTCAACATCAAGAAACACATCCTGTCCAATGATGAGCTCTCTTAGACAAAAACTTGTAGAACTGATGTTAACAAGCACTTATCAAATAATCACTAATTGATAGGTTGTTTAGCTAATTTTCAAGTATGACTACTAGCTTTAAGCATGAGTCAATTTAACTTTGTTTTAACAGTTCCTTACCAACCCCGTAAGGGACCGGCGTGTTTAGGTATATTGTTGACTGCCCGTATGACGTCATAAAACAAAATGGCTGTCTCTTAAAGCAATTGTGGTGAACAACTCCATTATTAGGCTTCCAACATATCATTTTCCATGTTTTCAGGCCAAAGTTTAAAAAAATGACACTTGTTTTGCACTACGGTGAACTATAAATGTGTTTAAATACATTCATGTTACTAACAGTAATATAATTTGTTGCAGGTTGATCAATGTCTACGGGAATCATTATGAATTTGTTGTATTATATCAAGTATGAAATAGCAAGTAGTTTGTTACAGGTTGATCGATGTATAATGGGATCCGCTGTGAATGTGTTGCATTATATTTAAGTATTAATTAAGTATTATTTAATTTCAGGTTAATTGCTGCCTAACGGGTAATTCGTAAGAATGAAAAATATTGATGGAAAGGAAATGTGAGCTTGTAGAAATAAATGAAACATTTATAAGTGAACAAAATATTAGTATTGAGATGGACTGGAAACTGTGTCTGTTGTATCAATAAGATTTGCTTGAGCCCTTGGTATGTCCAGTAGCGTCTCGTGACGAAAACTCTTAGGCAAGCTGGGAAGGGGGTTTGGAAGGGTCTAGGGTCCCCCTAAGATTTTTTAAAAGTATTATATGCTTCAAGGAGCTATTTGGAGTTTTTTTTTTTATAATTGTGGGATTTGGGCGTCCTTTTGTACCGTGGTTTACACAAGACACACTAGAAGCTATAGTGCATATCCAGAGGATGTGGGTTAGGGAGAGGGGGATTAACAAATCTTGCTTCCCTTTATTTCAACAAGTGAGGCGAACTTCCCCCTGTGTCCCCCAGCCCGGTTCCGCCTCGCCTAAAGCTGACAATTTTTACATTAAGTATACATAAAAACATATTTATAATTAAATGTAAGCCAACTATATTGTGTGCTAATTAACTATGTTAAATATACATATAAGTAATAAAAAATATGTATTTAAAAAAATCACCTTTATTGCAACCTGCGGCTTATTTAGTGTATTTGATTATTTTTATATAAGTATATCTTTTTACTCACCGTATTTTTTTTTAGTGTTTGTAAATAAAGTCCATCCTCCTCTCCTTTTTTTACAAACTCTGCTATTACTCTTTCATGGAAGTCTACTCCTTGCTTCAATTTAAAAAGCAGACCCTTTTCAATCGAAAGTAGTGCCAAACCAGAAAGTCTATTTTGTCCCATAGTGTTTCTGGAATATGTTTTTACTCTTTTCAATATTGAAAATGACCTCTCAACTGATGATGTTGTAGCCGGGATTGTTGCCACAAGTTCACACAGTTTTTTAAACTCCTGTAATGCTTCATCTAGACTATTTTCACTGATATACTTAACCATATCAACTACAGTTTTATTTTTATTGCTTCCCTAGAGTAAACCACGTTGATTTCGGAACGCAATCTCCTTGTGTCAAAATATTTTCCATAGTTTCCAATCAAAGAATTTATTTGTTCATTAGGAAATGATTGTTTGTATTCATTAAATTTTGATGAATTTAACAGTTTGAAAAATTTTAGATTGTTAATTTTCTCAAAGCGTGTTTGTATTTGCATGGCAATGTTATCAATTACTTCACAATGAACTTGTCTTAATTTCAATTTAGGATCTTGATTTAAATTACGTTTACGTCCACTTCTGTCTGGATCTAGTCCCATTTGTAGTGTTTTGGAATAAATGTCATCAGATATTAGCCTAAGAGTTGACAAACTCTTTTTAGTTTCTTAAACCTCAGTTTTACAGAAAACGATGTCCATTTGTTTTGTTTGCAAAATTTTGAAAAGATGCTCAGTGTGGTCAAAAATCTGTGTGAATAAAATTAGCAAATACATGCTCTAAACATCTTCTAGAAAGTGGACGAACCCTTTAGCAACATAAATAGTTTCACTATCCCATTCTTGTGGGTACTCTATTATTGTTTCAAACATTTCTATCAGGCTTTCCCGATGGTTCATCACAGTATGTACAAGTCTTTCACTATAGTTCCATCGAGTTGGTGAAACACTGGGTAGTCTTTTTCTAACAATTTTATCTAAGAATGAAGTTCGCTTACTAGAATGGGAAAAAAATGATGCAAGTCCACTTAATGTACTAAAAAACACCTTACACTCACTAATATTATTTACTGATTGAGTTGAAACAAGGTTAAGGACATGAGCTAAACAATGAACAAACAATGCACTTGGAAATGTATCACGAACAAGTTTCTGAGTACCATTTATTTCCCCAGACATTACTGCAGCCCCATCATAGCATTGTGCAACAAGCTTGTCCCCACACCCTACATCTCTCACAACCTGTTTAACATGATTAGCCAAAGCAGTGGCAGATCTGTTATCAGAAACGTCTGTGAAACCAAAAAATTGTTCCGTAATTTCACCATCAGAGGACACATATCGAAACATATTCGATAGTTGTGAAAGTTTTGAGATGTCTGATGTTTCATCTAATAAAATAGACACAAATTTTGCATTTTGAATTTCTTTTATGATTTCATTTATTAAAACAGTTTTAATTGATTCAATGAGGTCATTTTGTATTCCAGCTGATAGCCCAGTGAATACAGTAGACGATTCTAAATGCTGAGCTAAAATTGAATCGTAATCAAAATCAATTTTAGAAGCTCAACATAGTTTCCCTTATTCTTAGAATTAAATGACTCATCATGACCACGAAATGCCAGTTTTGAGTGCTTAAATAACATACAGCGTCTATTAGGCGCTTCAAAACTTCACGATTTTTTTTTTACCCTAACATTGTGTTGTTAAATGCTAATTTTTTTATGTATGTCCAGAGAAAGATCTTCCCTATTTTTTCCAAATTCTTTTAAGGTAATAAATGCATTTATATGTGATTCTGATCTTTCGTGCCTTTGAACTGCATTGCAAAGATTGTTTAGATCATTGTAGCCACTCTTTGTCCACGTAGTTTTGTCCATTTTGGCAAACAGCAAACAAGGCCAACAGTACAATTTATTTTCTGAACCACACCCAGTTAGCCAAGAATGTTTTGAATAAATGTTTTTATTAAAATGCCTAATAAAGCCATCCTTTTTTCTTAATGTGGTTATATTTAACTTAGGAATGGATCTTCCAATACTCATTATTTCGACACGTTCTTCAAAACTTCTTACGGCTAAAGATGTATGTTTTATACTACAAATAACGCACTTGCACTTATTACTAGAGCTGCTCACTCCACTAACTTCACTCATTATTGTATTATTATATGTATATAAAACATTAACTTTCGTTTGTTAGCTTTCACTGACGCGCGTCAAAACAAAAGCACTCGTTGCAACAAACTTCACAAAATTTCCTGGTCTAAAGATTTACTAAGAACTACATAGCGGCGTTGAAAAAGAGATTAAAAAACACAAAAAGGGTGGAATTGACAGGCGGCATTGACAAACAACCACTACCTATTAATTTCCTAGTCTAAATGACTTCTGGGTTATTAAAGGGGAAGTGAGGGGTATGCGATGGTATCTTTCAGTTTCTTCGGTTATAGTCGTTAAACTTCGGGTATAGCTTCGGTTGTTGAAAAGTCGCAACTTGGTTGCTTGCATTCTTACCGGAGTCCCACAGCTCTTCCCTTCTTCCCCTCCGAGATCTATGACGTCACAAATAAGAAATACGCTAGGTAGAGCTATGGGGTGAAAGACGGTAAAAATATAGACTTTCAACCACGATATGATGGACTAGTGCATGTCTTGCATGCATGTTACGGTCACTGGCATGTGCGGAAAAATTTATTTTAAACACAATGATGGTTGAAGAATATTTTATAATATAATAATAATAATAATAATATAATAATAATAATAATAATAATAATAATAATAATAATAACTAATCTTCAAGCAAAGGCAAGCAGTGCTTGTCTTGCTTGCCCTGACGCTACGCCACTGGGTATGTCCAGTTAACAACAAACGCCCTGACAAAGGAATTGGATACAAATGTTTATGTGAAGATTTGCAGCTTTTGATTTATCAAAAATTCCATCTTGCATCAAGACTCGCTTGTTAAAACATAACTATTTAAATGAACAGTCACTTATAGAAAATTGCACATAGTTCCATAAAATATGTAGAAACAAGTACAGTAGTACTATAAATCGAAACTTGTAAGATCATTGTCAACAAAGAGAGCTAAAGAAGATAGGGAAGTAGATAAATAATGTAAGTACTTCCAGGACTACACGTTCGGCTTTTACTATGGGTGATTTAAGAGATGCATGCTTCTTCTGTGATGAGCCAGATGCGGGGCTTGGTAACGTTTGCACACTAGAACGAGTAATAGGGTCCGTTATGCTGCAGTCACACTCAGCCTCTCAAAACTCCTTGAAAAGCTAAGCAGTGGTGATATGGTTGCAACTGATGCTAAATACCACCAAAAAAAAAGTCTCGTTAGCTTGTATAATTTACTCCGACAAAACCAGAAAGACCAAAATCCCGAAGATAAGAATGGGATCTAAGGTATGGTTCTAGAAGAGCTTTAAATTACGTTGAAGAAACGCTTCAGACACTCGACACATCTCCTGTTTTTACTTAAAGATCAAAGCTCTTGTTATCCGATGGATGAAGGAATTGGGCGTTGAAGATGCAGAGAAAAGCGTACACTGCACTAGATTGAAAGCAAGGATTCTTGCTTACATACCAGAAATTGTAGCGCAGCCAAAATGTAAGGATATTCTTCTAATGTGAAAACTGATGTAGGAGAAACTGTTTTCAATTATTGTCAACAAATGCTATCTAAGATAGCATGTGTCTTTCTCGTTCAGCAGCTATTATTCGCAAAGAAATATTTCAACTTGAAAGTGAAAGTGAAAGTGAAAGTAAGATTCAGCAGACAATTTGGTGAGCAGTATCAAGAAAAATCAGTTGGTACTGTAATGGTAGCTATGATTCGAATGATTATTGAAGGATACAATATTAAGGATAAAGAAATCATAGAAATTAAAAGTGTGCCAGTCTTGTCAATATCACAACTGATCCGTTATCATAGCAGAAAAAGAAAGAGGTCAAATAACCAAGCATACATATGACACAAGAAGGAAAATGAAACACCACTGCCTCTCTATATAGGAATGATGGTACATGCAATAACTCGAAAAAGACAAATCGTTGATAGGTTGCATAAACACGGTGTGTGTCAGCAACAATAGCAAAAAATTGTCAGAAGTATGCCACTGATGGTGTTGTGTGTCAAACTGGAATTTAAACAGATGTATTCACCTGTGCAGAAATATACAATATTCTTCACAATCCCTCATCAATTTCTTCCATACAGTCATTCCATGGGAAAGCTATATCCCTTATCCAGAGACAGTCAAATAAAGAACATATATCAACTTTACATATAAAGGACAATGAGTGGATAAAGAAATGCATTGGCTCCCTACCTGATTGACATTTGCAACTTCCATGTACATCCACAAGAAAACCGATATCCTTTTCAGTACTGTGAATGTCCTCCATATCCTTTGTCTGAAAATGATCCATTAGCAGATCAATGGCTCCAAATGATAGGATATGTTGATCTTTATAACCCAAAGGACTTGCATGGCATTAATTGGGCTGGCTTCCACTCCCAAGAAAACGTATCAGTCACAAAAAGTCAGAATTTTTAATGCCCTTGTTGTAGGAATCAATAAACTCACCCTCAATGGTTCTACACTGTTTAGATATAGTAAAGCGCACATAGTCACACAAATACCAATAATAATATATTCCATAAACCAGTCTATACTATTGCAAAACAGCTACAGTGGTTACTTTCAGACGTTTATGGTAGTGGACCCCGCATTAGTGTGAAAAGATCAGAAAAGTTACCAAAATACTGGGACGCCTTTCTTCAAAATGAAGAAAATAAAGCTGAGCTGTTCTCCTTTCTTGTTTCTGACTTCCAAACTTGCAGATTCCTGAAGGAAAAACAGATATACTTACAAAAGATGATTATGTTGTTCATAGTCCTGGTACCATAGATGTATCTGAGTTAGAACTATGTATGCATGAGGAAGCTGACACTAGAATTCTGTAACACACTAAACATGCAAATGAAAATGGAATCACACCTTAGCCATACAAACTGTTGACTCAGTTGTAGGAACCATAGCACTTTATGCTTATCGGAACTTGAAGCTATCAAGCATGTGGATCGATCGTGGAATTGTAAAATTCCATAGGTTTTTATCAATCCATGATTATGCCCAAAAACTTGGGAAAATAAATTGTGACGGCATTATTTTTTGGCATGCATTTACTGGCTGCGATAAAGTATCTGCTTTAACGGGGTGTAGTAAGAACACATAATGGGAGACTTGGCAGAATTATAAAGCTGTCTCTGAATCATTTTGCAAGCTTTCTCACTGCCCATTAGATATTTCTTACGATAATTTAATCCAACTCCAGAAGTTTACTGCTAGGCTGTATAGCAAAGACAACATATGTTATTCCATTAATGAGTGTCGCAAAATGATGGTTACCAATAAGAGCCGCTCTCTTGAAAGTTTACCATCAACCGAAAATGCGATTTTACAGCACAGTAAGCGAGCTTTTTTTTTTAGGCAGGCTATCTATGGTCTCGATGATGGAAACTGTCTCCTGAGGTACCTGGTCATGCTAAGTGGGGATGGCAGAGGAAAGATTCAAACTATGAACCACTGTGGTCAGTTCTGCCTGAGATTTCAAAACACTTTAAAGAATTTGTTAACTGTGGATACAAAACTTAATGTAATTATTCTTGCTAATGTCAACGACTCCCTTTCTCCCCAGGCCCGGTTTAAGGCATGTGCCAAGTGTGCCACGCACAGGGGCCCCCGTCCACCTGGCAAATAAATCACCTTGACTTATCATATTTATTTTGTGATTTCAATTTTTTTTTTCGTAAATTTATCTAAAAGTCATTTAAACAATTCCCTAATCGAAGGACGCTTGTAGCTTGGTATTACGTGGGGTCCAACAGCCCGTGATTTAAAATTAACGCAACCTCTGCTTTTGGCAAATTGGAAATACTTCATATCTGCAGACGGTATGATTGACTTTTGACCAAAAAATAAACGCTTATTTTCTATTGACAATAATTTCTGAAGTAAATTAGTAAACTTATTAATATTGAAGGATTAACTTAATGTGACGTGAGAAAAACGGAAAAAAAGTTTTAAATAATAAAATACATTTTACTAAACTAATACTATTACTATTTTATATGCAGATGATAGACTAAATACAATTCAATTACACTGAAAAGGTTTATGATTATATAATGTCCAGTATTATTTTATTATTAATTTACAGTAACAAAACTCATGGTACTCATCATGATTGCTAAACTTTTGCTAAAATGTTTGTCTCTGAATAAAATCCATATATATGTATATATATGGATTTTATATATATATATATATGGATTTTATATATACATATATATATATATTTATAATTATATAAGATTTATAATCATTCATTGGGGAACTAAGTTCTAAGGGCCCCAAGTTCTATTTAGCACAGGGCACCAAAAATTGTTAATCCGAGCCTCTCTCTCGTGGACAGTTTTGTAATTGTGATGGGCAGTACTACCATGATGAAAACTTTATCTGACTCAACTTGTTATTACATTTAATACCAGTATGTAGAAACTGCTGATTATTTGAATACGTCACAAATTGTTATTCCCAGTTTTTATGTTAATTGTTAGTTTGAAAATTTAGTAACAAAAGGAACAAGGTGTTAAAATATAAGAATAATCTATATGACTTTATTAAAATACTTATAGAATTCAGAGCAATATATATAGTGTCCGGTAGATTATCACTAAAATAGTGCCACCCCACTAAAACACATCAAATCTGTTCACAGCCGCCATTTTGCTCATTTCCATAATTGGGTGTTGTACAATGGTTTCCGAGTTCAAAAGTAAAATAGTTTCAAACTAGACTACCTAAATTATATAAAAAGTGATAAGCAACCACATGTAAGTAATAACTTAAATATAATACTTCCGCTTATACAGGACTCCATTTTGAATATTTTTACAAACAAATATATTTAACTGTGTAATAACTCGCCCACACTTCAAAAGTGATGTGATATTTGAAATCTTTGACCTGTAAAACATGGAAAATGATATGCTGGATGCCTAATAATACATTTTTCACCATAATTTGCTCTAAGAGGTGGCCTTTATTATGACGTCATATGGGCAGTGTAGGGGTTAGATTTTTGGGATCCATATCAGAAAATAAAAATTATTGTACTGACTATTACTGTGCCAAACGGCGTTTTGCACGATTATGATGTTAAGCTACAGGACTAGTTCGGCTTGTCAATTGGTTGGGTTGACAATAATGGCTTTCGATAAGATTCTCGTTAGTTTATTAGGATGGGGTACAGGCGCAGCCAAGGGGGTTTCAGAGTTGACCCTCCCCCCCAAACCTTGCTACCCACCTATCTCTTTCTCGTACCTAAAGCAGTTGAAATCATACATGAGGAACTCTACAAATGAAGATAGACTTAATGGGCTTCATGTACATACATCTAGAAGTATCAGTTACGGACCCATGTGGAAAAATGTTAGATCTGGCTCAGAAGTGGAATTGGCCAGATTTGCCCCAAATTTGGCTCAAATCTGGCCCAGATATGAACCAGTTCTGGCCAAGATATGAACCAGTTCTGGCCAGATATGATTTTTCCACATGGGGAGGGTGAAGTTCTCAATGAACTTTCTATGAAGTCAAAGAAAATTAACATAAGATAAAAGTAAATGAGTTCAAAAGTGATTTTGTGAGTTAAGAGTTAGTACAAGTTGCTTGTTTGAATTTACATATTTTAGCTCATAAAATAATTTTATAAATCAAATTTTAAAAATTTGTTCATAAACACTTAATATTCATTATAAATAGAGAATTATGACCATTTTTATAGATTTTAAATTATTTTGGATAGTTTTGTATTTCTTTTGATGCATTTGCGTTTTGCAGTTCTTAAAATGTCAAATTTTTACACGGGAAAAACCAATGGACCCCGCTTAGTTGGTCAGTGAAACTAAATCCCTACCACAAAAGAATCCTGGCTGCGCAAGTGGGATGGAGCATGATGGGAAGTAGACACCAATTTATTACGTCACCATACATGCTAACTAACCAGAACCTACAAATACATCACAAAATCAAAATAATATAATGCTCCCGTGAACATGATTCCGATACAAAGTTTCCAATTAAATTCATGGTATGATTGTAAAAGGTACATATGTAGCTGTTTAAATATTTTTTAAATATCTCGCTCATAATCTGCTGTTTTTATCATACATGTTTTCAGCATTATCATAAGTTTGGTCTCTACAGTTTTTGATGCCAATAAATAAAATCTTATAATGATTCAACAACTCAAAATATAGTTAAATGTCTTATACACTATGATCAGTGCTTGATTCAAAGTCCCTTCTATAAGGTCCTTAATCTTGGCAAAATAATACTATATGATAGGGTTATAGTACAATAAAAAGCCTTTCAAACCGGCTTTCTTTCAAATTCTTGGTACATATCAGCCTACATTAACTTGATTTAAGAAACAAGTAATGAATTTTGAACTTATTTATTTTGTTCAAAACTATAACTAACATATTCATTTCATTTAACTATCACATACATTAATGTAATTCATATATTCATACAAATTTGCGAACGATATCAAAATACTACATCGTCTTGAATATGTGTATGAGAGAAAGAAATACCCGAAGCTTTCTTTCTCTCCCATACAATGGTATGAAGATGCTATGCATCCAACAGGTATCCATCCTGTTATATTTTGGCTCAAATAACTAGGTTATAGAACCATTGATCTCTATACTATAACTGGATGGACATCTGTGGCTGAAATTTTCGAGCTGTCGTCTGCATGGATGACATGCAGTGGACCTAATTTCACAAGACCTAAAGTTTAGGAGCTATGACTTTAGGTCTTATAAAATTAGGTCCAGTGAAGTTAGGTCTTATGAAATTAGGTCTTATAAAATTAGGTCTTGTGCCTTTAGGTCCACTGCCTGTTTGAACAGTTAAAGATATTTTAAAGTAATCGATGAAAAATGAATTTTAGGTCCAGTGCTTTTAGGTCTAGTAAAGTTAGGAGTTATAAAATTAGGTGCTATGAAGTTAGGTCTTATAAAATTAGGTCTTATAAATTTAGGTCTTATGGGGTTTAGTTCTTGTAGCATTTAGGTCTTGTGCCGTTAGGTCTTGTGCCGTTAGGTCTTGTGCCGTTAGGTCTTATAAGGCTAGGTGTAATAAATTATAACTTCCATATCATCAAAAATATTCAGGTCCATCGTGACCATCAAATAAACAACATTAAAAAACATTAAAATAATTAATCACCTCCTAGATTTTAGAACCAACTACCTTGCTTTGAGGTATAAGGTTAAATATTACTTTAATTATATTTTAATAAAAAAAAATTCTATTTTTAATCCCATGCCGCCATCTCTAAATTGTCGTGCAGGTTAGAGAATGTAGGGTATGGAGCAAGGGGTTATAGGAAAGGGGGTGGACAGCTGTCGATACCTGCTCTGGTTGGGAGAGAGGGGGTCAGGATGAGAAGTTATTTATATGGGCTCGAGTTTCTAGGAGCAACAGGGCGCCAGGTATTTACAGCTATGGGTTCGAGTTATTGGGAGTGCCGCGGGTGTCGTGTTCGTGGGGCGTCCAGACGTTGAGGGTAAATTACCGTTATGAGGTCCGGGTTTTGGGGGCGTCGGGACGTCGGGACGTCATTTTGGAGGAGGTCTCAGAGCGTCAAGGGTAACTACCATTGTGGGCTCTTGGGCTCAGGGGGCAATACCTGTCAAAAATAATGTTAATAGTATCAAAAAGGGAATTTTGCAGCAAAAATGGGTGTGTCAGGGAGAGAAAGGTAAGTCAAAGGGAAGAAATGTCATAACCTTACGAGGAAACGTGGGTAATTTACCGTTATGGGGTTAGGGTGTTGAGGATGTGGTGTAGAGGAGGTATTCAGAATATGTCAAGTGCATCAGCATTCACCTGGAGAAAGAATGTAAATTCGTTGTTGGGCGTACGGAATTTGTCATCATGAGGTCGCGTTGATGGGCTTTAGGGTTCTGTATCCCCCTCTACTTATAAGTTATAGGGGTGGCGAGCTTTAATTTTGGTGGCGGCCATCTAAAATTTTCACATCACGTTATAAGGTATAGGGCAGTCCTTTTGGATTTTCATATAAAGTTGTAAGGATTTTTAGCGACCATCTTGGATTTCCACATAAAGTTTTAAGGTATTTTGGTGGCTATTTTGAATTGTTCAAAGCGATTAATTAAAGTAGTAAATTAATCAATGCAATTAATAAGGGGCGAAGAGGTGGGGTGGGGAATTCGCAACGCCAGGGGAGGGGGCGGCGTCGATGTCCACCATTTTAATAAAAAAATTCCCCCCAGAAGTATCTGAATCTCCCTATTTAAGTATCAGGAAGTAATTCAAGCGGAAGTATACTAGCGTATTCCTAGAAAAAGGATAAAAAATTCTTTCCAGTAAAGTGGGTGATTCCAGCCGGGACTCGAATCCAAATCTTCTTCACCGGTAAGCCAGATTATACTGACTCCTTAGCAAGTTTTCCTCCTCCTCCTTCCCCATCCCTCCGAAAAAGTTTGTCTCGATATGGTTTTTCAGTGTCAGAGGCTGAGGAGATATTCCTGGCTATAGGCGGTATACAAGAACGAAAATGAATAAGTGATAATTGTGGGTGAATACTCATTACCAAGAAAAGGCTTAGATAGGACAAATTAAACAGAAGTGCAGTCCCGAGCAAAATTTTCCTCACTCATTCTTTACTTTAGCCGCGTATACACGAGGCAGTTTGTCAGGCAAATTCGAAAATTGACGCGTCTAACCTGCTATCAACTGGCCTCGTGTAAGCGTGGCTTCACACTATTCATTTCTAGGAAGTGAGGTTTTCACTCTATCCCTAGTCCATAAGTCATTTCTTGGAGTTGAGTGTTTACTTTTTAAAACCCAACTCGTTCTGGCATATGACCTATGTGTACTGAGGTGTATTTTCCTTTATGGTTTCCCACTCCACCTCCATGCAAATACAGTGATAATTACTCTACATTATACCTTCTTCATTTCTACCTTAGTGATTCAAAAGTGTCAATATTTTGGCTGGGTAATATAATGCAGCATTATTTTTTTATATAAATAGGTTTATTACCCACATTGTCATTGATATATTACGACCTTATCAATAATGCAGTTATCGTAAACAATCCTGCGGTGCTTAGAAAAACTGTATGCTTCATATTCGTCAAGATGAACTGAATATTCTCGAACAAAGCTAAGTTGTAGCTCCTTTATAAAATTGTAAAGAAAGACATGTAAAACAAAATTAAGATGGCTAATAATAGTAATCATAATAATAATCCATGGCGTATTTCTCTCTAACACACCCCTTGCAACGGACCAAATCGTGACACCAAGTTTGTCGTCTGCTTGCTAGCTAGAGGACAAATTTAACGGTTTCTTTTAATGTTCTTGAGCAAAACGTGTCTCTCGTGAATAAAAGTTTGTTTATACCCTACTTGACTGAAGACACATTTACATTAGAGGATATACAATTATTCAATTTTAAATGTGACATTGTACAAATAAGAATAAAATCTTTGATATATTAAAATAAGTAGCTAAAACCAATGTGGTTTACATTCTGCCAAGATTACAGTATGTTTAAAATTGGTTATTAGCTAATATATTGGTTTCAGAAACAATATTATGTTTAGAGTTCGATATCTAAAATGAAAAAAGGTAGCTTCAAACTTACATACGTTCGTTTAAATGACAAACTTTGTGTAGTAGTTTTGGATTCAAATTATCATTTAGGCTAGAGGTTTATACGAAATATTACTATATTATAATATTATTAAGTTGGCTCTTAGCGTGTATTGCCTTTTGCTTTCAGAAGCCATATTATATTTAATGTTAGATAACTATAATGAAATATTTGCTAAAAACCAGGCTAATTTTGTTCGAACGACAAAATTTTGTGTAGAAGTCTTACGTTCAAACGATCATTTAGCGTATAGGCGTGTAGGAAATATTACTATTTTAGCCTAAATCAACTTATTTAAAGAAACAAGTCATGAGTGTTGAAATTAGTTATGCCCTTCAAACCTTTTACTAACCCATTTATTTCGTTTAACTATTCATACATTGATATATCTCCTAAATTCAATAAAATTAGCGAATTATGTTTAAATGCCACATTGCCTTGTATGTGTATAAGAGAGAAAGAGATACTCTAATGTTTCCTTCTCTCTTAAGCAATGTTGTACAAATGACAGCTCAAAAATTTTAGCCGCAGATGTCCATCCAGTTATAATATAGAGATCAATGGGCTCCAACTATGCTTATAAGGTATAGGAGTGGCCATCTTTGATTTTGGTGGCGGCCAGCTCTGATTTCCACATAAAGTTGTAAGGTATTTTGGAGGCCATTTTGAATTTTTCTAAGTGATTAATTAGGGTAATTAATATATTAGGCCCTAATGTTAACATACTTTGACTTTCAATAGAATAAACTCACATTTTATAAATAGTATTTAAATAGGCTACCTATTTATGTGATTGTTGCGGCTCTAAAGACTTTCGACTTTCATCGGTTAAAATATAATAGTATATAATATGTGTGTTAATAAGAATTACTCATTAATTGACTCAACAAATAAGTGAAGTTTTCTAATGCCATATGCCATTAGATTAAGCTGATAAAATACAAGCATCCAATAATGAGATTTGGTTTGTTCCCTTAATAACTGCACTTTAGTCCACATCGGTGATCGAATGATTCAGAGAATAGACTGAATTTTTGATGATGGCGAGACCCGGTTCAAATTCCAGTCAAGTGAGGGTGAGTTTTAATAAATGGTTTCTGAGTTTTCCTCCACGCAAATGAGAGTACATATCCTCTAAATTGTACATTTCTCTTTCTTACACCATTGTGAAAAAATGTGGATAGCCTGAGCGTGCTAGTAAATACATGATACGGGTGACAAAAATTTGGGCCACGATTAAATTTTATTTTAGTTAATAATAATTATGTCTCCACAATACATTTTTAATATTATTTTATTTTAAATACGGTGAAATACGTGAAGAGAGAATGAGTAAACAAATAAGTGGAAAAACACTTCTAGCATACCTGTAAAGGATAGACAAATACTTCCTAAATAAAAGCTGTCTACGTCAGTCAAGATTATTAACATTGAGGCAATCCTGCCTATCAGAGATTTTCATCTTACTTCTCGTTCGGACTATCCGCATTTAATTTCACTATTTTAAAGTGACCAAGGAAGGAATAATTTAGGGGAAATGTTCCCACATTTGCTTGAAAAGAGAGTGAGGAATCCTCTAGAAAAATACCTCCGTATGCTCGGCCAAGATTCTAATCCCAACTTCCTTGTCAGTGGAAAACTAGATTAGATGAGCTTGACATTATTCCACATTCCAAGCGTTTTGGCCGTGTTTATTAAAACCACTTTTTCGATAATGGTATGTTTTATATGACGAGAGAAATACACCCAGCAGGATTTAAACTACGACCTCCCATTCCTCAGAAAATTAGACAAGACAAAACTGACGTCTTTGTCTGTGTTCCTATCATTGAGTTAAAAAGAATGTAGTTTTAGGACTTATGCCGGCATGCCATATAAATTTAGGTCTTATGAATTTAGGTCTTGTGAGGTTAGGTCTTGTGCTTGTTGGCTTGTGAGATTAGGTCTTGTGGGGTTAGGTCTTATAAAATTAGGTCCAGTGAAGTTAGGTCTTGTGAAATTAGGTCTTATAAAATTAGGTCTTGTGCCTTTAGGTCCACTGCCTGTTTGAACAGTTAAAGATATTTTAAAGTAATCGATGAAAAATGAATTTTAGGTCCAGTGCTTTTAGGTCTAGTAAAATTAGGAGTTATAAAATTAGGTGCTATGAAGTTAGGTCTTATAAAATTAGGTCTTATAAAGTTAGGTGTTATGAAGTTAAGAAATTTAGTTTAGGAGCTGTGACTTTAGGTCTTATAATTTTAGGTCCACTGCCGCATGTCCGTCTGCATACCATTGGGTAAGAGAGAAAGAAACTTTCGGGTATCTCTTTCTCTCTTTCACCCATACAAGGCAATGTGGCATTTTGACATCGTTCATTAATTTGACTGAATATATGAGATACATCAATGTGAGAGTGGTTAAATTAAATAAATATTTTAGTTAAAGCTTTGAAGAGCATATAAAAGTTCAAAACTGGTTAGTTTTTTCTTTAAATAAGTTGATGTAGACTAATATGTACGATGATTTTTGAAGGAAGCTTACTTTTAAGGCTTTATCTCGTACCATAATCCTACCCTATAGTTGTGTTTAGTTAGGATAAAAGACCTTCCAGAAGGAAATTTCTACTTCTGTTCAAAATTGCCGTTCATACTACCAAAATATTATATATATGATAGTATTCTGGTACGAAATAAAGCCTTACAGATTGGAATTATTACTAAAATCAGGGTTTAGTAGATACTGTACTTCCTACAAGCCAATAACCTAAATTATCATTTGAACGTAAGACTTCTACACAAAGTGTGTCATTCAAACAAATGTAATACAGTTTTTAGCTAGCTTGTTTCATTATAGTTATCGAAATGTCAACATAATATGATTTCTGAAAGATATGAGCCAACTTAAAAAAAGGTATTATTATTACAATAATACTTTCCACAAGCCTATAACCTAAGTGATAGTTTGAATGCATGGCAACTATTCAAAGTTTGTCATTCAAACAAATGTAATCAATTTTTAAGATACCTTGTTCATTATATTTATCGAACTTTCAATATAATATGGTTTCTGAAACCAATATACACGCTAATAACCAACTTTAAATATAAGTGTTGTCGTGGCAGACTGTAAACAACATTGATGATAACTACATAAAAATTGAAATATCTAAGGTTTTATTCGTATTTGTACAGTATTACCTGTAAAACTGGATTGTATATCCTTTAATGTAAATGTTTCTTCAGGAAAGTATGGTATAATACTTCACTATTTTCAAACAATAACACTTTTATTCATCAGAGACATGTTTTCGCATAAGAACATTTAAAGAAACCGTTAAATCTTCCCCCCCCCCCTCAGTGTAGCAGACGATACACTTGAGCGTCACGCTTTTGTCCTTGGAATGTGCATGTGTATGTCCATCCAGTTATACTATAGAGATCAATGTATAGAACAGAGATCAATGGTGTAGTGTGTAGACTATTCAGACACATCCAAGGAATATAATGCAATAATTATTTTATTATTAATAGAGCTTGTGTATTCTGGTTGTGGGTAGTGTTAATAAACAAAGAATTGTTTTCATAACATGACCAAGATAAAGTGTCAAAAATCCCAGGCTCTTGTATTCTATTCCCAAATTCAAGTCAAATAAGTTTATTAATCAAAAATTAATTCTTATTTTAATGTTGGTAAAATGTCACAATCACATAGTGATCTCTATACTATACTGGATAGACATACCCCTTGCAAACCCCTCGCAAATGACCAAAGTGTGACGCTGAAATTTGTCGTCTGCCTCATTATGAGTGAACAGATTCAACGTTTCTTTTAATGTTATTGAGTGAAAACATGTCTTTGATGAATGAAACCATTATTGTTTGAAAATAATGAAGTATTTATTATACCACACTTGGTCGAATAAATATTTACATTAAAGGATATACAATTTAGTTTTAAAGGTAATACCGTACAAATACGAACGCAATCTTTAATATATTTAAATATGTAGTTGTCATCCATGTTGTTTACATTCTACCAAGACTACAATATACTTAAAGTTAGCCATTAGCTTATACATTGCTTTTAGAAACCATATTATATTGAAAGTTTGATAAATATAATGAATAAGGTATCTTAAAACTTGATTACATTTGTTTGAATTACAAACTTTGTGTAGATATCTTGCTTTCTATCGATAATTTAGGTTATGTGCTTGTAGAAAGTATTATTATATTACCAGTTTAAAAAAAAAAGTAAATCACTGGTAGTATAATTCTGGCTAAAATTAGAAAACTTTCTATATAATCACATTCCATGAGTAATTCACCAATGTTTTTCATAATATAGTCTTAATGTGTAGTTAGGTTTCACCACTATAACTAAACTATTGACCCACTCAGTAGATTTAGTTAGCCTCTATAACAATTTTTTTTTCTTTTAGATCATCTAGAGTATTTTTGAGCTTAGTGTGCAAACTTAGAGGCACACGCCTAGGAAGTTATATTTTTGGAATGGCATTATCTTTTAATTCTATGTTAGGTTTGCCAGGAAATTACCCCAGTTCATTAAAAACTGCAATATGTTTAGCGATAACATCTGCTTTGCTTATATGCTCTGTAATATAACCTAGTCCTATTTTTGATAACAAGTTAAGTTTAAGACAATAACTTAAGCCTAGCAAAGGTACTGAATTTACATTCGCTACCACAAACTTAACATGTTAATTTTGTTCATTACGAAAAGAGCAATTTATTGTTACTATTCCCTCAGGCTTAATTTTTATTTTTGTCCCCAAAAGCAACCAATATAGCATTAGTTTCAGTTAACTTTTTTGTTCTCAAGTTTATTGTACACATTAAGGGAAGAATGCTAGTTTTTGATCTTGTATCTTATTTAAATTTACCTTTTGGTTCATCCAAAAAATTGGTTTCAAACCAAGAAACAGTGTTTCCTACTGTGTCAATTTTATCCTCAGAATTTAGTTCTACGTTATCAATATTAGTTAGGTCTGTTTAAATTTTATCAATAAACAAAATGATTAGAAAATTCACTTTCTAACCTAGGGCTTGCTTCATTTTCTCAAGTCTCCATTAGATATTTGATCATTTTCTATTACATTAGTTGGGTCAACTTCTAGCACTTTATGTACCTGCCTATTTCTAGGTCTAAAATTGCATAGCTTAGCAAAATAATTCAATTGCTTACATTTAGAACATAGCTGCCTAAATGCTGGACAAGCTTTGGGCTTGTGTGTGTAACCACATTTTTTACAATCATAACTTTGAACATTTCCCCTTCCACTAAGCCTATTATTATCACTGGGCCTTTTTTTTTTTACAGCTATGCCACTTTTATTGCGCACCACCACTGATTCTACACTTTTTTTTTCCTGGAGTGCTTTCACCTGTTGTCTGCTGACTTCAGCGGCTCTGCAGAACTCTACAGCCTTCTGTAGGGTTGGCTTTTGAAGTATGCGTTCTTGAAAATTATTATCTTGAATTCCCAAGACGATCCTGTCCCTCATGAGATAATCCTTTTCCTTGAATTTGCATGTAGATGCAGAGGTTTGTAGTTCCGTAAGGAAGCTGTCAAACGTTTGTCCTTTCTGGTAGACATTGAAGAATTTATATATTTCAAAAATTACATTTTTTAGTGGTTGGCGGTAGGCCTCACATTTTTCATGATAGTTTCAAGTTTATCCATATCTTCTCCTGTTGCATACTTAAATATGTTGTAGACTTCAAGTCCATCTTCACCAATCAAATTCAGTAGAAAGGCTATTTTGGTAGTTTATTCGGCTTTCCTTTTTCTTACTGTTTCCATAAACAGTTTGTATCTGTTTTAACTTACGCCAATTTTCTGATACGTTGCCGATCAGTTCTAATGTTAGAAGTTGTTGAAAAACGGTGTTCATCATCATTATTTTACTCTTCAAGACTTCAGTCTTATTTTTATGTGAACTTCAATGACGCAATACCGAACAGCACCGTTTTACTACTAATACAATTTTTAAGGTTATTCAGTTGACCGTATATTTGTGTCCAACTATCCATTAGAAAACCAATTTAACAAACTTGCTGTTCATTTTAGACACCATGTTATGTTTGCATTTTGTTATTTATTTATTTAACTATAAATAAACAATATATAATTGAATATAAAAAATGTTTTGTCTCGCCCGTTTTCTGGACTTATTTATATAAAGGTACCATTGATCTCTATAATATAACTGGATGGACATACACATGCACATTCCAAGGACAAAAGCGTGACGCTCAAGTGTATCGTCTGCTACACTGAGGGGGGTGGAGAGATTTAACGGTTTCTTTAAATGTTCTTATGCGAAAACATGTCTCTGATTATTATTGTTATTGTTATTGTTATTGTTACTGTTATTGTTTGAAAATAGTGAAGTATTATACCACACTTTCCTGAAGAAACATTTACATTAAAGGATATACAATCCAGTTTTACAGGTAATACTGTACAAATACGAATAAAACCTTAGATATTTCAATTTTTATGTAGTTATCATCTATGTTGTTTACAGTCTGCCACGACAACACTTATATTTAAAGTTGGTTATTAGCTTGTATATTGGTTTCAGAAACCATATTATATTGAAAGTTTGGTAAATATAATGAACAAGGTATCTTAAAACTTGATTATATATGTTTGAATGACAAACTTTGAATAGTTGCCATGCATTCAAACTATCACTTAGGTTATAGGCTTGTGGAAAGTATTATCATATCTTTCAGAAACCATATTATGTTGAAATTTCGATAACTATAATGAAACAAGCTAGCTAAAAACTGTATTACATTTGTTTGAATGACACACTTTGTGTAGAAGTCTTACGTTCAAATGATAATTTAGGTTATTGGCTTGTAGGAAATACAGTATCTACTAAACCCTGATTTTAGTAATAATTCCAATCTGTAAGGCTTTATTTCGTACCAGAATACTATCATATATATAATATTTTGGTAGGATGAACGGCAATTTAGAACAGAAGTAAAAATTTCCTTCTGGAAGGTCTTTTATCCTAACTAAACACAACTATAAGGTAGGATTATGGTACGAGATAAAGCCTTAAAAGTAAGCTTCCTTCAAAAATCATCGTACATATTAGTCTACATCAACTTATTTAAAGAAAAAACTAACCAGTTTTGAACTTTTATATGCTCTTCAAAGCTTTAACTAAAATATTTATTTAATTTAACCACTCTCACATTGATGTATCTCATATATTCAGTCAAATTAATGAACGATGTCAAAATGCCACATTGCCTTGTATGGGTGAAAGAGAGAAAGAGATACCCGAAAGTTTCTTTCTCTCTTACCCAATGGTATGCAGACGACAGCTCGAAAATTTCAGCCACAGATGTCCATCCAGTTATAGTATAGAGATCAATGAAAGGTACACAACATTTAACAACTACTCTAGTCATGTGACTCAACTACGCTAGTCATGTGTTCACTTTCTTTAGACTAGGTATTTATTTATATATTAACATTTTATAATACACTTACAACAATAGGGTAGGATTCTTGTAAAAGTTAAAGCCTTACAAACGAGCTTCCTTCAAAAATCATTATATATATATAGGCCTATATATATATATATTACCCTACCTCAACTTATTTAAATAAAAATCTCAGTAGTTTTGAACTTTGTAATGCTCTTCAAACCTTTTATTAATAAATTTATTTCATTTAACTAATCACACATTGATGTATCTCATATATTCAATCAAATCAGTGAATTGTGTCAAAAAGGCTACTCTGCCTTGTATGTGTATAAGAGAGAAATAGATACCAGAATGTTTCTTTCTCCTCTACACGGATATCCATCCAGTTATTATAGAGATCAATATAATTACATTAAAATATACCTCTCAATTTATCTGTCTATCTCACATTATATTTGTCACATTGCTCAACGCTTCTTCGTTTCTATTGGTCAACCTGTAAATCAAAACAAATTTAAAATATGGCGGCTCTTGTTGAACTTTTGGGGTGTAACATTATTGGTAAACAACCTTAGTTTAGTTTCTACCTTACATAACAAATTATATTATTTACAATAGATAATACTTACCCTATGACATTAGGAAATCGAAAGTTCATTGCCGCACTTAAAAAGCGCGCCACCTATCCCTATCTTGAGCTAGCTTTATTCCATTACACCCTCTTTCAGATTCATTTTAATATTATCCTGCCCTCTGTGTCTAGGTATTCGTATTGGGGTTTGTCAGTTAACACCCTGAACATGATTTTAGATTCTTCCATTCGCGCTGTAATTTACGAGACTTTATTATCCTAACAATGTCTTATGACGATTACAGGGTATGTAACTAATTATGTAACCTACCCCACTCCCCATTAGCCTCATTCCATTTTGGAGAAAATATCCACCTAAGCACCATGTCTTAGAACACCCAAAATTTGTTTTCGTCATGTAAGGTATGGTTTCACACCCATAAAGAACAACCGGTAAAATTATTGTTTTGTTTACTCTGAGTTTTACATTCCTTGAAAGGAGGCAAGATGTCAACTTACTGAATAGTGATATGTATTTCCTGACAGTTCTTTTTCTACTTTCCAATCTAATATTGTTATCGCTAGTTATTTTGTTTCTAAATATTTAAACTCACTAACCCTCTCAAATGATATGTTGATAGCAGTAATCTTTTAATTATTGTCCCCATTATGTGTTATCGGTGTGATCATATGGGCCTACTTAATCTTTTCAGCGTTCACTTCTAAACCTATTTCCTTACAAGCCTCTAGTAAAAGTTTTTGCTTTTCTTTCAACAGTTTCCTTACTATTGCCCAATGCCCAACAAAGCTTAATCATCTGCATATCTTAATAGCTGCACTGTACCAATTTATGTCAACCCTTTCCTACTATTTTCCGTTTCACTAATAGCAGACTCTAGGTATGGATTAAAAAATAATGGAGAAAGTGCATCTCCTTGTATATCTCCTTATGTATGTGTTTTAAAAATATCTGATAAATAACATCCAACCTGTACCATACCACACGTATCAGTCAAATATACCTCAATTAGCTTGACAAATTTTATGGATATCCCAAACTAAATTAAAATTTCATACAATTTGTAATTTTTTTATTTTAACTGAATCATAGGCTTTTTTTTTAAATCTACGGTTGTATAGTTGATGAACTGTCATGTTGTATTCCCACTTTTTTATAATATTTGCCAAATAGTAAAAATATGATCCATTATTGATATATTAAGTCAAAATCCACACTGGCGATTCCCAATTATTTCCTCAGCATATGGCGTCACTCTCATTAAAATTATGTTAGATAACATTTTATAGCATGTTGGTAGTATTACACACATTACTGTACCTTGCTTCATGGTTCTATGGAACATAGCAGTTATCCCTTTATTAATTCTGCTGCTATTGAATCTATACCTGGATATTTATATTTATTTAACTTCCTACTATCTTCTTTGACTTCACTAATAGACCTACTCGGCCTTGGGATTAGTGGTCCAGCAATATGGATTTCAATACCCTTAGCCAATTCGGATCTGTCATTAACAATAAAAATACGCCTAAATTGGTTGTTTCCTCTACTCAAATTATATGTTTTAAGCATTTAAATAATTAATTTAAATATTCTCATCAAATTACAGTACAGGCATACTTTAAGTTTGGCTATTGTATTTTAACATTTCTATTTTCTTCCGACCCCTTGGAAAGAAAAGTAATGTGATCGTAAAAATATCAAACATAAGGTTTTGATAAATATCAATGTTTCATGACCCACTGAAACTGAAAAAGGGGTTTTCACAATGCCGTCTGTCTATGTCTCGGCCTGGAACCGAAACCGTTTTACCAATTGGACTAGAACTTTGTATCAAGGGCTTACATAAAATTCCCCAGAGGGGTTTTTAGGATTAAATTTCTAACCCTAAAATTAAAGGTAATTTACTGAAGGGCAAAAAGAGAAGAAAAATTAATTTTCACTAAATTCTTTCTAATGATTTTTGTTAGATTTTTCCATGCAGATCTTTGAAAACATAAATTGATTGTGGTGCTCTTTGATGGAAAGATATGTTATTCTTTTCTTTGTTTTTGTAAGAGAGTATATCATTTCATTTATACCCTTTGGTGTAGTATTTCTGCAACAATGTATATTATTTGGTTTCACAAATACTACGGGGTTTTAGTAAATGTCTCAATTTTAAGACAAAAGAGAAAGTCTGTGCGGTGCACCCTACCATTTCTTTTGGATTTGAAATGCTACATTTCATCTTTCAAACATCTGATATTAAAACTAAATATCGTCTAACACAATTTTAGTAATTTAGTAATAACTCGATCCTTCAAGGAACTAGCACCCTTCTGTAGAAATAGGCCTAATTTGATTTTAATGTCACCACCTACGACTCAGAATGGGTATCTTGTTCAAAAAAGCTTAGAAATTGTGACATATCACTGGCCCCAGTAACAGACTGACACTGTCGCATCAAAACAAGGGAAGGGGATCACCGAGCGCTCTACCATGCTTTAAACTGTCATAGAACTACATGTACTTATAGCCATCATCTTATAATCATTATAATATACTAACATTGTGAACTGTGTTAGTTGGACACTTGCCCTTCATGTTGTAGTTCCTACATGAAAAATAAAATAGTTACAAACAAACTGTTTTTAATTTTTAAAATCTGTTTGTAACAATTTTTGGTAGTGTACTATATTGTTTGTATAGATGTTTCAACACAAGAAGCGTAATTATTGTTTAATTGTGAGCCCTAAAGCACTTCTTCTTGCACAAACCTTTTCAACTATAATTTACATCTAAGATCCACATAGCTGGTTGGTTGATGTCTGAATGTCTGAAGCACAATACTCATGGCCTCAGCAATTGGCTTCTTCTAGTAGCACTGAATTAAGTACTACTATACACATTTGTCTTTCCAAATGACTGCTGTTCCTCTCTCAGTTGGTTTTAAATGCTTTAGGTTTGATCTGTTACACAGAAAGGGACACCAATGGAGACGTGTTGTGGACCTGGACCTACCCATCGGTGTCTACTACTCAACAGTCCCTTGTCCTGCGCAAGTGTGGACTAGAAGGAGAACACACTTCAGTCCAACCCTTCGTGTACGGCCAACTTGGCAAGACATGGTACTATATCAACTGCACCGAGGTGTTTGACTCGGACAATCTGCCCAGGGTAGGGTTTGGATCAAATATGGATTTAATATAGATGAAAGGGGAGTTTTGGTTTAAGCGGGACTCGAGCAGTGTTTATCTATTTTACAGGTCGCTCAATTTGCTTTAGTTCTGTGGGCCAAAGATTTCAGTCCAGAAAAGTATGAAACACTATGCCGAATACTCAGTAAAACATACTGTAAAACTGGCAACCCTGCAACCATGCTACAGTTGTATCTATCAGTGGTGACCCGAGGCTCTTGCACCACAGAGGAGAATGGTACATTTCTTGCCAGGGACTTTGAGAGCCGCAGCAATACTTCAGGACACACCAATCTTAAAGGTGGGTAAACTCTATCCACATTCAGCATGTACACACAAAATGTTTTACGTTACTTTACACACAATTAAGTCATCATCATCCGCACCATGATCATGAACAGCTTCCAGCCACTGGCCAGGTCTGTTCCTTCTCCTCTTTCCTCCACACTTCTCTGCATTTCCTTCATCCACCTGTCCCTTGGTCTTCCTCTTGGCCAACCTGCCCCCACTTCACATACAGAATCTTCTTTGTTATTTTCTCCTCCCCATTCTTCTCACATGACCATTCCACTTTAGTTGTGTCTTCTCTATCCTGTCCTGCACTGGCTCATATTTTATCCCTCTCACCCTTTTATTTCTCATCCTATTCATTCTTGTCACTCATTTAGTAGGCTACTTCTCAAAAATTTAATTTCACAGGCTTGAATTCTGCTTTAATCCTTCATTAGCCACGTTTCAGTTGCATATGTTAATATTGGTACATAGTATGTCCTGTAAATTCTACTACTTTTCACTTAATTGGCACATCCCTGCTCCAAATTAGATTTTTCACTCTTATGAACAAAGCTTCTGCTTACTCCCTCTATCACTGATTTCTCTTAGGTTTCTTACACTTTCCTCTATCACACTCCCCAGAAATCTAAATCTTTCCACTATCTTCAACTGCACCCCCCTACTGTCACACCAGTCGTGCACTTGTCTCTCTTCTTATAAATAGCGACTATTATATTAAAATCAACAAAATCTGAGATCTATGAGGGGCTATCAAAAAGTTTCAATACTGGTTCTGTAAAATGAAAACGAAGCGCAGCATGGGGATGCGCGCGCTGGTGTAACGGGTTGTGACCTTTATCTGTCAGTATAACAAGTGGCATCATAATGTGTAGACCAGTGGCTGTGTTACGTTTATTTGACGACATGCACTGGTGCATTTGCAATTTTATTATGGACTGCAAACTCAAGAAGAGGGCAAACATCAAATTCTGCGTCTTACTCGGAAAATCTGTAACGAAAACCTTCCAAATGAAGCAGCAGGCTTATGGCAATGAAGCTAGGAGCCATTCGGTGTGTTTTGAAGGGCAATCTTGCTTCAAGAGAGGTAGAACGTCACTGAATGACGAAGAGAGGTCAAGGTGATCGTGTACAAGCACAAACTCAGAAATTGTGGATAGAGTTAGGAAACTAGTGCGTGAGGATCTCCAGATGATCATAAAGGACATTTCTGACATCTTGAATATGTCATACGTATCAGTCCAGACAATCCTCACACACGTTCACGTCATGTTCTGAGATTTCTAAGGGAGGACATTTGGCGGAAAAGACCAGAACTGTGGTGTGCGGGCAATTGGGTGCTCCAACATGTGACAACCCACCTGCACACAGAGCAATGAAAACACCTGAGTTTATTGGGTACAACATGATCATCACTCCTCACCCCACCATACTCGCCTGATTTGGCTCCCTGTGACTTCTTCCTCTTCTCGAAGATTAAGTTAAAGCTCAAGGGTCACAGGTTCGACACTGACTGAAATCAAACGTGGATTGCAGGCGGTGTTGTGCACGCTTAGAGACAAGGACTTCCAGGGAACTTTCCAAAAAGTGGAAAAATAGTTGGGATCGGTGTATCGCTGCACAAGGGGACTATGTACCTTGAAGCAGATAGTGGCTAAATTTAAATAAGGTAATTCATTTTATCTTACAGAACCAGTCTTGAAACTTTTTGACACTTCTCGTAAATCACATTAGCAACTATTATAGTAGTCCCATGATAGTTATTTAACCTAATCATGTACCTGTTAACTTTGAAGGTTAAGTGAAATGTAAGTTGTGTAAAGCTAATTTGTGAAATTTCCAAAAATTGAGGTTCAATTGGAAATCTATAATATGTAACATTAATAAACCTAAGTATTTTCTTACTTACTTACACTATGTATCTCTATAAGGAAAACCTCTTTTCGCTTTATGAGGTAATTGTATTATGTTTAGAATAAGGTATAAGAAAGGTGGATAGAAACATATAAAAGGGACGAACACAATATGACTTTTACAATGAAAAGAAGAACACAGTTCACACTTTACATTGATGCCATTGGACAAAGCGGTAATGATTGCCTCTTAAAGAAAATTTATTGTTACCGCCCAATCCCCCAGACCTAGGTTTCATTCTATCGGAACTCATCAGGGAGGAGTGTGAAACGCGCAACACAACTTCCTAAAAGAGGAAACCAAAAAACAAAAGGGAGAAAATAGAAAATAATAAAGAATGATAGGACACATAGTTAGGAACATGTAAAAGGTATAACATAAAGGACAAACACAGGAAAAGGACATTGGATGCGAATATATAATATATCTCTATAAGGATACACTATGGCGTTAGTAACTCGAAAGTTCATTGCCGCACTTAGAAAGTACGCTACCTATCCCTATCTTGAGCTAGTTCTATCCAGTCCACCTCATTACACCCTATCTCTATCTTGAGATAGTTCTATCCAGTCCACCTCATTACACCCTATATCTATCTTGAGCTAGTTCTATCCAGTCCACCTCATTACACCCTATATCTATCTTGAGCTAGTTCTATCCAGTCAACCTCAATACACCCTATATCTATCTTGAGCTAGTTCTATCCAGTCCACCTCATTACACCCTATATCTATCTTGAGCTAGTTCTATCCAGTCCACCTCATTACACCCTATCCCTATCTTGAGCTAGTTCTATCCAGTCCACCTCAATACACCCTATATCTATCTTGAGCTAGTTATATCCAGTCCACCTCATTACACCCTATCTCTATCTTGAGCTAGTTCTATCCAGTCAACCTCAATACACCCTATATCTATCTTGAGCTAGTTCTATCCAGTCCACCTCATTACACCCTATATCTATCTTGAGCTAGTTCTATCCAGTCCACCTCATTACACCCTATCTCTCTCTTGAGCTAGTTCTATCCAGTTCACCTCATTACACCCTATATCGATCTTGAGATAGTTCTATCCAGTCCACCTCATTACACCCTATATCTATCTGGAGCTAGTTCTATCCAGTCCACCTCATTACACCCTATCTCTCTCTTGAGCTAGTTCTATCCAGTCCACCTCATTACACCCTATCTCTCTCTTGAGCTAGTTCTATCCAGTCCACCTCATTACACCCTATCTCTCTCTTGAGCTAGTTCTATCCAGTCCACCTCATTACACTCTATCCCTATATTGAGCTAGTTCTATCCAGTCCACCTCATTACACCCTATATCTATCTTGAGATAGTTCTATCCAGTCCACCTCATTACACCCTATCTCTTTCAGGTCCATCCTAATGTTATCCTCCCATCTACGTCTAGGTCTTCCCATTGGGTTTGCCAATCAGTACCTTGAACAAGGTTCTAGAATCTCTAATTCATGCTACCTGTCCTGCTATTATCCTAACAATGTTGAGATGAGTACAGGGTATAGAACTCATCATTATGTAATCTATTCCACTCTTCAGTAGCCTCATCCCTTTTAAAAACAGATATCTTCCCAAGCACCTTGTTTTTGAACACCTTGATTTTTTTTTGGTCATGTAAGGTAAGAGACCATGTTTCACAGCCATAGAGAACAACCGGTAAAATTATTGTTTTGTATATTCTGAGTTTTATGTTCCTTGAAAGAAGGTGAGATGTCATCAACTGAATGACTGAGTGATAACATGAATTTTCCGACTGTATTTTTTTCCTAGTTTCCATTTGATAGTTAAAATTGCTCCTAAATATTTAAACTCATTAACCCTGTCAAATGATATGTTGTTCGTAGTAATCTCTAAACTATTGTTCCTAATCTGTGTTTTTTGTGTGATTATATACTTAGTCTTTTCAGGGTTCACTTATAAACCTTTTTCCTTACTAGCCTATGATAAAATGTCTGTATTTCTTGCAACAGCTTCCTTCCTCTTACTTAACAAAGCTAGATCACCAGCATATCCTAATATCTGCACTGTACCGTTTAATGTCAATCCTTCCCTACTTTCTTGCATTTACCTAGTAGCACACTCTAAGGCTAGATTAAAAAGTAACGAGGAAAGTGAATCTCCTTGTTTCAACCCATTATACTGTATTTCTAATGTATCTGATGAGTGACATCCAGCTTTTACTCTGCCACGTGTATCAGTCAAACATACCTCACACTTGACAACGTTTTTTTGGGTATCACAAATTTAAATAAAATTTCATATAATTTATTTATTTTAACTGAATCATAGACCTTTTTAAAATCTATGTATAAATGATTAACCATCATGTTGTATTTCCACTTTTTTTTTATAAGATTTGCCGAATAGTAAAAATCTAGGCCTATGAACTGTTTTTGATCTATTTCACTGAAATTCACACTAATGATCTCCATTTATTTATTCTGATTATGGTGACAATCTTATTAAAATTTTATAGCAGGTTGGTAGTAAGTGAGATACCTCTATAATTATTACACACTGTCTTGACACTGGAAATGGGTATATTATAATATCATACCTTGTTTCATGGTTCCATATGGAACATAGCAGTTTATGAATTTCTATTACTAACATTTCACAACCTCTCTTTATTAACTCTGCTGGAATTGAATCTATATAGCTGAAGATTTATGGTTCTTTAACTTCCTAATAGCTTTTATGACTTCACTAATATTTGAATCTGGGGCTAGTCGTTCAGCAGTGCGGATTTATTTAGCCTCACCCAATTCAAATCCTACATGAACATTCTAAATAAGCCTGAAGTGTTTTTTTCCATCTACTCAAAACCTTGCTCGTATCTGCCATCAGGCTACCATTCTCATTTTTCACTAAATTGGCCCTAGCCTGATAACAAGGTCTTGGATGTTTATGACATATATATTTAGTTTCACCTCAGATCTAATGATTAGTGAGTTATAAACATTTTTTATGCTACCATAACTCCAAATATACACATTTTATTTTTAATAAACCCGCTAATGTGCTGGTTTCATGTTGAGCCAGACTGCCGAGGATGAGGAGATCGAGGTTCGAATCTCGCTCGGGTGAACTGGGGGTGGTTTTTCCTAAATGGTTTTCCACTCTCCCTTCACGCGAATTCAGGTTGACTTCCTCTAAATTCAACCTTCACGTTTCCTAACCCATTAGCGTAATTAGTACTTAAACCTTTTGCTGCAATAATTGAATATATCTGATCTCAGCATTATAACCATTGACGGTGGGAATCGACTTCACCCCACGACTTGTAAATTTTATCTACCTTTGCTGCCACAAGAGTGTCATAACGCTAAATTTTTCATACTAGCATGACTTTGCGCCTCTGATATCTGGTGTTAGTTTTGAGAACTGTCAATTACCAGCTGCTAAATCATAACAGTAGTAGCGCTTGTTTACTTCCGCATCTCACTACTTGTAGCACACTTGCAATATTAATGTGGCAGAAAAATTGTTGAGGCATTTATTAGTATAGTGTTTGTGCCATGTGAAGTGTAATAAATATAATATTTGTATGGCAATTGGAAAATTAAATAATTCATTGTGTTTTAAAATTTATTTTATTTCTTCTAATTGTTATTTTATTTTTGTTCTTTAACTATTTTCCATTTTGGAACCATGTCTAACACAGATATATGATCTTATAGACTACACTGAGGAAAGCACCAATGTAGCACAAGATTGTTCAAGTTGTGTTGATGGAACCTAATTTTCAAAAATTTTCTTTTTATTACATAAGGTCTATATTAGGCCAGTCAAATCCTCATTTAGCGATTGGTTTGACACTATTGTGGGCTGCTAGTAAAATAAAGAATGGTTCTGTTAGCAGAATAACATTGCATTTGGGTAAAATTTGACATAAATAATATGTGACGTATATAATTTTATTGATATAAAATATATATTATCATGCGATTTATAGACAACGTGGTGCTAAATTCCATATTTAAAAATTATTACTAGTTGAAAATCACATTATTTGATCATAATCATGATCATCATGCAAATTTTCAGATTTTGAATTTTTAACCTAATAATTAGCATTTCTGAAAGAAAGAAATAAAAATTAAATACGCAGCAAAAGGTTAAGTGTACAACCTGAATGGGTAGTAAGACACGGTGCTAAGTATTATTATTATTATTATTATTTTTATTATTATTATATTATTATTATTATTATTATTATTATTATTATTATTATTATTATGTTTTACTACTCTTTAGTTATTTGTTGTTATTGCTATTTTTTATTACCATTACTATCTATTATATTTTCCTAACTATTCATCAGTATATATAATTATTTAGCTATTATTGTTTATCTTATTTTCTCGTGTAATTATATATTTGTAAGGTACTTGTGTACTTTTCAGTGCTGCCCTGTTATAGGTCTTATGACTGTTGGCCAGCACTATAATAATGGAAATAAAGGAAAAAGGAAATTATTATTATTATTATTATTATTATTAATAATAAAAGTAGGCCTACATATTTTGAGCTTTTTTCGATTTTAGGTCAAATTTCCACAATTTTGGAGGCATAAAGTTATATTTACATTAAGATTAATTTAATAACTCTATTATATTTCTAATTTATATAAAACACAATACGTACTTCACATTTTATTTGAGAGATAACTTTTCTGGAGAAATCCAGGTAATAAGAACATCAGGAACTTAGCTATGGCTTCATAGAACTTCCTCCCCAAACCCAACAAGTTCTTGTTCTGCTTGTAAAGGCTCTCATGGTTACCTGGTTAGCTTTAGTGTTTCTGTGAATTAGTTGTGATCTTGTTAGATCAATAACTAAAGATTTGTTGGCTAATTTCTTTTACTGCAAGTGTCTTTAGGCATATTTTAATAATATTCATCATCATTAACATACATTTTTAGGGCATATCTGTTTATTTTTAAGTCATACAGTGGTATTTTTAAGGGCATATTTCACAATTTTTAAGGTCATAAACATCCAAGCCTTCCATACTGATAACTTTTCCTAAATCCATCAATACCTAAATAAAGTTCCCTGATATTCTTATTTTTGTTCTATCTCGCTAATGCTACCCTTTAATGCTCTCTCACTTTTTTATTCTTCTGATTAAGGCACTGGTCTTCCTTTTTGCATTTCTAAATGTGTTTAAGCTCAATACTTTAGGACTTTCTAGCCAATGTAATTTGGCTTCTCTTCTCTATTACTTTTGAACTTTTTTTGTCAAACTGTTTCTTCCTACTCTTTTTTAAAGACCTACACTTCTCTTAGCTGCATTTCTAATATTATAACTGATTATTTCCCACTGTTTCTCTGGATTCATGGTTTCTTCTCACCTTTCAATTGTATATATATTCCTACATTCACCATCTGCCAGTTTTTCTACATCATATCTTTTTAACTTGCCCACCTGATTTTGTTACTGACAGACATTCCCTAAGTTTTGGTACTTCCAAGAAGTGTTCTGAGTTGCAATCTGCACCCCTGAATAACCTGACATCCAGTAACCTTGTATGATGTCTTTTATCAATTAGCAAGTGATATATTTTATTATCTGGGGAGGTTCAAGTATATTTATGAATATACTTATGCTTGAAGCAAGGCCGTAGTCAGGGGGGGGGGGGTTCAGGGTTCAACCCCCCCCCCCCCCCCCCCGAAATTTTATGAACAAAATATATATGGCTTTATTTATGGTTCAAACAATATCAAAATTAAGGTACAAGTACAAATTAGGGGCCTGTGTTACCATAAAAAACACTTTAGAGAGCTTCTAGAGCCGTTTGATAATTAGAATTTGTCCTAGCCTCCGTCAATTGGGGGATGGGCCCACCAAACCCCCCCTGAAATTATTGGCTGGCTACGGCCTTGGCTTGAAGCAAATAGTTTTCACAATAGGGTACTTAAATGTGGCAAAATTACTAAAATCATGTAAGATTTCTTTTCCTATTGTAGGTATAGAGAATTCTTCCTTCCCTTTCTTTGGATAAAAGTCACTATCACAATTTTCACATGATAGGTTGGGGATCAGTCAAACAAATGTTCTAGATCCTCATAGCAACTGTCCTTTACAAGGTCATCTTTGTCTTCTGAGGGACAACGTACCTCTCTGCTTCCACTATACTTGACACCCTTTTGTTGATGAATTTTATGTCCTTAACTGCTGACGTATTCTTTTTGCAGATAAAAAAAGCTCTTGCTTAAACTATTTGTGTTTGTTAATCCATTAAAAAATATGTATTCACCTGATCCTACCATAACATATCCTGACCACCTAATCTCTTGTATTGATTGCCCAATTATATAATCCAAACCCACTTACTTCATCAATCATTGACTGTAGCACCTCTGGCCTTTATAAGCTCCTAACATTTCATGTCTCAATCCTAATCTGTTTCCTAGTTTTACCATCCCATGACTCCTCCGGGGTAGTGCCCGCCCAGAGATCCAACTAGGGACTATTTTATCTCTGGGATATATTACCCCAATAACAGCCATGGCAAGCATTTGAGTATTTCTTGATGGGATTTTTTTTTACGGCGAGAGCCCATCATGCCTATGCCCAACACCTAAGCTGAAGAACCAACCCTATCGGCTGTCTGCAACTGCTTATTCAGTATATTCACAGCTACCCTTCAGGTCTGAAGGCAGTATCCTCTCTCCACAACCTGAAGATGTACTGTGCTGTGGATGATAGTTGACCCACGAAACAGAAAGTACTTTTTACATTCATAAAACCAGCGAAGTTTGTACAAAGATTTACTCCCCTAGTTTTGATCCATAAAGCTTGTACTAAACACCAATCATGGGCATTGTAGATGATTTTTCTAATTTATGGTATCCTGCTTTCTGTCCAGGAAGATGCTGGTATATATTTTCTTAAAATTTACCCCTCATATTTAATCTTATTGCTTTATTACAAGTTTAAGTAACTAAAAGCTAGCACAGTGGCAATAACCTGCATAGAACTATGTCACCTGTTGTGAACAATGTGTGTTGTGTTGCAGAGTTGGTTCAAACATTTGGTCTGGAGTCCATCCTCATCTACACAGCCCTTCTACTGAAAAAACGTATCATTGTATATCATCACAGCCTGGGATCATTATTAGCAGTTAGTATACATCTCTATTAATGTTACATGTTCACAAAGATCACACTAGCAATAGAACCGAGAATTTACATTGCATGTTGAATATAATTGGGGGATGGAAATTTGAATAAATATAGCCTCATATTGTGTAACAGTTTAGATAATAAATTTATTAAAGGAAAACCCCTTTTCGCTGTTACAGTTATTTTGTTATATTCTTCCAAATATAACAGACTAGATCAGGCATGTCAAACACACAGCTCGCCAGCAGCCCGTCCTCTGACCCTCTAAAATAATAAAAATTATAAAAAATGCAATAAATATTTATCACTGAAATTTTTGACTGATAACTTTACACAGTCGCTACCTTATTGTAATGAAAATTTGGTGTTCCTTAATGGTGGCGGCCTTATCCCCCTATACAGATACACCACAAGAAGTCAAGTATCGGCTCTTTAGCAAATCTTGTAAATAAAACAAACCATGAGAACAAAGGTTATGAAATCCGGCAATGCATCTGCTACTGGACACATACTTGATAACTATTTACTGATACTTGGTCATTGCCACAGTCGTGGCTTCTATAACCAAGAGTGTGCAGTTATCACTACACCAATATCCCAGTCACTGGAACTTTTGATATCGGATCACAGTGATAAAATCACCGTCAGTCTTACAATCTGTATTTATAAGGAGAATTGTAGTGAGGTAGTTAGGTGTTTTATTAGTTTTTAGTTAAACCGGTGTAATATGATAAACACTATGTCAAAGTCTAGCACACTTATACTATATATAAAAAAAGATCTATTGAAGAATAACATCGTAGTTTTCAAGAGAAATGGGAACTACAATATTTTTGCATCGAAGTGAAAAGTAAGTTGGAATTCCAAGTTATTACAAATATCTTTGAGTAAATAAATATGATTAAACATAAAATTATTATTTAATGAAAAAAAGTTTACCAAATTATGTGGGAATATTGTTACTACAGACACAATTCATTATAATATGTTATTCAAAGGACAGTTTTCAAAAGAATATTTTTTTTAAATGAAACTTTTACCAAAGTATTGCAGTTTGTCTTTTCATCATTCTTGGAATCGACAGAGCGATAGTGTAGCTATGATACAATAGTAGGTATTAACTTAGTATAAATAATATTGTTCACTCTCAACATAGCCTAAGTTAATTATATTATTTTTATTGATATTTTAAACAAACATGCCCCTCCCCCCCCCCCCCCACATCTTTAGTACCTTTTTGGGTTATACACATACATTAATAATTAATGTTAATTTTAAATTATGCAAATGGGCTAGGAATGGGAAGATATAATTTTAAAGGAAATATACTTTCATTTGCATGGAGGGAGATTGGAAAACCATTTAGGATAAAACATTCTCAGTGTACATAACTAGGAATCAAACTCTGATCTCATTGGCAATCGACTCCAACATGAGTATAACTATAACTGATCAGTTAATACTCCTGGTCCTGACATATCACACTCTAAATGAATACAGTGGGGCTGGATTTACCTTTTCCCAAAGGAACACTTATTCACTTTCATTATTTTCATTTAGACTAGGGATTGCTAATAGCACACTAGCAATAGTTTTGTAAGCTAGGTTTATGAAAACTGTAAAATTGTTTCAGTGGGTGCGGACATTCCCTAGCATGATGAGCCACAGGCGAGGGTACGACTACTTGTTCCCCTGGGTGGACTTGGCTCAGGACGAGATCTTGGAACTCAAGGTTAACATAGCTACCTACCCTCATAATTTCCTTGGAGCAACAATGTAGACTACTTGAAAGGGCTTGAGTTTCACATATTTAGACATTTTTTACTCTATTAAATTGAAGACAAGCTATTAAGTATATATATTTGGTAAATAAAGTAATTGTATTATATTTGGGAGAAAGTACTGTCTTCCAAATATAATACAATTACCTCATAACCATTCCTGTACCTTCTTCTAAATAGAAAAGAGGTTTTCCTTATAGAGATATATTTAATAAATAGGTAATAATAGTGTGTGTGTGCATGTGAATAACTTACATTACATTATTTACCACGTTTCCACATGTTTTCATGTATTTCTAAGTCAATAGGTGATTATTAATTATTTGTATGCATAATTAGTACTTTTTATTGTAATTGTAAAGGACATAAAGCATTATCAAAGGTTAGTGTGACTTTCATTAAAAAAGGTAAATGGAAAAATATGTTTTAAGTGCATATGAATATATTAAAAAATAGCCTAAACCATTGATTTTTGGAAAATATTAATTATTAGTTTTTCATCTCTTTTCACATATTCCCTACTTCTTCACTAAGGAACCTCTGCAGTAGACTTTTTAAAAAGCCTTCACTATCTTGGGCTTATTGCAATAAGCCTAAAAATTATCAGGCTGATAAGCAAATATATTATTTTACAATTAGCCTAACTATATGTGAATTGAGGGCGCCTTTTGCATTAGGCCGGATTTTCCAATTCACCTACAACATATATGTATACACACACTCACACACACACACTTATAATTCTGAAACTATTGGTTTTATAAAAATAAAAATTATTTCAAATTAGGATTTTTATATTTAATATTCCCTCATTTTTGAATTGATAAGTTATTTCGTATCTCAAAGAGGTGCGGAGATACGACAAAAATTGGAAGTTTCCTTAAGTTTAAATTACCCTCAAAGCTATTTTCATGAGGAAATGAGAACTTCCATTTTGTTTTAATATTAAACAATAGATCTATACGAATTTTAATTGCGTCGAGTTTTATATAATCTATTTTTTCTCTTTCCACCCCTAAGTAAAAAATACTACCATTAATTTTAGGGTTGGATAGATTATTTTTAAAAAAACCTCTGAGAAACCTTATGTAAACCCCATGTCCCAAGTTGTATCCCAATTGGTAAAATAGTTTTGTCTCTAGTCAGAGCTACAGACTGACATTATTTAAAAAAAAAAAACACTTTTTCAGATTCAGGGGTCATGAAACGTCGACATCCATCAAATATATATTTACTGAACTCAGACTGACTTGATACATGTTAGTATTCTAAGAAGTTCAGCTCGAATGAAACACCTTGAGCTTTCACACCTGTAGTGGATATTCTTATCTGTACAGAGCTCTACCCTTAACCTAGAGCCCGCCATCTTAACTGGATCTGTCATAACTTGGTGTAGGGCTTGTTTGTTCCAGAGCAGTCCTTGGTACATCGCAGGCTCCAGGGACAGTGGAATCGGTTCAAGAACAGATTTATATGATGTGTTAGTTAATGTGCCAGCCAGGGAGATCACAGTCGCTCCACATGCTAAAGGTATTTTATATTTTTAGTATATCAAGGAAGTAGGTCTCATGATCAATTTTCTTGGGCCTTGTTAGAGACAAGCGGAGGGCTTGGCCCACTCTCATACAACTGCTGGGGCAACAGATTTATAAAAGCACTCTAAAAATTGGAAAAATAAATACCAATATTGACCCGAATATAGTATGGCCTCACACATAGTACAACCCTAATATTTTGAAGGTGGTCTACATGCAAAATAAAAAGTCTGAGGTAAAAACTTAACAAATTTGGAAGTTCTATTAGGCAGTCTGAATGCTTTTCTTCATGCGCAATCACTCCTAAAATTATTATTTTTTCTCCAAAGTCAAATATCAGCCTCGGAAACACCAAACTTGTTAACAGCCTGCACATTATTTGTTGCTGCTAGTGTATTGCTATTGATTTAAAATTCATACCGTAGTTTCTTCTCATTCCCTTGTATACTTAATACCCTGAGGAAGCCTTCTTTTTAACGTGATCACCCACTTGTGTATCTGACACAGGCAGGATTTTTAATATCAGGAACACAGTAAAGATTCTTCCACCAACTAAAACTGACCTGCTAAATTACCAGTACAGTGACACTGAAGAGTGGAAATCCTCCCTCGCTCTCTGTTTTGACCATGACCCTATTATTAGACGTGCTTGAGCTTGATCGTTTCCATTATTGGACGCGCGCTGATTTCTACCAGCCGCAAGTACAGTTACAGTATGCTAAAAATATTTCTTTGTTGGAATCTGATGATTTTTTTCAGTGAAAAATGTCAAGCTGTGTATATATTATGGGCACAGTTTTTGGAAGGAACTTTTTACATTGCACTTTATTCAGGCCAACACGATTATCTAGCAAATAACCTTTCTGTTCATATTATCTATGCACTGATTTTTGCAGGAATGAACTTCTGGAAGACCCTATTCCTACCAATTGGGGTGTATCTTCTATGCTGTACACTCTACTGTTCAAATTTACTTTCAAAAATATATATTTTAATTTTTTATTGATACCATTAACACATGTTGTTGTGTTAATCTAATTAGATAGGGACTAGAAGAGTATTTGTCCTGTCATCTGACCAGGATTCATGATAGAGTCTTCGACTCTCAGAGTCTGGCATGTCGGTCAAATAGACTGGTGCTGAGTTGGCTCTTACAGTTAAACTATTGGTAGTCTATTGTAGTTATTTAAGTGTACAACCTGAACAGGTAGTATGATGCGGTGCTAGAAAAAAAAAAGTAGTTATTTACTCTCTGTGTAGAAATCTTTCATATATCAAATAGAACTAAAAATATAGCTTAACCAATACTTTAATGTTCATATTGAATATGTGGGATCCAACACTTTAGCTCGGTTGGTAGTGTGTCTGCCTATTGAGAGTTCCCGAGTTAGATTCCCGGCATGGCCGAAAAATTTGTCATCAGTGAAACGGTGGTATACCCTTTCACATTGATAAATCAACAGTCGGAGACTGGATGTTGTGCCTTTCCAAGTCTTTAATTAGATTATAAGGCGTATGAACCTACTATAGGCTTAGCAAGCCGGTGGTGGAAAATATATAACTTGAATAGAAAAGTGACCTAGGCCAGAGACGGGAATCAGTAATGGATGTAATTGAATATGTAGGAATTGGTCTGTACTAAGAAATCATCAAATATTCATTGTTTTCTGGGAACTGCCATTATCTTAAAAAAATATCGCAGTGTAAGGATCTGCCTCTTCTAGTATGTGGCCCACTTAACGAAACTTACATATTCATGTTCTTAATTTTAGAAAGTATGGTGATGACAAAGTCTCATCGAGACATTGCTGTGTTCATGGTTCAACTGGCCGGTTCTGAGGAGGTAACAGAACTGCATCTTATCAGAGAGATAGCAGACAAAACCAAGGAACTTCTAGACCAGCTCAGGTGAGCAATCTTATGAGTCATAGCTATGATAGGATCATTTGTGTTTTACATAAAATATTAAGGGACTTGAACTTTTTATGTTTTGCAAAAAAACTACATTTTTAAATTTAAGTAAATGTTCACACATTTTCATGACATTTTTTAACTTCTTATACGTCACACATTTTAATAAATTGCTATAAATAGTTTGTAGCTTTTAACTAATTTATGAATAAAATCCACTATTTTAATATTTCTAATCCATAGTTTGTCAAGTAAAAAAGATAAACATAATTCTGTCACTGGGATGATTAAAAATAAATATCTTCATGGCTAAAATGTTGTTTTCTCCATCTCAAATATTTGTTTATCTTTAGCACTGAAATTTTTATTTCAAATATTATATTTTATGTTGTCATGATGGAGACATACTTGCTCATTTTAAGTTTTATGAAGAAATTTCAAACTTGTATCACATTTCAAATATATATTTACTTAACAAACATTGCTACTATTTTCATAGGGGAAAAAATTTATTGGATCTACTTTCACGTATTCATGTGTCAAGTCATGTAAGCTGCAGCTGTCACTTTTGATAGATATTATCAATACCTATAAGATAATACTAATAATATAGTAAAATGTTTTTATTGTTGACCATTGTTGAACATAAAAATGATTGTATTTTATAGAAGTTGCTTCCTACCAAAATCCCATGTTAACTTCATTTTTCATGTAAATTTAGGTAAAGGGCTAGGATCAGTTTTGAAATAGTTGCATCTAAATGAATTGTGGGAGAATTTCAACAGATTCAACATTATATGGACAGGAAATATTGATAGTAACAAAATGAAGGACATGATTTTATAACAGCCCTGTTGTTTATTGTGTATATAATTTTGTAAACAAATCATATTATGAACTGTGTGGCGCCATTTAGTTCGCTATTATTGTTTGTGCTTGTCCAACATCCGCGTTTTCAATTCACACAAAATGTCCTAAAGTCTTTTACAAATATAGCTAACTCTTTTTTACTATGGAGTTAGCAAAGTTTCATTTGTATTACAACTATCATAAAATAATCTGTTTAACCTCAACACGTTATGGGCACAGATCGTCGTGTTTTATGTTGCAAAAATTGAAATAGTTTGAAGTGAAGAGTGTTCATTGGGAAGTGTGGTTTTCTTTGTTCAAAGGGAAATGTACTTTTTTTAAAAACCCTTGAAAAGTGAATTCCCTGTACTCGGCACACATCAAAGCCGTGGGCAAGGAAATCTTTGATACTTGGACACTCCGAGTGAAATACCTACTTTTCAAAAATGACACTTGACCTGTGAATACTGTATGTTAACGGGGAAAAGGTTAGATAAGAAATTATGAAAGGTGCCGTGACAATTGAAAAAATAGCAAAGGCTTTGAATGTTGCCGATAGGAAGGCTCATTCATAGCTATCGACCCATCATAGCTAAAGAAAATAAAAGATTGCAATACTGCAAACTAAGGCTGGAAAAAAGAGCACACCATTTATCAATCAAAAAGAATTGCTAGAAAAGCAACACTTCTGAAGAAAGAGACGCTACACAAAATGGCGTAAAGTGGTAACATGAGAGAACATAGCCAAGAGTTTTTTTTAACGCAGTGGACAAGATTCACAAAATCGAAGTGGAGATTTGCTAACAATCATGTTGTTGCACAGCTTGCCACCAAGCTTTGAAATATTTAAGACATGACAATCTCCCTAACCAGAATCCTTGAAAATTAAAATATTTGAAGAAAGTGATGCGAGATAATCGAAGCAACGTGACGTTACATCAAAATTGAATGCCATGATGGCAAGTAGCAGAAGCATCAGTGGAAAAAACTAAAAATTCAGGAAGAAAGTGATGAAACAAGATCAAGTGAACAACGAAAGCAAGCATTTTTCATAAAAGTTTCATCGCTGCAAAAGGGTAGAACACAAATTTGTTGACTGCACTGCAATGTTTAGAGATTTGTCAGAGAAGGCAATTACAGTAGAGGAAATGGTTTTCCTCATAACTGCCAGTGAAGAGTTGGTATTGAAGACTTAAGACCCCCCCACCATACAGGAAAATTATATTTTGATAATGGGTGCACATCACAGTGCGCAGTGATAAAAAGAAGTTTGTGGACAGTCAAGGATGTAAAAGTGTAAAACTGAACTTGGCAAGTAGTTCAACCAATATAGTTGAATCAAAAGGTATCGTGAAACTGTTGAGTACTGACGGAGACAAAGAAAAGGTGTTAAAGTTGGAAAATACACTCTTATGGTCCTGATCTGAGAACAGACTTATGTTTTTATGGCAAAACCTTTTTTGGCTAAAATAAATAACATATTGCTCCAGTAGAAACAGAGTTTAATTTTCTTCACATGTTGATATCAACAGTTTCTGAATACGCACCATGAGCATATCGGCATTAGATGAGAAACTTTTTAAATGTAGAAAAAAGTTGTCATTAAATTTCAAGACACCCTTGATTGATATTCAAGAAATGTTAAGGTCACCCACCATGTGGAGAAAATTAAACTCTACGTTTGTACTGGAGCAATATTTTGTTTATTTTGGCCAAAAAAATGTTTTGCCATAAAAACTGCAAAAACACTGGCTTTTCCTCAAACCCCCTTCTATCCCACCTTAAGAAAGATTCTGCTGTAATTCAAGACAACACTGGTTGTGAGAAATTGTTCGCCGAGAGAAAGGAACTTTTGTATTACATTCAAGTAAGTTTAGAAGACGGTAAAGTTGTCTTCCGAAGAACAAACACTTCGAAATTGGAGTTTTGGTTCAGTAGACTCGGACATTTAAACTTTAAATATCTGAGAAAACTTTTGACACATTTCAAAATAAAGTTTGGTCAAAACTCAAAAGGAAAGTGTTTGTGAAACGTGCATTAAGGTAAAATTTATGCAAACTCCCTTTCAAAAAGAGTCATGTCGTAAAATGAAGCTTTTGAGAACTGTGCACTCAGATATATGTGGTTCAAAGAACACCCAGTCTATAGCTGGTCTGATGTATTTAATGACTTTTGTTGATGACGCTTCTCAATGAAGCGCTGTGAAAGTCTTGAAGTCAAAGGCTTAAGCACTAAAAACTTTAAACTAGGGCTGGTAGAGAACCAAACTGGAAGAAAGGTAAAGTGTCTCCATTAAGATAGTGGAAAAGAATATTTTAAGCGTGAATTTGATTAGAATCTGGAAAAATATAGAATCAGGTAACGGAAGAACCGCACACTGGTGGAGATGGCGAGGTGTCAATTTTTATAATCAAATCTTTCACTGTGTTGCTGGGCAAAGGCTGTTTCAACAGCAAACTGTCTGCAAAATAGATGTCCTTGCAGAAGGCTCTACGGTTAAATACCATTCAAACATTGGTTTGGAAAAAAGCTTAATTTCATGCACTTGAAAACTTTTGGAAGCAAAGGCTATATAATGCCTTTTTTATCAAACAAACTTTTCCCTCTTAGAGTTCCCACAGAATGCTGAAGCTGTTATCTCTTAAACAGTTTTCCCTATTTGAAAATCTCCCTTCAATATGAACACCCGGAAAAGAAATATGCCAACAACGTACCCGTAGTTGTGTGTGCTTCGGGTATTCTGAAGAATCCAAAGGCTACAGAGTTTGGTTGACTACCAAAATAAAAGTAGAAGTCATGAGAGATGTGACTCTTATCAACGAATTCCTGCTGGCACAAAAATACAAAGATTTCAGCAGAAGAGAAAACTTGGGTGGAAGTAGAATTCATGCTCCCTGAACAAAACAAAAAAATTTGACAAAGTACATTGTAGAGACGATAATTAACCTGTCAGCGAAGATAAAGATTTTTTTATGATCCGAAGAAACAAGATTACCTGGACGACCTAGAATCATTAGGACAAGAACTCCCAAAAGGTACAACATGAATAATTCAGGCCTAGCTCTATAAGAACAGCTTTAATACGCTGGTATTGTGGAAATCTCTTTGAAGGAAGCTTACTGCAAATGAAGCTAAGGTGTGGAAAAGTGCAATTAAAGGCGAATTTGAAGTCCTTATTAAAAACGAGTTATGGATAACTAATCCCCCAGAAGGATGAAATGTGTAAAGGATGTAGTCTTGTACTTAGAAACAAATACAACGCTGAAGGATCCTTGGAGTGGAGCAAAGCCCGAGTGGTGGCCAAGTGATACTCTTAACACCTTGGGCTGGATTTCAAAGAGACTTTAGCTCCATTGATCAGACTCAGCCCAGTAAGATTTTTGATGGCTCTTGTTGTGAAGCATGACATGGCTGTTCACTAGTTGGACATAACTATCGCATTTTCGAACGGCACTCTTGACTAAGAGGTATTTATGGAAGTGCTCAAGCTTTTTGAATAGCTGTTACCTGGAATCACATTCAAGGGAGATTTGCAAAGAGGAAAAACTGTTGAAGAGGGAACAGCTTCAAAATTCTGTGGGAACTCCAAGAGGGAAATAAAAGTTTGTTTGATGAAAAAGACATTATATGGCCTAAAACATGTTGGTCGTCAGTGGCACAAAGTGGCGGGTTAAAACCGCTGAGCATGAACATTTGCGTGTATATTTACAGATGAGAAGCTAAACAGCTGGTTATTACAGTTTACGTTGATGATATTGATCATTTCAAGTGACTTAAATTGGCTTTCTAAATTCAATCAAAAATTGAAAGATCGCTTTCAAGCGAAGGATTTAGGAAGTGCTAAATATTGCCTGGGGGTGGAATTAAACCAGGGAAATGGATCCATGAAAATATCACAAGGTGAATATGTTAAAAGATATATTGAGGAAGTTTGTAACGGATAGTTAAAAACTTGCAAAGACATCAATGGATCTGGGTATGAAGCTAATAGAAGATGAAAATAGTTTAAGTTAAGGACCCTCTAGGAGTACCCTTTCAGAACGTTAATAGGAAGTTTGATGTATCTGGCCATTGGAACAAGACCAGAAATAGCTTTTTCATTGAACTTTCTAAGCCTATTTAACATCTGTTATCAAAAACAACACTGGATAGAGACAAAAAGGATTCTATGATATTTGCATGGAACTAAGAGCCTAGGAATCACATACAAGAAGGGCTCAAATAATTTGTAAGGGTGTGTTGATGCTGACTATGTGGCATGTAAACAATACAGAAAATCTCACACAGGATTTGTTTTTATTCTTTCAAATGAAGCAGTGACTTGGGAAGCGAATAAACAGCACAGTAGGTTATTGTCAACTACTAAAGCTTGGGTACATAGGAATGGCTGAAGCTGGAAAGTAGGCGATTTATTTACGCAAATTCCTGAAAGAATCATGATTGGGAAGAGAAGAAATCTTCCCAATTTATATCGGCAATTAGGGAGTCCAAAAACTTGCAAAGAACCCTATGTTCCATTCAAGAAACACTCACATAGATATATGCCATCACTTCATCGGGGAAGCACTTGAACAGAGTTTGGTTGCATTACATTATTTTAGGGATAGGACCCTAAAATCCTTAAGGATATTCAAGGATTCGAGGAAATATTGGATTTAAGATGAATTTTTTTTCTCCAAAATGTTGAATTTGAATTTGTTTTAGAGCTCTAATACTGTTTATTGGTGGTTCAACCCCAACATAATTATAGGAAAAACATAACCACCAGACCACTAACCATTAATTAGACACTTAACTGAATCTATGAATGTTATAATGAATGCATTTTAGAAAAAAAAAATCTTACCCTTTAGTTCCTATTTCTAATTTCTACAAGTTTTTTTATTATACCTTCCTCGGTGGCGTAGTTGGCTAAAGCGCTAGTCGTGTTGAGCTCGACTTCCGAGGATGGGGAGATCGAGGTTCGAATCTCAGTCTGGTGAACTGGAGGTTTTTTCCTAAATGGGTTTTCACTCTCCCTCCACGCAAATGCGGGTTCATA